>CM050938.1:32063784-32418784 GCA_027789145.1 Solanum arcanum | reverse complement strand
GAATACGAACTAAATTGTGTCACTTGATGAAAACAGGACAAGCGATTCCAAAAATTAGAATAGCTTGAATATCTTTATAAAATTTTAAAGGATGCATAAAAAATTGAGGGGCAATTCAGTCATTTGATTCCTAATCCAAGTATTAGTAAACCTTGAATTAGCAATCCCTTGATATCCTTGGTATTAGATAAGACCACATATGATGTATTAAGTTATCCATGTATTACGTGTGCTTGAGTTGAATTATTGAACTTTGGTATTGAGTGGACTAAATTTTAATCCAAGGATTATTTCTATTAGTGAAAAACTTACTAGATAACAAAAAAATACAAGATTACAATTGAAAATAAAATGAAGAAAATAAATCTCTTCAAGACTGAGGCGCGGATATCTCGCTCTCTTTAAGGAGATTCAAGCGCACTGCAACAAATGTTTTTCACCGGTCCAGCAGTAGTTCTCTTTTACTTGTCCCCTCCAGGATACAACAGCCTTTACACCAAAGTTAACTCAACAACTCTGGACAAGAGTTGAGTCTAAAGCTCCACAAAAAGAACACCTCCCTTCAACTAATAAGAACTCTCTTTTTTGACTAACTCTTTCACTCTATATTTTTCTCTTGTATGTTGTGTGTACCAAACCAAATGAAGACCACCACTATTTGACTACAAGAAGTTTTCCTAGCAATGAATAGGAAGATAATGGAGATAGTAAAAAGTGAAGAAAATGGCCTTAGGAGTTTCATAAGTTACAATAGGAGTTACATATGTTACATAGGTTAGAAAGAGCAATGGAGGAATTAAGAATGAAATAAAGTGAAGGATAACCAATTCTAATAGATTATGTAGAATTTATCCATTTCAATGTTTATTGGAATGTTTTTATTATCTCACAATGAATTCAGCCAATAAAGCCAATAGTAATGGCATTACATGGCTACCAAGTCAAAGATGAATAGCATGATTAAATTGATAGTTTAAGACACAAATGTCTACCAACGATCATTCTTATAACTCCAAAATAAAGCAATTTAATATGTTAAATATTAATATTAAAATGCTAATAATCTAACAATCCTCCACTCATTTTAATATTTAGATAAGAGAGTATATCATCTGAAGGAAGACTATCATGCATAATGAAGGTGTGCTCTGCATTGAACCTTCATTTAGTGAAACAGTAACTTTTACTCCAGAGTCGTAGTGGTCTTAAACTTGAACTATGACTGTTTAAGGGAAATAAAATATCACTATTCACACATAATAATCAAGGTGTTGACATGAGCTTCAATAGCCAGCACGTTATGGCCTTGTGTTATTCCAGTTTCATGAGTGCATTTGAGAATAAGTCTCATTCTCATAGGAAGCGACCTACTTCTACACATCATATAGGTGAAACTGTCGAGAGTGATCTTGTAAGCTTACTCCACCCATACGGGCTACAAATATTCATTAAGAGTTTAATTACTCAACTTTCACAAACTATAGAAAACGATGCACTCACATCATAAGGAAGGAATAAAAATATAGTGCATTTTTCACAACAAGTCATCATATGATTAGTTTTTCTCTTTGAACGTGGTTATAGGATCTCTACTCCCCATGTTGGGTTTCCTCATATATGACTCAAGGATTTATAGGCTACAATCTCATCCCACTCGATGTGCACCAGACATTTTCTCTTGTTAAAGCCTTAGTAAGAAGATCTGCAAGATTATCACAAGATTTGACATAATCAACATTAAATGGTACCATTTGTCAAATATGATCGTACATTACTGTGTTTCCTCCTTATAGGTCTGGATTTGCCGTTGTAATAACGGTTTTGAACTCTACCAATTGCAGTGGTGCTATCACAATGAATTAAAATAGGAGGAATTGATTTTTCATAATAAGAAATTTGAAATAATAAATCTCTTAACCAATTCGCTTCCTCACTAGCTGAAACTAAAGCAATTAGTTCAGCCTCCATGGTAGAGTTAGCAATTATAGTTTGCTTTTTTGATCTCCAACAAAAAGCACCACCACCTAAATTAAATATATAACCAGTGGTAGAACAGGTTTCACCTAACAAAGTGTTTCAATCTGCATCACAAAAGCCTTCAAGTATAGCTGGATATATTTTATAGAACAAACCACAATTTTTTGTTCCAATTAAATATCTCATATTTTTTGTTATAGCATGTCAATGTTCATTATCTGTCTTGCTTGTAAACCTGCCAAGTACTCCTACTGCATATGCAATATCAGGCCTAGTGCAATTAGTCACATATCTCAAATTTTCAATTATGCTAGCATATTCCTTTTGATTTATCACATCATTTTCACTTTCAACAGGAAATAAGTGAACACTAAAATCAAAAGGGGTAGCAACATGCTTGTAATCATGAAAGTTATTTTTTTTCAAAATTTTCTCAACATAATGTGACTGGTCAAGAAAATTTTCCTTACATGTTCTTGTTATTTTAATTCCAAGAATAAAATTTGCCTCACCAAGATCTTTCATATCAAAATGGCTTCTAAGAACATTTTTAGCTTCATCAATAACATTCATGTTAGAGACAAAGATCAACAAATCATCAACATATAGGCAAATAATCACATGTGAATTATTCCAAGACTTATGATATATGCACTTACTACACTCATTTGTTTTAAAACCATTTTCAATCATGCAGAACTCAAACTTTTCATGTCATTGCTTAGGTGCCTGTTTCAAGCCATATAGGGATTTAGTAAGTTTACATACTTTGTTTTCTTGGTCTGCTTCAAATAAAAACACTCGGGTTGATCGATATAAATTTCTTCATTTAGGTCTCCATTTAGAAAAGCAGTATTTACATCCATTTGATAAATTTGCAAATCAAAAATTGCAGTCATAGCAACTAAAAGTCTAATGGATGTAATTCTTGTTACCGAAGAAAAAGTATAAAAAAATTCTAGGCCTTCTAGTTGTTTAAAACCTTTTGCAACTAGCCTAGCCTTGTATTTATCAATAGAACCATCCGGTTTCAACTTTTTCTTAAGACCCATTTGCAACCAATTGTTTTACAACCCGGTGGTAAATAAACTAACTTCCAAGTTTTAGTAGAAATTAGATATTTCATTTCATCATTTACAACATCTTTCCAAAAATTAGAATCATGTGAAGATAATGCTTCTTTCAAAGTTAGAGGGTCATTTTCAACATTAAACACATAAAAATCAGAACCAAAATCTTTTTCTACTCTAGCTCTTTTACATCTTCTTAACTCAAAATCACCAACTTCTTTATTTTCAAAGTTGAAGTAGAAGATCTAGGTAGTGACAAAATATTTTGTTCAATCCTTTGACCCCACTATTTTTAGTATCAAAAGGAAATTTAATTTCATGAAAAATAGCATCATCAGATTCTATTACAATATTATCTTCAAAATTAAAAAAAAAACTATAGGTTGTACTATTTAACCTAGAAAAGCACAGGTAGTAACTTTCTTACCCAACATTGTAATCTTGGGATTCATTAGCCTCACAAAGGCTAGACAACCCCAAACTCTTAGATATTCCAAACTTGCTTGTAACCTTTCCATAATTCAAAAGGTGTCAATTTAGACTTTTTATGAGTCACACGATTCAACACATAACAAGCAGTTAAGATAGCTTCACCCCAAAAATTTAAAGGTGCATCTGACTCAATAAGCATGACATTAGTTCATTCAATCAAAGTTCTATTTTTCCTTCTGCTACTCCATTAGACGAAGGAGAGTAAGGAGGAGTAGTTTCATGAATTATTCCCAATGATCTAACAAAAGAATAAAACTTATTTGACTCATATTCACGACCTCTATCACTTCTAATTCTTTTAATTATTCTTCCAGACTGATTTTCAACCTCATGGAGATTAGTTTTAAAATTTTTCAAAAGCATTACTTTTATTTTTCATCAAGTAAACATATGTAAAATTAGAAAAGTCATCAATGAAAGTGAAAAAATATCTATCACCTCCACAAGTTAGAATTTCACCAAGTTCAGAAATCTCAGTATGAACCAATTCTAACAAATCAGTTTTTCTTTCAATTTGAAATTGAGGCTTTTAGTGATCTTGGCATTACTACAAGCCTCACACTTTTCAAAATTCTTTTTAATCATTGGGATCAATCCTAAACTACTCATGATTACAAGATAACGATAATTAGTATGACACAAACGAGCATGCCAAAAATTGGTAGAAGAAAGCATATAAAGAGAAATAGAAGTTTTAATCATTTCAACATACCCCTAACCCACAAAAGTACCCTTCTTGATTATTACATATTGATCAGATTCAATAATCTGTTTAAAGTCTACTTTATTAAGAAGAAAACTAGACATCAAATTTTTTCTCATAGAAGGAGTATAAAGTACATCTTTCAATGTTAATACACTTCTAGAAGTAAAACACAATTCAACATCTCCCTTTCCAAGCACTTGAGTAGTGTCAGCATCACCAAGCATGATGATTTTGGGCTCCTCAGAATGAGTATATTTTTTAAATCAGTCTTTGTCATAACAGACATGACGGTTTGCACCTGAGTCAACCTACCATCCATCAATATTCTCAACCATGTTTATGTCGGTAATCACCTCCACAAAAGGTTCTTCAGTAAAGTTTGCCTGAGGGTTAGGACCACGTATTAAAAATCTGCAAAATCGAGCAATATGCTCACTCTTGCCACAAACAAAGCATGGTTCCTTTTCTTGAACTTGTTGATTTTGTGCTTGGTGATTTTCACCATTATTTTTCTTGGGAGGTCTACCATTATTTTTCTTGAATTTTTTCTTCTTAGGCTTTAAAGAAGTATTTTTGTGAGTTTCAGGAGTAGCATTATTCGAAGTAATTAAATTTACCTTCGATGTGATGTTGTTCTCTTCTATTTGTAAAAGTGCATCTTGGCCCCTTACTTCTTCTTCAATGCGGATTTTCATGATCAAGGCTTCAAGAGATATTTCCTTTTGTATGTGGCGCATAGTTTTTTGAAATTCCTTCCAAGAAGGTGGAAGTTTATCCACTATGCCACAAACAATAAGGTTATCTCCAATTTTAACATCTTCAGACCTCAGCTCTCCAACGATCATTGTAAAGTCTTGAGCTTGGTCTACCACTGATTTGTTGTCCATCATTTGAAAACGAAAAAATCTACTAGCCGCATATTTTTTCGCTCCCGCCTTTTCGGTATCATATTTACTTTGCGCTTTCAAAATTTTTCTTTGCACTAGAGTAAGTTCTATCATAATATCATAAAAATTATCAGACAAACAATTAAGAATATAATATCGACACTTATAAGAATCTCCATCGTATTTTTTCACTTTATCTAAATGAGAAATAGTTTCATCATCATTCATAGAGGTGATGTCTTCTTTATTAGGATTTTTCTCAGTTAACACATAAGAAACATTGAGAAGACTTAAGTAGAAAAATATTTTACCCTTCCATCTCTTAAAATGGTTACCATTGAACCGAAATGGCTTGTTAAGGTCTCCCATTTTGACATCCGCGATTTTTTCAATTGTAGTCATGATGAATCTCCATAAAATTGTTAGTGAAAAACTTACTAGATAACAAAAAATACAAGATTACAATTGAAAATAAAATGAAGAAAATAAATCTCTTCAAGGCTGAGGCGCGGATATCTCGCTCTCTTTAAGGAGATTCAAGCCCACTGCAGCAAATGTTTGCCACTGGTCCAGCCATAGTTCTCTTTTACTTGTTCCCTCCAGAATACAACAGCCTTTACACAAAAGATAACTCAACAAGAGTTGAGTCTAAAGCTCCACAAAAAGAACACCTCCCTTCAACTAATAAGAACTCTCTTTTTTGACTAACTCTTTCACTCTAAATTTTTCTCTTGCGTGTTGTGTGTACCAAACCAAATGAAGACCACCACTATTTATACTACAAGAAGTCTTCCTAGCAATGAATAGAAAGGTAATGGAGATAGTAAATAGTGAAGATAATGGTCTTAGGAGTTCCATAGGTTACAATAGGAGTTACATAGGTTACATAGGTTAGAAAGATTAATGGAGGAATTAAGAATGAAATAAAGTGATGGATAACTAATGCAAATGGATGATGTAGAAGTTATTAATTCCAATGTTTATTGGAATGTTTTTATCTTACAATGAATTCAGCCAATAAAGCCAAAAGTACTGGCATTACATGGCTACCAAGTCAAAGATGAATAGCATGATTAAATTGGTAGTTTAGGACACAAATGCCTACCAACGGTCATTCTTATAACTCTAAAAAAAATAATTTAATATGTTAAATATTAATATTAAAATGCTAATAACCTAACAATTTCAATTAATACCTCCTACCAAACGGCTCCTTAGTGCTTTGCACTTTGTTGGACAAAGAGCATGTCTAGAACAAGATTTCCATAATATGCCACAAAATGAAAAGAAAACTGAAGGCAGACTTTTCTGAGTTCTACTTCTGTCCCTCTACCACCTCCTACCACCCAATACAGTTAACCCTACACTCTCATGAATAGCCTCACCATGTCTTTAGGATGAAAATTTAAACGTGTGTTCATATGATCGTATTCAATTTATGTTTCATTCTTGAGAGACTTAAATATGTTACATAACATTAATGGTAAAAACTCTTTAATCCCATATTGTTTTTGCAGTTGTGCACATAAAGAGTTCTGCCACTGGTTTAGAATCTTTAAATTCTAGGTTATTGAGGCTGATGTTCAACCTGGAGATGTTTGTACTCGACGTGAATATGCTCGCTGGTTAGTGAGTGCTAGTACCATTTTATCAAGGTATACCTGTCTAACCTTTATAAACTTCTACATGGTTGATCTTGTCATGCTTTTTACCACTTGAAAATAAAGTAATTACCAATGAGGAATAGCGGGGGCTTTTGAATTTTTTTTGCAGAACCAATGCCTCAAAGGTTTACTCTGCAATGTACATTGAGAATGTTACTGAACTTGCCTTTGATGATATTATGCTTGATGATCCAGACTTCCCTTCCATACAAGGTAGAGCTTCAGAATCATCCATTTTCTTCTCCGAGATCTGCTTTTACTTCTGTTCAATACTTTGAAGTTGCTGTCTGTGACTGCCAATTATTTCCAGGCTTGGCTAACGCAGGCCTAATTTCTAGCAAGCTCTCAAGACATGACAAGAAGTCATCTTCATATCCTGACCAAAGTCCCTTCTTCTTCACTCCCAAAAGGTTTAATACTGCTAAAATAACTTCTCTTTGTTCTACCCTCTCTTCATCAATAGCGCCTTACATTTGATGTCATATGAGTATTGCTACTTTTATTATTCTTAGACCTCTATATCATTTTATTTGCTGATAAAAATTGACCCTGGTATTCTTACAGGCTAACTTCATGTCAGTGCTAATATAGTTTTGAGGCCATATAGTGTTCCCAAAATCAGGTTCCTTTATAAGATTAAAGTTTTTTTATTGCAGTCCTTTATCACGTCAGCATCTTGTCAGTTGGAAGATGGCCCAAGAGAAAAGACAGCTTCCAGTAGTTGACCAGAAGGTTGCATACAAATCGATAAGAAATGTTGGTTTTACATGTTTATGACGCATAACAGTGACTAACCAGTAGGTGCAACAATTCTCTTATTTATGGGCAGTCCCTGCAGAAGGTCTCTGGATGGATAGATACTGATAAGATGCATGGCCAGCACTGGTAGCTGACTTGTCATCAGGTGAATGGGGAATAATAGCCCTTGCATTTGGTAACTTCTGTTCACTGCAATCATTTCTGACATGAATCATCTTATTCATGAGAAATGAAAAGTATTATTATTTGCCAACCTATCAATACAGGATGTACAAGACTCTTCCAGCCATATAAAACTGTGACAAAAGGTCAAGCCGCTATTGCCCTAGCAACTGGTGAAGCTTCTGATACCATTGTTGAGGAACTTTCGCGCATTGAGGCCGAGTCAATTGCTGAAAAAGCTGTTGCATCATATAATTCTCTGGAAGCTCAAGTTGAGAAAGATGTGAATGCAAGTTTTGAGAAGGAACTCATATCGGAAAAGAAAAGGGTTGATATTATGAAGAAGTTGGCTGAGGAAGCAAGGCAAGAGTTGGAAAGCTTGAGAGCTGAGCGCAAAGCAGAGCATCTTGTAATTATGAAGGAACGAGCTGCTGTTGATTCAGAACTGGAAGTTCTTTCCAGGTTCAGACATGAGGTAGAGGAACAACTGCAGAGCTTTAAGAGTGACAAAATAGATATCTCATATGAAAAGGAAAGGCTTGGCAAGTATTATAGAGATGCAGAAATTGAAAACCAAGAGATTGCACGGTTACAATATGAGCTTGAGGTTGAAAGGAAAGCAATATCCATGGCTAGGTAAGAAACATATTGTTAACTTTCATGGCTTGAGTTCTCTTCTCTAATACCTGGACGGCTAGTAAGGTGAGTATATTACCTGGCTAGCTAATCAATCACACTGTATGTTCCAGTTGGTTATCTACCATTTACTAGCTGTAAATCCCTTATCTGATCTAGTGACATTTAGATTTCTGGGAAGTTGCAACAACGTGAGAGTCGGTTCTGCTTGAATACACGTAAAGATGAGAAAAGTACCAAAAGTTTCTTCATTTAATGATTTCTTTCCTGATGTTGCCACCACTAGCTCCTCTGGTCCTTTATTCTAAACCTTATAACTTGAATTTTGTTTTGTCAAATGTATAAGCTGGTCGCATTTGTTAAAGATAGCTGACAATGGGCAAAGTGGCCCTGGCTATAATTTAAGCCGCTGATATTCTGCACTTGCATGTTTCATGTTGAAACTTTTCAGTTTATCTTTTATTTGGTTCAACAATTTCATACTAATGCTAAAAATATATTCAGTTGCATTTCACCTTTAGCTCATCATGTTTTAATCTTGCACCCAGAGCTTGGGCTGAAGGTGAGGCTAAAAGAGCTAGAGAGCAAGCAAAAAACACTGGAGACTGCTAGACACCGTTGGCAGAGGCAAGGCATCAACAAAGTGGTAGTTGACAATGTACAAGAAGATTTAAATGTTGATGTTACATGGTTTCAGTGCTGGAAATCAGTCAGTTGAAGAGAGTGTTAATAGAACTGAAAGTTTGATGGACAAGCTCAAAAGGAAATGGCCAATACTGTGAGAGCAAAATCAAAAAAGACAATTCATCAAATAACGGAAAAGATACTCCCTCTGATATCTGTGCTCAAGGAATGGGCACAGAAAAGCAGACACACAAATGGCAGAGCTAAAGGATAACGTCCCATATGGGTGGCTCCGTCAACAAGCGATGCAACATAGAGCAGTTGATATTGGCTCAGGTTTTATGGATGGAATGTAACAATTTTGCTGGTAATTGCAAGGAAGGAGTATCACAGATATTCAAGACGTGACTGAACTCAATTTACATGTTCTTGTATCAATCTTGTACAAACCAAAATAATCATTCATATACCAAGGAAATTTGCCCTCTATAAATTGAAGTGATGGAGACACCATATTTGGAACACAATGGTGCTTGCAGATGAAATATTTCATCTTTCAGCCAAAGTTTAAAGGCAGTGGCTTGTTTTCCCAATTGTATAATTGTGCCTAAAATTAATTGTAGAGCGACTCTTTGTGTATCAAATTGTCCATGTATTGTTGTATATGATTATCATGTTACCTACTTTGCACACTTGTACGCTTATGGTGGAAAACATTTCTCCAAACAAACGCAAAGATGTCCAATTGACTTTTTATAAATACCAAATTGATTGTCCTACCCCAAAGATGTACACATGTTAAGCACATATATTTCAACAGCATGTCAACTGTCAAAAGTTTGTTTCCTTATCCCTGTCAACATGGGCAAATTTCTTGACCCAAGTCATTTCAAAGATCAAGCAGATAGTCAACACAAATACTACCAGAAAAGCACGCAATTCGCAAAAATGTCTAAAAAATCACTAATTCCAAAATATTCATCGAACATAAACAGGGAACTTTTGATCACAAGTCCTCTTTCTTGAAAACAAAAATACATTGCAAACGTAAAAGCTGGTGAATTAACTAACTGGGTCCTTCAAACATCAGTAGTGATGGATACAGGCCTCACTTCTTCTTTTCACCACCTCCAGTAGCCCTGTACAAAATCCAAAAGATAAAAAGAAATGAAACATGCAATAAGTGGCTATGACTTGTAACATTCTTCGGCAAGAAAATAATAATAATGACCATCTTCCTCGATATACTTAATCATTAAAAGCAATAATGAAGTCATTACCTCATCTTGCGGAGAACACTAGACATCTCTTCTCTCTTCCTCTTCGCCCTCTTGTGAGTACCCAACTTCCTCTTGGCTACCTTCAAGGCACGCTTGTCCTTTCCAACTTTGAGAAGCTCAGTGATCCTCTTCTCATATGGAGCAAATCCAGCAACTTCTCTGATAAGACTCCTCACAAAGTGGATTCTTTTGCTTGTTTTCTAAAAACAAAGAAAATGGAAAGAACAGATTATGATGTGTTACGAAGATGCAAGTAAAACATGTCCAATTGGCAAGCAAAAGCAGGGTACACAGATCCAAATCAGAATTAGGAAACTGCATGCAGGAAACCAGCTAAATATATTAAACCCTCCTTCCCACGATAATAGCACTGTGATAAAACATACTTCGTAAGATAGCAAACACCATGCTAAAAAACATATCTTTGTAAGAGACAGTACATGAAGGGCATCCCAAAAACAACAGCCTACAATCTATGGAATATATGAGGCTATTCACCTCTCTTTACTCTCAAAGGGATAAATCTTTGTCTTGACACTCAATCAACCCATTCTAGGACAAGAATACACGCATCTGTCATAATGTCAGGAGTGTACTCTTCCTAAAACTTCAAAACTTCCACCCCAAACCAAATAAATTGTATTGGTTCCCAAAATCCCAAATTGCATCCCTCTCTTCTAACAACTACAAGAACAGCATAGCCAGTGGTGTTCTCTTCTAATACAACAAAAACCATGTGCATCTGACTTCTCCAACATCACAAAAATAAACAGGGGTAATAGAGAACCCTATGCTATAAAGCAAAGAGTTGTGTTCAATGTGATACAAAAAGAAACGGGGATACAGACACCTATAAAAAACATTTGGGTGACTATTTCAGAAAACCCAATTCCCTGAAATTGTCCTCCATGAAAAATGTGCACATAGATTCAAATCCAAACAATACAAGCTCAAGTTATCAAACAGATATCACTAGCAATCAACAAAAAAAGACGGGCAAAATAAAGAACATCACTCACCCCTTTTCTGTCAGAAGGGCGTGGAGCTAATTCCTTCTTGGTCACAACATGGCCTTTGTTTAGACCAACAGATATCCCTGTATTCGGCTGCTTTGGAGCCATCACCTATTTAAATCACATTCAACATACAACCACAAATCACAAATTTGCATTGCCACAGTAGGACAATGAAAGTAATCACAATTTTCTACAACACAGAAAAAAATACAATTGAAATTCAAATTTTCATGATAAAAAACATCTGAGAAATGGAAATTGCAAACTTTTCTCCTTTACTGGTTTGTATAAGCATAAAATAACCGATGATTTACGTAACTTCAAAACAAAAAAGAGGAAAATATGTATGGAAGCTCAACGCAACGGAAAATGGAAGAGAGGTCGGCGAGTGACACTTACCTCTTCAATGTGTTGGATCTGCTCCGACGTAGTAGGGTTGTGAAAAGAGGAATTAGGGCTTCGGGAGAGTGATGCATTTTATATACACAGTTTTGGGCTCGCACTAAGAAAGAAGCCCAATGAGGGTTCGTTTAATTTTTTTATTTTTTTTTTTGTATATTTGGCTCGACAAGTTTTTAAACTTGCATTTCAATTCATTCAAAACAAGTATTTTAAGCCCTTCTATAAATGCATCGCTCACTTGTTTTGATATAGATGACTCGTCATATTTATGTCACATTAGCCCCAACTTTTTTATATTCATTTATTAAAATACCTTTCCATTCTCTGTTTCTTTTTTCCCAGAAATTATATAACAATTAACCTGAAGCAGGCGAACAACTATGTTTTCTAACTTTGAGTATATACAAGTAGATACTTAAGTTTGTATGAAATTAAATAAGTAGATACATTTTATATTGAATAATACACGTAGAACATAAAATTGTCATGTAGGCCATAGGGTGTCATGTATGATGACTGTGTCTATTCGTTCAATTTTGTACTAATTTAAGTGTTTACTTATGCATACTCAAAATCAAAGGTCATAGTTGTTAGGTAATGTCAATTTGAAGTTATATTTATGTATTATGTCAAACTATATTTTGTGTTGTAAAACTAAATCAATAAGATAACAATAACAGAAATAAAGAGACAAGAGAGGAGAATTTTCTTATTCTTCGAATAAGTATCATCAAGTGTATAAACCCTTATGGCTCTTTTATAGTGTTACATATAGACATGTAAAATATTAGTCATAAACATAACACTAATCATAAAAAATAACGGAGGTTAAGGAGGTGTGAGGTCATAAAAGTAAAGGTTATCTACTGGAGGTTCTCCACACTTAATTTTTTATAACACTTTTTCTTTAGATGTTCATAGATAATATGTCTTATTAAAATTTTATTATGAAAAATTTGTGTAAAAAATTCTAGTGAAGAAAAAATAGATAACATATCTTTTAATACGCATTATTTGATGCATCGTCATTAAAAATTTTATTAGGAAAATTTAGTGGAACAAAATACTGATCAAGGGAAAAATACTTTATTCATGACCTTATTATTGCATATAAATTGTGTGTTGGACTTGTTCATAGTAACAATCATATTGTGGATATTTTCATTTACAATTTAATTGTCTTGTATAATAATTTGACATAACTTCAACACGATATATACGACTTTATATAGATCAAATAATTTTCCTGCATTTTGCATATCAAAAATTTCTTTTGACAATATCAATTAGAGACAATAACTCTATAACTATATTTGATTTCACTTAAATATTTCTAATAAAAGTGAAATTATATCTTTCTTAAAAATAATTCATAAGAAAAATTGATATTTCTTACGTGGGGTAGTTCAATTTATATCTATTTTTTATCATGTATATCAAAACTCATGATATTTGATCTCTTTTATCTTTATCATGTATAGAAAAAACTTATCTTCCTTGATATTCATGTTAGAATTTTTTGATATAATGTCGTGAGAACACTTTGTGGGAGCATATATTCAAAAGTGACCATTATTTACAAAAAAATAAATAAATTGAGTTATACATGTTACTTTGACAAATAAAAATGTTTGCTTATAAAACAATTAGAGTAACACGATTATTTTAGTTTTTTAAGACAAAATTAGCTTAAATTTGTAAGGAAAAAATTCAAATTTAGTAAAAAAATAAATTGAACCATGATATATGATAAAATAAAGTACGAAGGAAGATTTGTTAAATTTTGAAAAGAATGAAAGACACGACTCTTGATATGTCATAAAAGGTCTCGATAACTGTCTACATTAATCTGTTACACGATCGGGCATCTCGAATAAGTTTGTTAATTTGTGGGGCTAGAGAAATATTAGTAAGGCAGCCTCATGGGCCAATAAAAATTAATTTAAAAAATATAATATAATATTAAAATTTAAAATTAAAGAGAGTCCAAACTCAAAACAATTAGGTTATATTTCTATTCAGATATTTATACTTTTACTAGAAAAAAAATATTTAATAAATATTTTATAAAGATAATTTTATTTATGAATTTGATTAATAAGTAGTAACATTAACATCATATAATATTGTTTTGTCGATATTTATGATAATATTTCAAAATTATAATTTATAATTTAATTTAATAATTATAAAAAAAATATTATTGGAAAAGAGAACAAATAAATATACTATAATAAAAAAGTATTTATCATTTATAGCAATAACATCTTTTTTTCACATGATCACTTGTAATTCATTTATAATACAAGTTTAATACATATTTGCAAAGAAGAATTTATTATTCACATAAAATACAAGTTTCAATGATGAATAATACATTTATCACACATTTTAATACATTTAAAATACAATATATTAAATTTTTAGCAAACAAACATAATATATTACAAAAAAACAATTATAATTCGTATATATATAGCATACATAATTCAATTTTAGTTTATATTGCTATAAATGGTAATAAATAAAAAAATATCGTTAAAATCAGTAATTATTTATTAAAATGTACTAATTCATGTAATTTTTCCTTTAAAAAAAGTAGGCTAGCCCGGCAAGCCTGTAGTACACGTACTTGTGGATTGGGCCGACCATTTTCTGATTTACACAAAAAATGGGCAAGCCCGATCTGACCCGTAAAATGTCAAAGCCTGCACTGATTAACACAATGGGGCGGGCTAGCCCTTATTGACAGTTCTATTCATAATAAACCTTATAATTTCAAAATTAAGCTCAAACCACTCGTTTAATCTGCCATACGTATGGTAATTTGTAATTGATCTTTGAATCCTAAATAGCAACCCCTTCTAGCTCGCCTCACTCTTAAGTTGGTCTTTTGACATGACTAAGTTGTAGTCCACTCGTGCAGAATGGACTAGCCCATGATACGGTCAACTACGATATACTCAGTTTACTTCAATTAGCTTTAGGCGAAGTGTTAAAATATATGAACGCGCTATGAAGTAATTTTTTAGCACCAAACAAGTTATTGTTTCTCATTGACGTGACAATTAGCTTTCGTAACCTATAAAAGGAGGTAAGGACATCAATGAAAATTCCAAGCAATATCATATTTGTCTTTTGTTCTTCTTTTCTTAAAATTCCTATGAAAAGAATATTGAACTCTCCCCTTCGCTTATATTCTTTTTTCCTTCTAAGAAAATTGTATTAATCATGACCTTAACATTTAAGCCTAAAAAATGAATTTGATCAATCTGAACTTTTTTTTACTAACCAAACAACAATTTTTCGGTAAACAAAATGAAACCTCAAATACTCATATTGGTTTATCAAACCCTTATTATTATTATTATTATTATTATTATTATTATTATTATTATTATTATTATTATTATTATTATTATTTAAAAAAAACAAATGTAAAATATTAAAAATCAAGTTGCACATAAATAAAAATATATAGACCAAAATTGGAAAAGAAAAAAAAAGAGATTCTATTTTCACCTTTATTTTCCACGTATTTTGTTGTCCTTGTTATACGCACTCTTTTTCTTCTTCTTCGTCTATGTCTGTACCTCCCCATTTCTCTAAACATTTCTTCTATCACTCCCTTCTTTTTCGATAAATAGACAAATGCTTCTCTTCATCTTCATCAGTCTTTTAATTTCTTAACCGCCATTGATCTCTCGATTCTTCTCAAACACCACACTGGACTGGACTGGTATATGTCACCTTTCTCCTTCTTCTTTAACATCATATATGCTACTTTTCGATCACTGATCACCTCATTTCAAATCATTGTAGGCAAAATTTTTGGATGATCTGATATGTCTCTGTTTGTAGTTATTGCTTGTTCAATGGATATGCATCTATTAAATTCTTGCTTCTTGGGCTTCTTCATTATAAGTGAATGTACTACTCCTTGATCCCAAATGATTTGGGGGTATTTCACTGGACAAGGCATTTTAAAAATAATCGAAACTGTAGAGCATTTGAGACACTGGGCAAGACATTTTAAAAAGAATCAAAATTGTAGAGCATCTGAGTCACTGGGAAAGACATAAAAAAATTGAAATGCATTTAGAAAAGAATCTGAGTACCAAAATAGTAAGTACTTGTTTTAGTATATATATAGTGGACCTGTCCTAGGTGTAAATTTGTGAAATGTCTATCTTTTTTGGATGATGAAAAAGGGAGGAGTGCTATTTGAACTGGAATGTAGAATTTTGTTTGGGTGGGGTGGGGTGGGGTGCGGGCTGACTCATTGGTTGAAGCAATTTTTTGTTATTGTGTTCTTGATGATCTATGTATGCCAAAAACACTAACATTGCTTTTTGTTTATGAGTATTTGTTAGGTTTGAAGTAGATTGGAGTTTAAAATAGCATGTCTGTTCTATATAAATGTGGAAATATTCAAGAATCAGTTCAACATGTTTCTTGTATATGCAGTTTGATTTATTGCTTGGTAGTTTTAATGGAATTAGTTAAGAATTTGGTAGTAAACCAAACAAGCTTTAGTCTTAAAAGAAATTATTACTTGAAAACAAAAAAAGGTGACCAGCTTTGTTTATACAGATAATAGTCATGGACCAGGTGGAAATAAGTTAGTAACCTTTGAATTGAGAATGATATTATTTATTGAGGGATTCAAAGTAAACATATCTTCTTGTTGTATAATAAGTGCAGATAAGCAACTATTTTGCGATGCCAACACTATCAAAAATTTTGGTCGTGTGTGCTGCTTTGCCACCAATACTTTGTTTTGTTTTTTTTTTTGTTTTAAGATAATGGAATGAAGATTTTTTCCTTTAGCATTCTAGTAGAGATCTAGTTGAATTTCGTCTTGGAGCATTTGTACAAATTTCTACCAACTTATGAGTTATCATTGAGATATTCCAAGTGAGATTTGCATTGGCATTATCTTCCGGAATATAGTAAACACGTGTATACCATTATTTAGTAATTGTATCTTTGAGGAAATCTCAACTTGAGAAAAAAATATAAAATAAACCGTTCTAGGAACTAGATAGTTAGAGCTGGCATATCAGGTATTTAGTGGGGATATGACCTCCATTCGTGTTTGCTAAAGGATTCATTATTTAGCTTTTGAACCATTTTGGGAGCATATGGGGACTTGAATTGAAATGGAAGGATAGGTCAAATTCTTTAATACACCTCTGAGTCAGTGGGATTTAGTTGAGATTAGACTTAAATGCTTCAATACCTCTTTTGTCTTGTCAGATGGATTTTAGTTTGACATAATTTATGATGTTATTAGGAAAACCTCCTTTTCTAAGAAACACTACTTTTTTTTATAGCAATTGCTAATCCTAAAGTGTTTGCCTTTTTCTTTCCTCTTCTCATTCCATTCACCTTTGGTACATACACAAATCTAAGTTCACAGAATATCAACTTGATCGGAGGATTGGTGTAAACTTTACTATCAATGTAACAAGCAAATTAACATCCGGTTGTTCAAGGAATGCTTAGTAGTAGTCACTAATAGTCAATCTACTATTGCTTCAGACAAACTATATGTATACTACGTAGGATTGAGTCTTTGTGTAGCTTTTCTTGCTTGGTACATGACAAACTCTTTGCTTTTGAGAGGTTTTTTCCTCGTGAACGAAGAAGAAAGACAAGTAACTGATAAAATTTGACCAAATTACTTGTAGATTAAAATGTGAAATGAACAAGCCAGCTTTAAGTTTTTCAACACTAGGAAAGCGAGCCTACTTCCAGGGCCTGTTTGTACTTTCATTGCTAGGGTTTATTTAGTGTAGCCTATTAAGGAAATCCAAAAGAACCTCCAAGAACTTGTGCGTCTTTGGGTCAGTGGTGACTTGGGAAAATTAGCTTTTGCACTTTCTCGAAATGAAGATGCATTGCTTGAGTGACTTTTACCTCCAGAGTAACAAATTGGCAGAGGGAGCAGGGTAGAGGATTTGCTCCCATAGTTTAACCCGTGACACGTACTTAAGCCAAATTTATGCAACAGAGATCTTCAAGTTTCACCTACAAAATCCACATGAATTGTGGTTAAATATCTATGATGGGATTCAAGAAATATTTTAATTCCCCTTACTCCACTTATAGCATGTCTCTAAATTTAGAGTTTTATAAGCAGTTTAATCTTCAGATGATTGGATATTGCAGATATGCCCAGTCATTTGACTCTTTCAATTTGTTCTTTTCAGAATTCCGTTGTTTGGTCTAATTATCAACATCTATTGATACATGTGCTATGTTATTTACTATTCTTCCTGACAGTAGGCCAAGTTATGGGTTGTAAAATCCTTTCTATTTTTTATTGATGAAGTAAGGTATTTCATCAAAAATCATCAAGCAGATGCAAAATGGCAGAATAATAGGCAAAAAGGCTCATGGAGAGCATAAGCAAAAGTTGTTAGCTTCTTTACAATCTTCAAACTAGTACTAGAGAGCTAACAAAGTCAAGAATTTGTTCAGTGCTAAATACAGGGGGTTAAATTAACCCAACTAAACAACATAAGTAAACATCTAGCTTTAAGGGAGTGGTTTGGAGTTGAGATCCCATCAGAACATCTAAGTTTCTTTCAGTCCATAAACACCAAAAAATAACTCCAGGGACTATCACCTAGACTTGCTTGATAGACTTATCAACTCTCCATGTATTCCAGCTCGCATAGGGTTCTTTCACATTATGTGGCATGACTCATTGTTAGCCAAAAATGCAGTAGAACATATTACATAGGACCTTGGCCATTTCACATTGAAGGAGCAGGTGATTTATTGTTTATGTGCTATTCTGACACATATAACATTTATTATCCAGATCGAGGCCTTTTTCGTTGAGATTATCTTGTGTTGAACATGCTTCTTGGAGAGAAATCCAACAAAAACAGATGATCTTGGTAGGCATTTTTGGTCTTCCAAACAAGTTTCCAGGGCCAAAGTTCAATGATTTGGTTCTGACAGCATATATGATGATAACAGTCTTTCACAATGAAGGTGTTGTTTCTTCCCCGTACCAATTTTCAGCAGAATTCTCATTCTTATTATATTTTCCACATTAGCAAGTAGTTCAAGCAGACTCCATATCTCTCAATCATGCACATTTCTTCTGAGCATTACATTACAGTTGTTGCTATATATTCTGGGCAATTTTTTTTTTTGAGAATGATCTTTCTAGTTCTTGTCCTCCCATTCATTTTGCCTAGTTTTTTTTCTTCATATGGACACACATTTCAATACGAGCACAAGATAAACATGCAGCAGACATATATCTAACTCATGCTGCTGAATATGTTCTTTTTATTTGTATATGTTTTCCTTATCAAAAGAATTTGTGTATGTCAAATTATTTTCTGAAGTTCCCTTTATGATCTATTAATTGTGTGTAGATGCCAGTGGCAAAGCTCAACACAGGTGGTACTCCAGATGCAAAGAAAAAACTAGATCAGGTGAACAATTTGCTTGATTCTTTCATTAGGCAAGCTATGGGAAAGAAACCCCTACCAAGAACGGGGGAAGGTCCTGTTCAGTGGACGCAGTGGCTTCATTCTATTGATCAGCCAGGTAACAAATTTAGAACTTGGTGTTTATAGAATACAACATGTCTTTTTTTAATGGTTTAACCATCCAGTATCCAAAGTCCATTGGCCATAGTATGCTAGTGTTTCTTATCAGGAGTTTCTCCATTTCTAGTGCTCGAACCCGTGACCTTGAAAAAGAGTAGAGGGATCCATCTGTCCCACTATGGGGATTGTGAGAAATATAGAAAAAGAATATTATTGAATTGTTGTTCTGTCTACATTATTACATTGAGACCCTATTTATAGACACTAGAATACAATCCTTTACCAACTAGGATACTATTTAGTATTCCTATTCTTATTTTAATAGGATTGTATAAACATATTCCTATTCTAATAGGATTGTATAAACCTATTCCTATTCCAATGGGATTGTATAAACCTATTCCTATTCTAATACTCCCCCTCATGTACCTAGCTTGCTACAAATGTATTTAACACGAGGACCGATGACGGGCTAGGTGAGATATCTGCTAGTTGATCAGTCGACTTCACAAATTTGATAGTCAATCTCAATGTGCTTGTCTTCTCATTAAATACTGGATTTGATGCATAATGTCAGTAAACACAGTGATAAAATTCCAGTTTTGAACTTCTCAAACTAAACCAGCAAAGACTGCTTCAAACCATAGAGTGACTCACATAATCGACATACAAGGCTACTAACTCCCCCTGAGCAACTCAAAACCTAGTATAAAGTATATGGATCATGTCGGAATCAATAGATGAGTTGATATTAAACAAGTCGCTGAAAAACTGGTTGGAATATGCTCATATGTGATAGAATGTGAAAATGCTTTTAGCCACAATGCTTAATGCATTAGCTGAGGAGGCCAATAAGTAACCTGAAAAGGTCTATATGAAGATTCCCCAGTTTGTAATAGGTCGCATACAGGATTGTGGCTTAAACCATGAATATTGATTGACTTCTGTTTCTTCAATTTTGTTTGCAGGTATTACTGGATGGTCTTTATTGAATTCTTCAAACCTTAAGATGCAGAAGTGTGAGAAGTGTTCCAAGGAATTTTGTTCACCTATTAATCACCGAAGACATATACGTCTGCACCATAGATCCTCAAATTCTGATAAGGTATATCTAGGATGCCTTTTTCTTTTATGTTATCTGCTTTAATGCCGGAATAGATTTGGTGGTTTACCATTTGTGTACGTGTAGTTAATGTAAGGGCTGCTCAAATACTAAGTTGAGTGTAGCACATGGTGCTTGTTAAGGGTGCTTTAGTGAAGGGCACTATAAGGTGTTAGCATGGTCATGATTGTCTATTGATGGGAGTGACACTAATCAATAGGTAGTCAGAAAGAAAGAATGACATATTAAATGGAAAGGAGACATTTTGAACAAACATGATATTGGATATTTAGTAGTAATTATATGGTTTAAACCAGTTTTAGCTGACACTTAAAAAAAAGTTTCTGTAACTCAGAAATTTAAAATGCCTTGCAAACTCAATTAATATTTTTTTTTATTTTTTTAAAAATATTTTCTTTAGTCATATGATTCACTTGCAACTCTTCAATCTTTCAACTGTATAATTGTATCTGTGTTTATAGCTAATGTTTCTTGCAGTACATATATATTTATACTCTCCGTTTTCACTTCTCTTCATTAAGGGCACACTTAAATTGCCCTTTGTGCTTAGAGCCTGATAGACTTTACCGCTGATATAGTAAATAAAGAAACAAATACTGTTTTTTCACACTAGATACAATGATATTATAAGTTACCTGTTTCAAAAAGATACACTGATATTACATCCAGAACTCTAAAAAAATCACTAGGACACTGCCAACACCATAAATTTCATCCTAAGACATCAATGAACTTTAGTCATATGATACATAACCTATGATTAAATAGATCACAACCTTTCTAGACATTCGAGAGGCTACAACTCTCCCAGAGTTCCCTTTTCCTTTTCCTCAACACCCTCTTTTTTTTTTTTTTGATAAAGTTAAAGTTGTATTCTTCAGCATTAAGGGTATGCTGGCTACCTCCAAAAAATTACAAGCTAAAACTATAATTACATTGATCCTAGGAAATCTACCAACTGTTCTGCTACTTCTATACCCTCTTTCTTTACACACATAAAAAAATATGTTAATGCAATTTTCTCAACACCCTCTTCTAACTGCCTTGCCCCTTTTCCTACAGAAAACCACCCCATACTGTCTCATGATAGTTACTAAGTCTTTTAGCTGTTTATTTCGGCATCCTGGAATAAGCTTTTATAACTTGAGGCACATCAGAGTCCTAACAGAAATTGGTGCATTAACTCTTTTTGTCTTTGAGAACACTGGTATGTCAATTTCCACTTGCAATAGGATTTCCATTCTTGTTTAGGTAACTAAATGTTGATTTCATATTTACTAGTCAATGTTGGGTGTTCATGGGCTGAATCTTATGTTTTATTTACGTTTTGTAGGAGTCTCGGAAATACAGGGATTTTTTGGGAGCCTTTTGGGACAAGGTACTTCTCCCTCACTCCCTAGATCTTATTTTTGTGTACCCATTCCTTGATACTTATTATGTTGTTATATGGCCGCTACATACAGCTCTCGGCGGACGAGGTTAAGGAAGTTGTATCATTGCAAGATATTTTGATAAAGGTAATTTCTTTCCATGTTCCTGCTCTTATATGTGTTTTTTCTTGACTTAGTACTTGGAGTGGGTCTTTTTGAAATGGAACTTAAAGTGACTTCTTCCAGTTGCAATTGTAACACAGAAATGTGATGATAATGTAGAATTAACTAAAGGTAGAAGAATGCCCCTAGAAGAGTAAAGTCAAACTTCTCTATAATAGCCGCCCTTTATAACAGTATTTCACTATAAGAACCAAGTTTTCTTTGGAACTAATTTTTTATATTATGTTTTACCTCCTCTATAACAATATTTTACTTGTAACAGCTACAACTATCATTATAATAACATTCTTTGTAAAACTATCCCTCTATAACAGTCTCACTCAAATATTAATTGATTTTTAATTTGCTATTTCCCACGTTATTTTAATGTTCATTTTTTTTTGCTGTTTCCCACTTTTAGTGATAGACATTTAATATAACTATTGTATCTTCCTTTCCATATTTGATCCTGTGTAAGGCTGCATAGGCACCACCCCCCTGACCTTACTTGTGGGATCATACTGGTATGTTGTTATTGTTGACTAATAATAGGTCTAGTATTTTGATCAAATATTTAATATTTAATACACTACACCACTTATGACAAAGAATATACATGCTTCAAATGAACTTATATTTGAATTCCCATTAGACAGAAGTTTTCCATGTTGTAAGTGTCAAAAAATATTTCATGGTGTATTATCTCTCTTTAACTTTAATTATTAAAATATGAATATCTTCTGAAATTTTAAATTTAAATAGTTTGTTATTTTTTTATGGCACCAGCCAATATAAATGTCAAATAATTTTATAGGTGTATAACATCCTTCCTCTATAAAAGCCACAAATATCAGAAGGGACGTTTGACCATAGTAGAATATCACCTTGGCTATTCACACTGTGCTGCAAGATATGTCCCTCCTAATCTGTTCAGGTAGATAATGTGGAGTTGAGTAAAGAAGATAGAAAACCTCTACGAGAAATTACAGCTTATTTCCACTAGTTTGCATATGTTGAATGCCTTGAATCGGACCCGTATACAATGTTGTTGTATTGGGCCCTTAATTATCTGTCAATTCTGTATTTTGGGCCCAAGCCTGTTAGGGCGTAGCTTAGCACTACATATAGACGCTATGGCAAACCCTATTCTGTAATTCTGTTCTTGCCTCTACATAATAAAACTGCTCCCCCTCTTTCCGTGGACGTAGCCAATTTATTGGTGAACCACGTAAATCTGTTGTCTTGTTTTTTGCGTTTATATTTTCTCGTATTATATCAAATTCCGCATAACAAATTGGTATCAGAGCCTCTCGGTTAATCGGTGTTCTTGGAGAATTCGAGATGTCTGCTTTGAACGTGAAAATCGACAAATTCACAGGGAGGAAACAGCCGCTTTATGGCAGATCAAGATGCGGGCTTTGTTGAAACAACAAGGCTTCTGGGCGTCGTTGTCGAAAGACAAGAACGCCGTCGTTACTTCTGAGATGGCGATTCTGGAGGAAAAGGCGCACTCAACGATCATGCTGTGTCTCGCGAATGACGTCATCACGGAGGTCTCGGATGAAGAGACTGCGGCTGGTCTGTGGTTGAAGCTGGAGAGTTTGTACATGATAAAATCTCTAACCAACAAGCTGCTTCTGAAACAACGTCTATTCGATTTACGAATGGCTGAAGGTACACAACTCAGGGAACATTTAGAACAATTGAATACTTTGTTATTAGAATTGCGTAATATCGATGTGAAGATCGAGGATGAAGATGCTGCCCTGATTCTGTTAGTATCTCTCCCAATATCGTTTGAGAATTTTGTTCAATCGTTCATTGTTGGGAAAGATACTGTGTCGCTGGAAGAAGTCAGATCGGCCCTTCATAGCAGGGAATTACGGCATAAGGCTAACGGCACAAATGCGGACATCTGACGCCTTCCGGCCTGCTCACCGATAGCGGAAGGAAGGAAAAATGAAAGAAAAGAAGCCGATGTTGAAAGGTGCAAAGCCGGATGATGTTTGTAATTACCGCAAGGAGAAGGGACATTGGAAATCGATTGTCCGAGAAGAAGAAGCAATCAAAAACAATCGCCACGCTTTATTCTTTGAAGACGCCAATCTGAAGAAGACATTGCCCTAGTTGCGGATGAGCACACTCATCATTCGGATGTGTGGGTTATCGATTCTCTGGGGCATCCTATCACATCTGTCTGGAGAGAGTGGTTCACGACTTATGAGCAGTAGACGGAGCGGCGATCTCGATGGCCAATAGTTACTGGCGCAAGGTGGTTGGGACAGCTCGATCAAGATAAGGACACATGACGGTAAGCTTCGCACATTGAACGAGGTCGCACGCCCATTGATGACGAAAAAAACTGGATATCTCTCGATCTTTTTGTGAGGGATTGATTTGTCGGAAAAGATGGAGTCTTGCGGTGCAGAAAGGTTCAAATCGATTCGAAAGGTGTCATGCGTGGTACTTTGTATTTTCTACAAGGTTCCACGGTTCTGAGTTCACCCGTGTTGCATCGTCGAATTCACCAGGAGGATATGACTAAGTTATGGCATATGAGACTTGGTCATATGGGTGAAAGAGGGATGCAAATTACATCAAAGGAGGATCTTCTGGGTCATAAGGTTAAGAGCCTAGTTTGTGAACATTGTGTCTTTGGAAAACTACATCGCAACAAGTTTCCAAAGGCCATTCACGTAACAAAAGGCACACTTGATTATTTTCATTCGATTCTTTGGGGTCCATGCCGTGTTGAGTCTTTGGGAGGCTGCAGATTTTTGTGTCCATTATTGATGACTACTCGAGGATGACTTGGGTGTACATGATGAAGCATAAAAGTGAAGCTTTCCGTAAGTTCAAGGAGTGGAAAATTTTGATGGAAAATCAAACAGGAAGAAGATCAAGATGTTGCGAATCGATAATGGGTCGAATTTTTGGTCTCAATTTGATCAATTCAGCAGGATGAAGGGATTGCTCGACATCATACACTCGTAAATACACCACAATGAGCGGTGTAGCGGCGGATGAATCAAACACTTCGAGAGAGCAAGGTGCATCCTCTCTAATCTTTGGGCTAGATAGAAGATTTCGCGTGCCGGTTAGTACAACTTGCTACTTGATTAACCGCGGACCATATACAGGCATACAGTGCAAGACACCTATGGAGATGTGGTCAGGAAAAGCTGCTGATTATTCAAATGTGAAAGCTTTTGGTTGTACGTCTTACTATCACGTCAGTGAAGGTAAGTTAGAACCAAGAGCTAAAAAGGGAGTATTTGTGGGCTACGGAGATGGAGTGAAAGGTTTCAGAATCTGGTCTCCAGCAAAAAGAGGGTTATTATGAGCAGGAATGTTGTATTTGATGAAAGTTCTCTGCTTAGAACCATTGTGAAGCCTACAACTACGTCAGAAACTGGGAGCCTTGATAAACAGGTGGAGTTTCAAGTCATTCAGAACAAGAGCGATTTGAAAGAACCTGAAGAGGAGGATTAAGAGCCACAGACAGAAACTGATATTCCAGAATCTATGCCCACAGATATCCATCAGAGTATAGCTCAAGATCGGCCAAGGAGGGTTGGAGTTCGGCCACCTACGAGGTATGGTTTTAAGGACATGGTGGGTTATGCATCGCAGTCTTTGAAGAGGTAGATACATCTGAGCCGTCTACTTACAAAAAAGCCATTTTAAGTCCTGATTCTGAAAAATGGTTTGCAGCTATGGGAGATGAGATGGAGTCCCTACATAAGAATCAGACATGGGATCTGGTCATACAGCCTTCGGGGAGAAAGATTATTACTTGCAAATGGGTTTTCAAGAAGAAGGAAGGGATATCACCAGCAGAAGGAGTCAAGTATAAAGCCAGGGTTGTTGCCAGAGGTTTCAACCAAAGAGAGCGAGTGGACTACAATGAGATCTGCTCACGAGTGGTCGACATACTTCCATCCGAGTGTTACTAGCGATAGTTACACATCGAATCCTGAGCTTGAACAACTTGATGTGAAGACAGCGTTTCTACATGGAGAGTTGGAGGANGAGATATNCATGACTCAGCCGGATGGTTTCCAAGTTCCAGGGAAGGAAAATCACGCCTGCAAGTTGAAGAAGTCCTTATATGGACTTAAGCAGCCTCAAGCGCAAAGGGTACAAAAGGTTTGACACCTATATGGTGAAGTTGGGCTATACTCGGAGCTCATATGATTGTTGTGTCTACTACAATAGGCTCAAGGATGATTCATTCATCTATCCGGTGCTTTATGTAGATGATATCTTTGATAGCTGCAAAGAAGAAGTATGACATTCAGAAGCTGAAGGGTTTACTTAGTGCTGAGTTTGAGATGAAGGATCTGGGAGCCGCTCGGAAGATTTTAGGGATGGAGATCATTAGAGACAGAGAGAGAAGGAAACTTTTCTTGTCACAGAGAAGCTACATTCAGAAGGTCTTGGCGAGGTTTGGCATGTCTTCATCTAAGCCTATTGATACCCCCAGTGCTGCCAATATCCATCTCACTGCCATGTTCGCTCCACAGTCAGAAGAAGAGAAGGAGTATATGTCACGAGTCCCTTATGCCAGTGCCGTAGGAAGTTTGATGTATGCTATGGTCTGTACAAGGCCAGATTTAGCACATGCAGTCAGTGTAGTGAGCAGATTCATGGGACAACCAGGGAGAGAGAACATTGACAGGCTGTGAAGAGAATTTTCCGGTACCTTAGAGGTACATCTGACGTTGGTCTCATTTATGGAGGTGATACTCAGTGCTTGGTTCGCTATTCGATTCGACTATCTTTGGAGATGTTGACATAAGAAGATCGATGGCGCTATGTGTTTACCCTTGGAGGATCTGTCATCGGTTGGAAGGCAACTTTGCAACCTACGGTGACTTTGTCTACTACTGAGCGGAGTACATGGCCTTGACAGAGGGCCGCAAGAAGGGATTTGGTGAAAGGGCTGGTTAGTGATCTTGGTCTTCATCATGATCAGGCTACGGTGTATTGTGACAGTTTGAGCGCAATTTGTCTAGCCAAGGATCAAGTCCATCATGAGAGAACCAAGCATATTGACGTGAGGTATCATTTTCTGAGAAGTGAGAAGAGAATCAAGGTGAAGAAAGTAGGAACTGCTGATAATCCTGCTGATATGTTCACAAAGCCGGTTCCACAGAGCAAGTTTGAACACTGTTTGGACTTGCTCAACATCAGAAGCTGTTAATTGCCCTGCGGGGCAATTCTGAGGAAGAGGGGGAGGCCTGGCACTATCATAGTGCGTCTGAAGAATCTGTTTGGAGAATTCAAGTCAAGGTGGAGATTTGTTGAATGCCTTGAATCGGACCCGTATACAATGTTGTTGTATTGGGCCCTTAATTATCTGTCAATTCTGTATTTTGGACCCAAGCCTGTTAGGGCGTAGCTTAGCACTATATATAGACGCTATGGCAAACCCTATTCTGTAATTCTGTTCTTGCCTCTCCATAATAAAACTGCTCCTCCTCTTTCCGTGGACGTAGCCAATTTATTGGTGAACCACGTAAATCTATTGTCTTGTTTTTCGCGTTTATATTTTCTCGTATTATATCAAATTCCGCATAACAGCATAAACTGGACTGTAGTCTCTGTTTCCTTTTTTCCGAGATACTTTGCTTAAGTCATTGATTATTCGAACTAAGATTTATTAGGTTTCTTTTGATCTGAACAACCTATACAGAGTTTATACAAATGGTGACTATGCTAGAAATCTTTTTGACTAGCACAGTGTTATTTTGAGCTACTGATAAAAAATTGGCTGAAGTGACTGTTGGTCTGTCAAGACGAGAAAAAGCACATCTCACACCTTACAGAGTGTTAGATTGTGATTGACATGTTTCTTTTAGGAAATTTCGGGATCTGCACTTGTTCAGGCCTTGACAACGGCTTTGGGTAAACCAGCCATTTGGTTTCTTCCTCGTGTTTATATAAAGGCTGGTTCAAAGTTGTTGGTTAGTTCTCTATTTCCATTTCTACCTAGTATTCTCAAACCAACGACAAAAGCAAATTGATATGAGAAGCTAATGATGCTAAATATGATCAATTTGCAGGAAGTCATCCAAGCTAAACCTTCCAGGCTTCCAGTGACCTCAGACGAATTATTTAGCATCCTTGATGATGCTAGTGAGAGGACATTCTTATGCGCTGGCACAGCTGAGTCGGTGGGAAAAAAAGTTTTTGACGGGGAAGCTCACAAAATTGGTTTCGACTCAAAGAATCTAGTTGCTTGCACTAGCTTCCTTTTTGAACAGAAGCTGGTAGTTCTATCTCCTTTGAATCATGTGTTGAAAGTTGAAACTATATATTTTCACATATTTATTTCCATGACACTGTTTGATTTAGATCTGATTTTTATTCTTGCAAGTCTGGTAGATGAAGATACCCTTTTGTAATGCTCTACCTGATTCTGTCCATCAAACCAACATCCACAGTAACTGGTGTACATTTATGCTCAGGTTAAAGCATGCGGTGATGACAAAAATGCTGAAGCCTTGAGATGCCAAAGGTTGCTTTTTGAGGAGGAAGAAGCTGCTAAAAAAAAGTGAGACTATTCTCCTCTTTTCATGTATTTTGGTGAGCTTATGTTCTATCGTCATTGCCCCTGTGTTCTGAATGACTAGTTAGGACTTGATAAAGTTGTGTTTATTTTATTTTTTTAAAAAAAATCTGTTGATGCTTATGGCCTGATTATTTTTGGAATAACTCTGAAGATGTGTTGGTGCAGTTTATACTCTTGGGAGTCGTTTGGTGTGAGATATAAGATATAATAATGTCGAGATAAAATGCAAGATTATTTTATAATACATTCGGTTGGAGGTATTAGGTAGTCGTTGGATTATTTATCCCATCATTTATACCATGGTAATGGGACAAGCTATTCCATATATATGGTGGGACGGCTTATCCCGAAATATTAATCCCAGGATAACTTGTTCCCAACCAAACGACCCCTTAATTCTTTGAAGCAGATTTCTCTACAAGTAGAAAACAATTCTGTATTTTATTTGTTTGTCAATTTTTAAAATTACGAATGAGGAAAATACAGTGTTGTGGAGCTTGGGGGTTTATATGATGGCATCTTAATTGACCGGTCAAACAACTCAATTCATTTCAGCTAGAAGTGACTTATTTTATCATTTGTTAGGTAAGTAGATAAAGACAGGACAGTGATAGTCCATGGAAGCATTCACCCCTTAGGGGATGGGGCAAAGCTGACACTGGGAGAAAAGTCAACAGGAAATTGTACATTCATTACAGTCTCCAATCTGCTTCAGATGAAAAGATTAGTTAATCAAATATGTAAAACTTACCGCCCCAGCAAGTGGCGGAGCCAAAAATTTCATCAGGGGATTCAAGTTTTATAAAAAATAGGTTATATCAAGCTTCCCAGCTTCCCTTTCTAGTCAAGGGGATTCAACCCTTATATTTATCATATTTTATTATTTTTGGCTTGTTATATACGTGTATAATAAGTAAAAAGTTTGAGCAAGGGGTGTGATACAAACCCCCTTGCTTGAATGTGGCTCTGGCCTCAGCTTGCCAATTTCTTAAAACTCTTGGCACTTCTTATCTTAGTGAATCTTGGTTTTTCCGCTTCTATGTTGTATTGTTATTATAGGAGTTCCTTAATTATTTCTCTTGTGATATGCTAGGCAAGCTGAGCTACTGGAGAGGAAAAAAGTGAAAAAGCTTCGACAGAAGGAACAGAAAGCAAGGGAGCAATTAAATGAGGAAAAAGGAAATCTGGAGGTACCAGCTGATTGTTTTGAGGTTCCATTGGCAGAAATTCATAGCGTTTCAGGACAGTCTGACTCCAATTCTGATATTACTGATGTATCTCTGGACGTCTCCGCCTGTCTTAAACTGGTTCAGTTATCCAGCAATGAAGATAGGAGCATTGAATCCCAATGTGATTTCTCTCACCAACACCTGGATTTGGTAGAAGTTCAGATTGTTGAACCCCAACAAGTGTCTGCCAATAGTGAATGGAAACATGTGCCATTAGAGAGGAAAAAAGTGAAAAAGCTTCGAAAAAAGGAACAGAAAGCAAGGGAGCAATCAAATGAGGAAAAAGGAAATCTGGAGGTACCAGCTGATTGTTTTGAGGTTCCATTGGCAGAAGTACATAGTGTTCCAGGACCATCTGACTCCAATTATGATATCCCTGATGTATCTCTGAACGTCTTCACCTGTGTTAAACTGGTTCAATTCTCCATCGATGAAGATATGAGTGTTGAATTCCAACGTGATCTCTCTCACCAATACCTGGATTCGGTCAAAGTTCATAATGGTGAACCCCGACCAGTGTCTGCCAATAGTCGACGGCTTTCTGCCAATGCTGAGTGGCAAGCTCCAAAATCGCAAAGGTTTGGCCGAAATGGTAGCAATCAAAATCATCAAGCAAAAGTTGAACCTTTACAGAAGCACAAGGACAGTGTTTCCCCTGTAAATAGCAGAAAGATATGGACTAGAAAAGTTAGTGTAGAAAGTGATGGTGCTTCAATACTGGAGGTGCAGAAAGAGGCAATAGATCAGAAGCAGAGGAATGCTGAAGTGATGATTGGTTCTCTACCTATTCCAGTGAAAGATTGGAGCACTGGCCGACAAGGAAACTGCCCTGTCGAAGCAGGAGCTGGACGCATAGAGACGGCCATGCCTAAAAACTGCAATATTGTTGAGAAGCCAGCTAAGCATAATGCTTTACAGATTGGGTCAAACAGAGTACCTGCCAAGCTTTATAGGCCTGTGAGGCATGAAGTTGGAAGACCAGATCCTGAAGAGGGTGCAATGTCTTTGAAATTTGATGATCGGACGTCATTGAATGAAAATCCTTTGCAGTCATGTTCCATGGACAACTCTGGCACTCGTAAGAATTGTCAGGTTCCTGATGGAAATGTACATCAAGGTTGGGAATTTCCAATTAGCGCGGCTAAGGCTTTTCTTGCTCAGAGTATGTTTTATTAGCTCTCTTGTTTCTATGTATTATACATGCACACACTAACACAACCATTCAGCTTCAAGTATTGTCTGATTTTTCATTCTGATTTTTTTTTTTTTTGAAAATGGTAGTTGTTTCTATTTCTGCAGAACAGTACATAGGTTGTATTGAAACCTGTATTTACATAAGGAGACTCTAATGATACCGACCTATCCCTATAATGAGTCTAAGACATCAATGATAGAGATGGTACCATTAGAGTTAATTTGATTACTCCAAAAACACAGAGTCGAAATGCAATTTAGTTTAACTTGTTGCTTTCTGATTTACTTGATCAACAATTTAGGATGGAAGGAGGCTATCGCTGGAGATCATATCATGTTAGTGCGTTGTCCTGACACTAAGTTCTCAGAGCCAAGTAGCAGTTCAGTAACAGCCCCAGCATCAGATTCTGGGGAAGATTCCGCTGTTTCCAGCGTTGACGATCTGCTGCCAAAAGATGGAGTTGTTCAGTCATCTTCAAGTAGAACAAATAAAGTCAAGTTTAGGCCAGAGGCTGAAAAGGGTATTAAGATAAAGTACATTCTCAAGCCAAAAACCCATCATTTAGGAAGTGAAAGATAACTTTCTTACTCACACCCAATGGTACAGTTCCTAGCCATTGCAGCAGAGGTTCCTTTTAACCAGTGGTCTTCTGTCAGAGTGTTAAACAAAGAGAATTCTAAAAAAGTAGCTACTTGTCTCATCCCTTCTAAATTTGAGTCAATAAAGCATTTTTTTGGCTCGGGCTTGTGCTCCTTACAATTTTGTTGTAATGAGGTAGGGTTTCCCTTTTTGCTCATCAGATACCTTGTATGTTCAGCCAATGTATGGATTGATGAAAATGATCCCAAAGATTACAGAGCAATAATTTTGGTGTTTCATTTTTCTTATTATACCTGTTTGATTGTTGGCCCTCTGTCCATTGATGTCCCTAAAAGCTGGTTTTCCTTTGTAAGGCTTTGACCTGAGCTTCCAGTTTCAGCAACATTACCTATTTTGACTCTCTTAGTGTTGGTTTTGCTTTACGAAAACTAATGGAGACACCAAAGACTTTAGAAGCTCAAATGTTGAAATCAAGCAATGGCCAGCTAACAAGAGGGAGTTGCTAGGATGATAATGAGTTTGAGTCACAAAGTAATAAAAGAAAAAAAACACGAAATATACGAGAAAAAAAAAAAGCAATGGCCAGTTCAAGGAAACTATAACTTTGCAAAGCTAAAATAAAACTCGTTGATGATGATAAAATGAATGAGAAACATGATGTGGATATATATATATTTGTTAAAAAAAAAACACTTCAAAAATATATTCAACATAATGACGTTTAACTGCAATGTCCTAAAAATCTGCTTTCACTATCTTTTTATTGAAAGCTTAAAATAGAACTATTTCTCTAAAATTTTAGATATTTGATCAAAAAAAAAAAAAATCAATTGGAAAATATTAACAATCATGGAGAAATTTTCTAATCGCAAATATTGAACATATTTTTAGCCTTTTATTTTATTGATCTCTATTTATGTTTCTGGCTAAGCATTTTAATTATGTTTCTAGCTAAACAAAATTTGTATGTAATATTTTGTTAAATCACAGTATCCAGTTATAAAAACAAGCCCACGTAGACACTTTGACTGGGATACAAAATAGATCAACATAACAAAACAAGAATATACAAAACTTGTATTTATCAGAAATATATATATATATATATATATATATATATATATATATATATATATATATATATATATATATATATATATATATATATATATATATAAAATAGTAATTACTATGTGCGTGTAAAATAATAAGGTGAGCAAAAATAGGTGACTGTCACCCCTTGTTGGCTAAAAGACATGCATAGATCCGAAAGAGGTGACTATAGACTGTGAAACTTCCACACTTACTATCATTGATTTGTCCCAAAAGCGGAGTTAGAGATGTTGGACTTGTCTGATAATGCTAGAAGATTCTTGTTTAACGATACTATATGACTCTCAACATGTCGTAAAAATAACTTTATCTGTTTTATACTTCAATATCGATGAACTCCAAAACAGTTCTTTTACATCAATGATGTATGGTTATAAGATTTTGATAGCTATCTCTCAGCAACATTTATCCAAATCAAATATCACAGAGAAAGGTGACAAGGCAACCATAAAGCCAAAACTTTTCATAGACGTGCATTTTTGTCAAATGTGTTTCGAGAGGTATGTATCCCTCTTACTTGTGATCCTGACATGCTTTGGTTTTGACCTGTTTACTTCGGTTCATTTTAAAAATTGAGCTAATATGCAATTCAGATTGACATATGACTTTAAATATTTTAAGACAATTTTTTAATTTAATATGATCTATATATAGTCATAAGAGAGTAGTCTCTATTTTTTTTTTAAGGTGGCTCTAATAAATTATAAGAAAACAAACCAAAAGTTAAAACTTGGTAAAAATTGACTAGATTAAATTATGAACCCAATTTTTAGCTCATTTCAACCCATTCCGCTTTAGCCCAAGTATCACTCAAGCAAATCAATGACCCACTGTTTTTTTAAATCAATCAATGACCCACCTATTTATCTATTTAATGTCATTTTGACATTTTTAAATTCTAACACAACGTACTCAATTGGCACACCTTATGTTAAAGCAATGTTTAGGGAAGCGTGAAGCGGAAAAAAGCAATAAGCGATGAACGCTCGATTTAAGTGATGAAAGTGCTCACGTAGTCATTTTAGTCTGTAAGTCTCGCATCGCTTCAAGCGATAAAGCGCTCACTTTTCACTTTTCTGAACATTGAATTGTTAAGATACTTTTTTGACCATATTAGTATTGTACTTCCGACAAAGAAAAAACTCATTTGTTTCAGCACTCACGTTATGTATGTTACATAATGAGTGTTTCTAATTTTGAGTATAATAGAAATTGAAATGACAATGTGCAATTAATTGATAAAAGTATGAGATTTTGAATATCCACAATTAAAAGAAACCCCTAATTTACTCCAACCAACATGTAACACGTGGAAACAAAACAATTGAAGATGCATAGTATTTGTATTTATGTGTGAGATAGATTATAGTACACCTATTTCCAACAACAAATATAGAAATGTCAAATATTCAACTCTGTTAAAATTTACTTGCTAGGATGCTCAAATATCGAACAAAAGGCAAACTTGCAAGTGAATTACAATGCAGAATTTTGTTTAGTATAAACTCAAATTATGGTCAGATGAGCCAAATATTATACAGTTGCAGAAGAAAATTCAAAAAGAAGATAAACACCATCTCGAACCGGAAAGAGATGTCTTAGTTCACCAGATATTTAATGCCAAGGCACAAATTTTACAACAGGGTACACACAAATATACTTCTTGAGACATTACATGATGATACAGAATTGGAGCATACAACCCTGCAGCTTTAAGCCATTTCATGGCGATAATGCTCATATTATATCCCCCTGTACGGTTGTATCCAAGAAACATTAAATTGAAAAGACCATTCAGGAAGTAAAAATAAATAGCGAATAGTAGCGACAGCTTAATTTGAACTAAATTATTGAAGAATAGGAAAACAAATCTAAGATTTTGATTTTTTTGCAAAATTGGAACTTGTATCTGCAACTGCAGGACAAATGAAATGGTGGTTACCATGAAACCACATATCACAGAGAGTTCCCTTCTATCTCGAAATTCCCCAAAAACTTTAACCAGTCAGGTCATTTCCCCACGTTCAGAAATCACTTTAGGCAGCTCAGCAGGTGGAAATAAACTCCTTTGGTCTGATAGATAAGCGGAAAGAACTTTACAAGCAATGAACACTGAAGCTTTACTGTCTTTTCGAAACAGCAGACACAGACAAGCTGGCATGTTAAGCTCAACTGAATCCAAAAGATTCATAATCCACCATCTGAACCATTATCTCCTGTCCAAACCTGCAAAAATGATTCAGACACCCCATGAGACAAATAAAAGCAAGCTCTTTCAGCACCAAAGAGAACTAACCAACAAGAAATTGGAGGTAGGATTTACTTAATTAGCTGGCAACCACCGCAGACATTTCTTATCCTTTCTTTCAGGGAAGGACCTTACTTTTACCAAGTCGCATCATGTTTATCTGTTTCGTTCTGTTGTTGTTTGCTTTTCTACCACAGACGAATAGTGCGCTGGAAGTGTGTGACTATCTCCTACAAACTTAGGTTGTAGAAAGAGCACTCTTTATTTACTTGTACTCTCAACATGCCCCCTCATGTGTGTGTGTGATTCTTTTACATGGGTCAAACATGTGGAAATTCTTTTTGATTAGGGTGACAGTGAAACTCGAGCCTAGGACCTCTCTGCTTGCTCTAAAACCATGATGAAGCATGTGACCAATCTAAATGCTTAAGTTAATCGAGAAATTACACTTTCATTTACTCGATTATATTCTCAACAATTACCATTAGTTTTTAGTTGTTAGAACAAGAACATAGCCAACAAGACTATACACCCTTGGCAAATTTCCTCTGCTCTTGAAGCAACTTAACGAGTAATAGAACTAAGCTCCCAGGTGTGACATGACAAGGCAACACATAGAAACACTTCCCTCTATGTCAAGGGAGAAAATCTTTAAGGAACCATAAAAAATCATAGCTAGATGAAGTCAGCTGCAAGAAGTCTATGTTTTGGCATCTGAACCAGTACATGCTGCTCTACTCTATTATGATTCGTTGACTACATATCACTTCAGTTCAGCAAGATTATTCCGTGTCATATTCATCCAACTTTACACTTCTCTCAGTTCAGAATTACAACATAAAACAGTAACCACATCCGTTCAAGATATATAAAAGAAAAGCCTACCAGTATATCTCCTCAGGGAACCATTCCCGTTCACAGATAGTGGTACAGGCCTCCTTTCTTGACCCAGGGACAAAATCTCCTGCATTCTTTCTGGCCAATCAGAGTTTAGTCTCCTAGCAAAATCCTCAACCTCCCTGTAATATAGAAATCCAAATCACATTATCTGTAGAACACGACATAATTAATCGCATGACAAGTTATAAGATGCTTGCCCTAAAAAAACACAGCAGCCCATGCTGGTGTGAAGGGTTCGCTAGCCACCCAGGGAGGGGGGAATGACCAGACATTCCCTGTGTGAATGCATCAATATATAAAAATATGTTCAACATTTTCTCCACTTGCATGATAACGTGAAAAAGATTCTCTTCATATATTCTGTATGTAGATTTATTTTCTTTGTTATCCCTTATTTCTATCAATGAAAATTAGCATGAAATGATTCCAGTTGCAATTTATTCAAAACAAAGCAGTCCAATTTAAAGTTTTATCTGTTACTCAAAAAAAAATCAGTATATCTTTAAAAAATAAAAAGAGTTTATCACTTAATAGAAGAAAATATCTCTCACACAAGCAGAAGGCAAAAGGTAGTGGATACTAAAAGCTAAGATGAGCGACACCCAGAAGTAGAAGCATCGGTTACACAATTCATATGGAATTTCTACTTCTTAAGCACAAATTAGAATAGCAAGCCCAGTTACATATTTGGAGCTTCTATCAACACAACATCCAGTGAAGGATTAAGTGATAGCTTCTAGAAACATGCTAGCATTGTGATGTCTGCTCCATTGCTATCCGTTGATTATAGATGTAGGGTTATTGTGTTTAAAGTTGATATAAGAGCTCAATAAAGCATAAAAATGTGATATCATAGTTTGCACAAAGTTAAGGAAAGAAGAAATGGGATATGAAAGTTAGGAAAGAAATGGATGTCAGATTGGGAAAAAGACAGACAAGACCAAAAAAGAAAAAGACAGACAAGAAAAGGTAAAAAGTTTACTCTGTCTATTTTCATTCAATTTTGTCCCAATGCTGGGGGGAGATAGTAGACTCGAAGTTAAGAGCCAGAGTTTGACAAGGGAAGCTATATCACAGGCAAAAACCCTCCAATATGCATGGACTTGCACTAGTTAACAATTTATGCGTTATTAAAGTATGATTTGCAATACTTGCATGTAGCCTCAGCAGAAGCCACTGCAACGAGGTCCACTTGAAACAGTACGGTCCAGGACAAGGTGGGGGGGGGGGGGGGGGGAGAAATGCTTTTCTTTTCAGGAGTAAAAAGATTTGTATAAGCACACAGGGTAACTATATATCCAAAAGAAAATCCCTTCACCAAGGAAACAAAAGAAGCTTAATACAACCTCACAAAGAACATAATTTAATTAATAACTTGTAGCTACAATGATATACTTTTTATACATCCATCTCCAGAGACCATATTACTAGATAAACAAACCTGTCAATTTCTTCCTTCATCGCAGGATCTAACTCATCATCAATATCACCATCATCAAAGTCAAGTTTGGGTGAAAACTTAACAGATGCAGAGACTTGCAGATCAGAAGGCAATGGAGAAAACACATCACCGGTGTCACCATTCAGGCAGCTAGATGTAGGACAGTTAGATTCCTGAGTACCAATAGAACCAGTCAAGCCAAACAACAAATGTCAGAGAAAAAGCAAAGACGCTTAGAAGTAACTTTTGTGCCCAGACACCAACCAAAAAAAAGAGAAAAGGGAGAAAATTCCAAAGCTCAACAGATGCCAACCTGATTATGGTTTCCAGTTTCATTATTTGTAGACGAATTTCTAGCTTGTTCTTTTCTCCTTCTATTTTTCTTTTTACTCTTTGTTGCTCTTGCACTTTTAGAATCTGCAAAATAGGCTACCATCTGAATTATAAGAATGATACTCGAACTTAAAGACTCACTCAAGAGAGACTGAAAAAAAAAGTAAATGTTGTTTTTCAGATGTTATGTAGGGGCTTAGACAAACAAAAGGGATATAATTCCCCATAGATCATAAACCTCACAACAATGTGCACATAAGTTGATAAAAGTAAATGATCCATAAGAGTTACTAGTCAGTGGAAGGCTCAGTCACCATACAAACTACGGATCTAATTATAGGGCAGAAAATAATTCATCAAAAGTAACACTTCTAAGACTGATCGACAGTCACGTCTAAGTCAATAGCAACAGTTACATACTAGGACACGACTTCATCAATGAAGTTGTAGACTACACATTATTTTCATAAGAAATACCATGATAAGATCACAACCAAAATATAAAACCAAAGACACAATGATATCTAGATATAAAACATGTGGCCAAGCCAGGCAGCAAAATGCAACCTCATCAAACATAAGTCTTGGCAATATTATACAGATTACAGTTCAATTATTATAATAATGCAACATGACGAAAAATGGAGCGACTCTGCACGAAAAATATAGGATGTAATTAAGTCCCAATCATTTTTGTCTCAATCTTACCTTCATCTGCCCCATTTATGAAAGATAGAAGATCATCAACTGATCGTTCATCCACATGCTGCTCTTCTTCTACCTCGACATTCTGGAATTACGTAATGAGGTATTTTTTCCATTAAGGGAATAACGCAAATCAGAGTGCATACACAACAATGCATCAATTAGCATCAAGTAACCAATGGTATAAGATACAAGCGCAAGAGCCAGATCACAAAGCACCTTTAATTTCTCTCGTTCTTTTAATTCTTTCCTTTTCCTTGCATAGAGTCGATTGAGAAGACGGATACGTGGATCATCGGTCATATTTCTCAGAGGTTCCAACTTCTCTTCCTAATGAGAAACCATTTCCCAGTCAGAAACACCAAACAATATTGGTTGGGGGGGGGGGGGGGGGGTCTACAAATAATTTGTGTCAGAAGTTGGACCTCTGTTAAATCATCTGGCAAATGGAAAGTTTCACGTATCTCCTCGGGAGTTTTTCCTTCAATCATCCGAGCAAGCGCACGACTTGTAAGGTCAACCAGAGGCCTCAGTTGAAGGCTGTCAGCAGCAGATGTCAACTCGCATAACTTCTTAGTATCTAACCGGATGAACTTCTCATCAAAAATCTTGCGCTCCTGTGTGCATTAAAGACATCCTTTACACTAAAATAAAACGAAAAAGAAATACTGTTGCAAAAAACCATGCACATGACACAGGCAAACTAAAATCCTTCCTTAGGAGGGCACTGCATTGTTATAAAAAGGAAACCAAAAACTGACCTTATTAGAACGACCAGGAACTTGATGAAATTGACAATACTCCAGTATTAATCCCAGAATAGCAGGATTGACACGTTGAGGAAGTAATATGGCATAATTTTTCGATGATCCCATGCCAGTTTGAAGTACTTCCCTGCATATCATTGGGCAAAACATGGCAACCTCTTCCTCTACTTGTTGAATTGAACCATCAGCAGTTTGGAGCCAAATGTAGGACTTCATCTTAATTAATGAACCACAAGCAATTAAGAAAAAGCAGACAACACGAAATGGCAACAACTTTGAATAGAGTATTACGGAAAGCAACAAAAATGTACTATAGAGCTCTTAATCTTCTTTTTTTATGATAGGCAAAAATGCACTAAAGACCTAATACCCACACCTTGGACTGTAACACATTTGACACTTATTAATATTCCCATTCAAAAAGAATTTTGCCCATTCTGAAGTCATTCAACACACATTTGATATCTGAAGAATTAAGAAACAATGTCATTCAATGAGCAAATGGCTGATGCACCTATGCATTTCATGCAAGCAAACAAGAACGTTCAGACCACAACCAAAAGAAAGAAACCTAAAGGTAATCATAATCATCTTACCAATAGTGACAGCATTTAATATTATTGGCTTTCAAGTTGGAAATGTCAAGAAGAACATTCAAGGGCATTATTCTATGTTGGTTTTTGAAGCTCACAAAACAATAGATAATCATAAAGCAACATGACATCACTAACTCAGAAATACAATTCCTTTTGAAGAAATATTAGTTTTTGAAGCTCATGAAAATAATAAATTATCCTAATACAAAGCAACACTATTCCCTGAATCAAGGTAACTCATGAGTCACGACTCAAGTAAATGCAACCCTAATAATCCAGAAAAAGACAGCACCAGGTAAAAAGAGCCTGAAGGGGTAAAAGACAAAAAACTTTGTGTCTATCTTCTATATCAATATAGTAACAGAGTCATATAACCTTCGAATATAAAACTTCTGGTTTCCTTCATTACATACCTCTGGTTTGACGACCGCCATAGGGCCTTTTAACACTAGGAGATCAAACTGGCAAGATTGCTTATGGGCCTTTGCAAACTATAGATAAATAAGCTTCAACAATAGAAGTGCTAATGGAGTCAAAATAGGCTATACTTTCTTCTCTTCAAAAGACATTTGTGAGACAAAGACCGCAAACCCTTCACAAAGTAACCCTCTCTAAATTCCAGCAAGACAAAATGCATCTTCGACAGGATGGTCTCATCAATTTGGAAGCTCTGTGCAAAGAAAAACATGGAAGACCAAGATTACATACTTCAGCAATCAATGAAAATTTTTCTAACAGGAGCACACACCCCGACAGATTTTTAAGAACTCAAAAGGCAAGCAATGGGTGACCAAGAATGCTTTAAAGGATGATATAAAAAAGAGAATAAATCACTCTATTCACTCTTTTGTGCATCTTCAAAACAATAGAACATTGAAGAGAACTAGGAAAACAGAAGTAGAGACACCATGAATTTCTTCAAACATTCCACATGCCATATGGTAGGTATATTATCCCATTCCCTCCTCTCAGAGTTAAGAATGCAGTCCAACATCAATTGCTTCTCATTCTATCTTCCTAATATAACCACAAGGAAATTTCATATATTCTGCCTATCCTCCCATTGCCCGATCTACTTACATGCCGTTAGAGGCATAGATAACTGAAAAGGAATTTAGGGAGACTTGAATAGGCAAAATCTCGCACACATCTCCATCCTGTACAATCTCTAACAATCTTTATGCCATGATTACACAACTACTACACACCTCAATTCCACACATGGGAAGGAAACATTTGTTTTTGGTATGCAAGTTCCTTAAGGTGACTGGGGCTCAGCAGGAAACATGCAAATACTTCTCATATTCTTACTTTGATTGATTATAGGGGTGTCATCTTGCACACACCTCGAATTCCCACTGCGACGCATGCAAATATAAATATTTGCAGACACATACATATCAATAATATATATACGTGTGTGTGTTTAGATCATAGTTGGCAAAAAGTTCTCTTAGGCAAAAAGTTACAATGAGTGGAACTGTAGAAGTTGGAAGAGACCTGGCTATTTTCTGAGCTCATTTACAGGACTAAAGAAAGGCAAAGACAGTGAAAATCATTCATAAAAAACATCCTGTTATTTTCATCTAGCTAGCTGTCTTTCATATCAGCATCACTTAGAAATCAATTAACAAAGTGCAATTTACTTTTTCATTCCCCTCTTGGGAAATTTATCTATGATTACTTTGGTTGTTTCAAACTCTCCCACGGAACATTGGAGAAGCCACTCAAAGCATAGTCACAAAAACCAAGCTTCCCGAGATTTCGATAGAAATGAAAGGAATTCAAGTGTTCTTTCTTTGAAATCCTAAAGTCAAGATCCATATGATTTGTATCTACTAAACCAAAGATCCACATAGCTATTCATACCAATTAGAAGAGTAATCAAATCGAAGAAACAAAGTTTAAGTTTTAAGGAAGACAACTAAATCCTAGATTCTTTGTAAGAAGAAGTAGGATCTAGTTTAGCTTTTTTTTGAGTATACTCAATTGTAAGTAGCTCCTTGATGTAAATTTGGGATCCCAACCTTAAGTGCTGAAGATTAATACACAAAACTGTTACCTTTGTCAAAAAAAGTAAACAACTACACCGGCTAGGAATTTTTTATATTTTTTGCTTGACATAAAACAAATAGAGGAAACTAAACCAGCCAGGATTATAGGACAAGCAACTAATATTAAGCATATTAAGTGGATGAACTTTCCCGTCATCATATCCTTCTACAGCTCATATATGAAATGGATTCACAGTCGAGATCCTACTATCTCAGAATTGCACAGAAGCTACAGAAAGTGCTGTGAACGCTCACCCATTGAATTGCAGCTCTTCTGGCAACATCATCCACCTACTCCTAGCCGTCATTTCTAAATACTAGTGTATAACAAACCTAGAATAAAGTCCCAACCCAATTACCATCCCTGCTATATGAATCCCCAATATCCATTTCGCTCAAAAAAACATTAACTTTATCCAAAAAAAAATATCTATTTAGAGTTGTTTTATTCCAAAAAAAAACATGAAATGAAAATGAACCATATCTTTCCATTGAGAGAAATGGCTATTCATTCAATTGAAAAAAATATCTATAAAAAAACATTGCTTACAATTGAAAAAAAAAAACAACAAAAATCCAATCTTTTTAGCTATAACAAGTGTTTATCAGCTAATTACTTAGGAAATTAAAAGGCATAAAAATAAAACTAGTAATGAACAGATTGACATACCTAACGTAACAACAATTGGGCCACAGATTGGAGGTCGTAAACAGATAAGAAGGAAAAATGGAGGGAGAATTAGGGTTTTGTGTTCTTTTTATTTTTTTTGCAGGTGAGAAGAAAGGGGGAAGAAATGGAAAATTTGATTGCTTTTTATAGGCTTTCTATATTTCCGATATGGTAATTCTATATTTCTGGTAAATTATGTTCTTCGCACGTGAATCCCCAATTCCCACGTGCTACTCAGAAAATATCAATCTTTTTTTTCCATCTGGTATTTCAATTAGATTCTATTTGTAATTTTTCATTATTATAGGTATGAGTATTGTTACTTATCACATCTTTGATAAGTGAGAAGAATTATTATCTAATACTCATATTTAAATGATATTTTAATTTTGATTTTCAAAATAATTATGTATTTCATTAATAGTTATGTTAGATTTTACGAAATAATTTATATGATATGTGTCTTTTATATAAGATTTTTTATGTATAATATTTCTCATGTTGCAGTTCTTTCAACTATTCTGAGGGAGAATGATTGAGTAATTTATTTTAAGCATCTAAAATGCTCGCAAAGTAAATGATAAGAATAAAAAATATTTCATAAGTTAATTTTATAACTCTTAAAATTATTGATATAAATCTTAATAATATATAAAACGATTTAAATTGTAAAAAATGCTTCATAATAATAATATAATATATACTCGTCGATATATATATATATATATATATATATATATATTTCTCAGTTATGATTTGATATATATTGGATCAGGACAACTTTTTTAATAAGCTTGTTTTTCCTTGAATAATTAGACTATTTGTATATTTATTCCTACAGAAAAAATATAGGTACTGTCACAATTTGCACAGTATATAGTTTGAAGAAATGGTCATTTATGGCTCTAGTGTTATCCTAAATTTTGTTGTTCTTTTCACTGCCAAGTGTCATCTTAGATTGTCTTTTCTTTTTCATGACTAAATTCAATGGTGGTCCACCAAAGTACTACAATATTCACAGACCCTAATAAGAGAAAAGAATTTTTTTTTCTTTGTTTATACAGGAGAACTTACGTTAAAAAGAAACAAAAATACTCCTAAAATATTTGAAATAGATTATACTTAATTTAAAATTATATTTCGGTTCAAACTATCTTTTTCATCAAACTATTAGGTTAAAAGTGCTCTTTTTATTAACAAGAGTTGTTAAATGTCATGTGAATGCCACATTACACACCAATAGGGTTCCACTGTCATATATTCTAAACGAAAAAGGATCAAAAATACCCTTAAACTATCCAAAATAGCTCATATATACTCTTAAACTATATTTCGACTGAATACTACCCTTTCCATCAAACTATTGGGTCAACAAGTACCTTTCTTATTAACGAAAATTGTTAAATGTCATGTAAATGTCACATTGCATGTCAACAGGTTATCCACTGCCACATAGACTAAATCTCTAAATCCTAATTACTCCCCTGCCCCCCCCCCCCCCCCATTCATTACTTTTCGAAAACGATTTCATCCCTTCTCCCTCATTTCGCGGTTAGGGTTTTATAGTTTTCTTCTTGGCTGGATTTAAAAGTGGATATTCGTGACTGTAGAACCCTATTGGTGTGTAATGTGGCATCCATGTGGCATTCAACAACTTTCGTTAATAAGAAAGACACTTTTTGTTGAATCCATCCCATTTTTTGGTCAACTTTAGTTTTTCAATTGATACAAACAATTGTTAAAAATGAATAGTAATTGTAGCTGAAAATAAAAAATTTAGTGGTTGGCAAATTGGTAAAATTTGCAACTATTTTTTACTTTGCTATATTTACATATGTCATTAGTGACATAGGCATGATTTTATCCTTCTATAAATAGAGTATTCTTGCTCATTTGTAGAACACACCAAGTTAGAGAGAAAAAATCATTTTGAGAGCAAAGTGAGGTATTCCTTAGACCATACAAGAAAAATAGTTTGTGAAGAAAAACTGAGTGTGAACGATATTTTAGTAAGGTGGAAACCAAAAGAGTGTTGTTCCTTTTGAGTGTATAGTAGTCACTTTAAGTATTGTATTCGTGACTACACTGTGTAAAATTCTTTACTATAGTGATATCAGTTGCTCCTCTTGGCCCGTGGTTATTTCCTTATTGAGAAGGGATTTCACGTAAATTTCTTGATGTCGTTATTTTCCCATTTTATTTCCATTACTTTTACCATATATATTTTTGTGTATATCCGCGTTATCCCAACAAACTAGTTCATAGCAAAGGTTTTATCTGAGTATGCTCTGGTTGCAGCACAGTCTGAACTTTCACATTAGAAAAGATTTACTTTGACTTGCGATAACTATATTTTTTGGAAAAAACAATGAAAACCAACACAAGTAGAATGGTTACTTTGAATAGTGTTAATTATGTCATTTGGAAGGGAAAAATGAAAAATCTGCTTTATGTTAAGAATTTTTACAAATCAGTATTTACCATTGTAAAGCCTGATAATAAAACAGATGAAGAGTGGAATCTGTTGCACAGACAGGTTTGTGGATTCATTAGGCAATGGGTTGACGATAATGTGTTGAACCATATTTCTGGGGAGACACATGCTCGAACCATATGAGAGCATCTTGAAAGTTTGTATGATCGAAAGACTGGCAACAACAAAATGTTCTTAATAAAGCAGATGTTGAGTTTAAAGTATCATGATGGTTCTCTGATGACAGACCATCTGAATAATTTTCAGGGGATCATGAATCAATTTTCTGCTAGGGGCATCAAATTTGATGAAGAAATTCAAGGCTTGCTTCTACTTGGTTCCCTACCAGACTCTTGGGAAATATTTAGAACTTTATTGTCAAATTATGCTCCGAATGGTGTGATCTCTATGAATTCCGCCAAGAGTAGTGTCTTGAACGAAGAGATGAGAAGAAAAACTCAAGGTTCTTCTTCGTCGGATATCCTGATAACTGGCCCCGGGAGGATAAACAAAACTCGTGATTCTCAGTATAGAAAACAAAATAGGAGCAAATCCAGAGGCAGACTTAAGGATATTGAGTGCTATAATTGTGGCATGAAAGGGCACACAAAGAAGTTTTGCAGGAAGTTGAAGAGGGAGAACAAAAACAAAGAGGAAACTAAAGAAGATGGCAATGAAAATTGTCTAACCACCGTCACCACCAAAGATCTTGTTACCATTATTGATGCAAACATGATAAATATTGCTTGTGATGAGTCAAGCTGGGTTGTGGACACTGGTGCCGCATCTCATGTGACATCAAGGAATGATTTTTTCTCTCCCTATACTCCAAGTGATTTTGGAACCTTAAGTATGGGTAATGCGACTATTTCTAGGGTGGTTGGTATTGGTACAATTTGTTTGGAAACTAGTGTTAGAACTAAACTAGTTTTGAACAATGTGAAACATGATCCTGATGTTCGTCTGCACCTAATTTCTATTGGTGTTTTAGATGATGAAGGATATGTTAGTACCAACGGTTATGGAAAATGAAAGCTCATTAAGGGTTCCTTGGTTGTGGCTCGTGGTTACAAACGTCGTGGTTTATGCTGGACTATGGCCTCCACTTGTGTTGATATAGTGAATGCGGTTGAGAGTGATAGTTCTTCAACATTATGGCACAAGAGACTTAGCCACATCAGCGAGAAAAGACTTAATGTTCTAGCCAAGAAGAAGTTTTTGTCAAATTTCAAAAGTGCTAAATTAGAATAGTGTGAGCATCTGCTTGGCTGGTAAACAAAATAGAGTTCCTTTAAGTCCTACCCTCCTTCGAGAAAGACAGAGTTGATTGAGTTGGTGCACTCTCATTTATGTGGTCCAATGAAGACAAAGACATTGGGTGGTGCACTCTAGTTTGTCACTTTCATTGATGATTGCTCGAGAAAACTTTGGGTTTATATCTTGAAGACTAAAGACCAAGTGTTAGGCGTCTTCAAGCAGTTTCAGGCTTCAGTTGAAAGAGAAACTGGAAAGAAACTGAAATGTATTTGTACTGATAATGGTGGTGAATATTGTGGATGATTTGACGAAGACTCTTCCCAAGACTCCTTAGCTTAATGGTTTGGCTGAGAGAATGAACAGGACCTTGATGGAAAGAGTTAGATATTTGCTTTCTGAAGCAAAATTGCCAAACTCATTTTGGGGTGAGGCTTTATTGACATCACATGTTATTAATCTATCTCCTGTTGTTGCTTTGCAAAGTGATGTACCAAATAGTGTTTGGTATGGAAAGGATGTTTCCTATGACCATTTGAGAATATTTGATTGCAAAGCTTCTGTATATGTGCCAAAAGATGAGAGGTCAAAGTTAGATGTCAAGACAAGGCAATGCATCTTCATTGGATATGGCCTAGATGAATTTGGTTACAGGCTATATGATCAATTGAAAAGAAACTTGTGAGAAGTCGTGATATTATTTTCATGGAGAATCAAACAATGGAAGATATTGACAAAGCGGAGAAGGTAGAATCTTCAAATTTTGATGGTATAGTTCATCATGATGATGTTCCTCACACAAGTGTGCATGATGTTGTTGGGCTTGATAATTATGGTGTTATTGATGATCCTGTTGCTCATGAAGTTGTGGACGAATCAAAAATTCCGCTTCAAAGGTCCACAAGACAACAGTTTTCTTCCTTCCGCTATTTACCCAATGAGTATGTGTTACTCACTGACGGGGGAGAACCTGAATGTTATGAGGAGGCCATGGAAGATGAGCAAAGGATCAATGGATTGAAGCCATGCAAGATGAGATGGAGTCTCTGCAACCACACTTATGAGTTGGTAAAATTGCTTAAGGGAATGAGAGCTTTGAAGAATAAGTAGGTGTTCAAAGTTAAAGTTGAAGAACACAACTTGAAGCCCAGGTACAAAGCTAGATTGGTTGTTAAGGGATTTGGTCAAAGGTAGCGTATTGACTTTGATGAAATATTTTCTCCTGTTGTGAAAATGTCCTCGATTCGCATAGTTTTAGGTTTGGCTGCTAGTATTAATTTAGAGATTGAGCAGATGGATGTGAACTTTCGTTCACGGTGATCTAGAAAAAGAGATTTATATAGTTCAACCTGAAGGCTTCAAAGTAGATGGTAAAGAAAATTTTGTGTGCAAACTTAGAAAGAGTTAATATGGCCTAAAGCAAGCGCCTAGACAGTGGTACAAGAAGTTTGAATCTGTTATGGAGGAGCAAGGCTATAAGAAGACTTCTTCAGATCATTTTGTATTTGTACAAAAAAAAAATTTGACAATGATTTTATCATCTTTTTGCTTTATATGGATGATATATTGATTGTGGGTAAGAATACTTCCAAGCTTGACGAGTTGAAGAAAGAGTTGTGTAAGTCTTTTTCTATGAAAGACTTGGGCCATGCCAAATAAATTTTGGGCATGAGAATTACTCGTCTCAGAGATAAAAGGAAAATTTATTTGTCCCAGAAGAAGTACATTGAATGTGTACTAGAGCGCTTCAATATGAAGAATGATAAGCATGTTAGTATACCTCTTGCTGGTCATATGAAGTTGAGCAAGAAGATATGTTCTACAGCCAGGCAGGAAAAAGAGAACATGGCCAAAGTTCTATTTTACTCCATCGTTAGAAGTCTAATGTATGCAATTGTATGCACTAAATCTGATATTGCTCACTCAGTTTGTGTTGTCAGTAGATTTCTCGACAATCCAGGAAAAGAGCATTGAGAAGCTGTGAAGTGGATACTCAGGTATCTTAGAGGAAGCTCAGATGAATGCTTGTGTTTTGGAGCATCAAATCCTATCTTAAAAGGCTATACAAATTCTGATATGGAAGGTGACCTTGATAACATAAAATTCACTACTGGATATTTGTTTACTTTTTCAGGGGGAGCTATTTCATGGCAGTCGAAGTTGCAGAGTGTGTTGCACTATCGACAACTGAAGCTGAGTATATTGCGACTACTGAAGCCGACAAGGAGATGATATGGCTTAAGCGATTTCTTCAAGAACTTGGTTTGAATAAGATGGAGTATATTGTCTATTGTGACAGTCAGAGTGCATTAGACTTGAGTAAGAACTCCATGTATCATGCAAGAACAAAATACATCGACGTCAGATATCATTGGATTCGTGAGGAAGTGGAGAGTGAATCATTTCACATCAAAAATATCCACACAAGTGAAAATCCTACTGATATGTTGATCAAGACGATACCGAAAGACAAGTTCGAGTTATGCAAAGAACTTATGGGTAATGAGCTCTCTCTAAAGAATATGAAGATATCTTCTTCCAGTAAATGGGACTGGAGGGGGAGATTTGTTGAATCCATCCCATTTTTTGGTCAACTTTAGCTATTCAATTGCTACAAGCAATTGTTAAAAAGTAATAGTAATTGGAGTTGAAAATAAAGATTTAGTGGTTGGCAAATTGGTAAGATTTGCAACCATTTTTGACTTTGCTATATTTACATATGTCATTAGTGACATAGGCATGGTTTTATCCTTATATAAATAGAGCATTCTTGCTCATTTGTAGAACACACCAAGTTAGAGAGAAAAAACCATTTTGAGAGCAAAGTGAGGTATTCCATAGACTATACAAGAAAAATAGTTTGTGAAGAAAAATAGAGTGTTAGCGAAATTTTAGTAAGGTGGAAACCAAAAGAGTATTGTTTCTTTTGATTGTATATAAGTCACTTTGAGTATTGTATTCATGACTACACTGTGTAAAATTTTTTACTATAGTGATATCAGTTGCTTCTCTTGGCCCTTGGTTTTTCCCTTATTGAGAAGGGTTTCCACGTAAATTTTTTGTTGTCGTTATTTTCCATTTTATTTTCATTACTTTTACCATATATATTTTTGTGTTTATCCGCGTTTTCCCAGTACTTTTGACCGAATAGTTTGACAGAAAGGATAGTTTTGAACTGAAATATAATTTAAGAGTAGATATGATCTATTTCCGATAGTTTAAGGGTATTTTTTATCTTTTTCCTTTTAGTCTATGTGACAGTGGAATCCTATTGGCGTGCAATGTGACATCCACATGACATTTAACAACTTTTGTCAATAAGAAGGACAATTTCGACCCAATAGTTTGACGGGAAGGATAGCTTTGATCCGAAATATAATTTAGGAGTTAATGTGAGCTATTTTGAATAGTTTAAGGGCATCTTTTTTACCTATTCTGATCTTATTAGTTTGAGAGTAAATTATTTAAATACATTTTAATTTGTAATATTATTTATCTTATCAGATTTTAATGCGTTCAATATATATATTGTGAAGCATCTTCATTATGCACAATTGTATTGTAGGCATAATAGAGAAACATCTTTGTTTGGATTATTGTTACCCATTGTATTGTACTCTATTGTACTGTATTGTATGGTAGATACAATGTTTGCTAGACTGTATTGTTTGTTGTTGTTTAATAACATTTTAATTGTTTGATTTGATCATGTCGTACTGTACTGTAATTTATAAATTAACAAAATATTTTAATTATTCTGGGGTAGGAGGTTTGACTAGATTTAAAGAATAAAGATAAAGGGTAAAATAGTATTTTGAAATATTATGTAAATATATAATTGGAAAAAGAAATTAAGTAACAATGGGAATACACCATATTTGTTGTTCCATAAAATAGGAGTTTTTATTGTTGCGCAACAACGAAATTTAACGATACAATATAATACATTTTAAGTAATAATCAAAATAAACATTGTAAGTATGATAACGATACAATACAATATAATGATCCAAACATAGTGTAATGTAACTCATATTATCATTGTAACACATTTTCCACATTATGACCTCCTAATTAATTACCCACTACATCTCAATTACTATTCAATTTCTTGACATTTATCTATCAAAGTAGTTCATACTTATAAATAGTTATGTTTCTCTTTTGTGTGGTACGTAGTGTAAAAATTATGAAAAGCATGAAAAAATATTGTAGTATACAGTGAGAATCTTAAATATTAGCAGTTGTTTTCTGTTATAATAATAATTGAAGATTTATCATCAATATATGAAATAATATGATATTAAGTTGTTTCTTTTATGAAAATGTATTAAGTAATTATCACACATTGGCAAGGAAGCATGTTATGACATAGTAATAAATTTTCTATACGTGTTGACATGCATTATATGATTCAGTTGATACTATTATGTCTGCACTATTTTACCTTATGAGTTCACCACTATGACATTCAATTTCTTAATGCAACTTATAAATTCTCCATTTGTTAATTTTGTGAAACCAATTCAAACGTGAATCTTAATAGTTCAGTTGATTAGGTGATTGTTAGTAAGTGTTTGATTCAGAACCAAGCTTGTTACACATACAATGACGTTACATAGTGCCATTTTGGACCAAAAGTCTCTTAATTCCTCCAAATTCAGTCCATCGATTAGCCCTAACTTGTTCTTTCCAAGTACAAGGATAGTAATGGATGGACAATTCAATGCTAAGTTGTACATTAATATAGCAGTAAAATATGTTTTCTTCCAAAACATTGTATTAGCATTAGCTAAACTTGAAATCCTACCAAACTTTAAAATGACCAACTTCTTGTTGATCAAATTAGTTACAAGTCCATTTGGACAAATACAAAGAACTAAGTGGAGATCGCCTCCAGTATTTTTCCATCATGTAACGTTCGATACATTGCCTTTTAAGCCACAAATTTAATAGTGTGGATATAAAAAAGCAATAAAAACAGATGTGAAACCAGGCCCTTAAATATGCTGGCTTGAATCCAGCAATGTGTAGAACACTACTGGATGTGATCTTCCACATATACTTTAGTAGGGGATTGAAAATTAGAAGCAAGTAGGTAGGAGATAAATGCTTGTGTATATAACTAAGATACATCAGCTACAGCATTAAAGCAGCAGAATACAGAAACCCAGTTCTCCCTCTAATTGTTCAATCAACAGTACCTGGATATTCCAGTACATTTGTTTACTATACAGGAACCCCGCTTCGAAAGGGGAAAGGAAAGAAACGAAAAAGAGATTCTTTCTGCTTTAGTTCCAGGTTTACTCTTTTCTATCTTCTATGGGACATCATTAATATACAAGTTTGATGCCATTAATGTCTTCATGAAGGATCAGCTATACACTGAATAACTGAAAGCCAACCTCCAAAAGCAAATGAATCATTAGTTCTTGGCTCATGTTAGTTTTCAAGTCCAATAGGTAGATGTATTTGGACAAGCCGCTTTAATTTCAACAGATGCTATATTCTCACGGGGAAGTGCTCTTCATCTTTGGAAACTAGACCCAAATAACAGGGGGTTAGAAATCAGGTAGATCAAACTGACAATAGATAATGAAGTTCTGCCAAGATGCCACTACATTTCCTAGTCTCTTCTCTTCGGAGATCCTTGTTTCACATAACAACTTCCTCCAAACATGCTAAAAGCTGAAAGCAGATTTACATATGAAACTTTTGAAGCTTATGTTCCACCTGGGCGACCTCCCAAGGGAGGACAAGGGTTTAGATCTACAGGAGAAATCGATTTCACATGATCCCTTAAAAGTTGCTGTGACACCCGATTGGCCAAGGCTGATTGCCCATTGCAAAGTTCTCCTGTCGCAAGCCTCCCAAACTGCTTTCCCAGGGCATCATATTCAACAGACGCCAATTCTCGGAAAGCATGAGATCCTGATGGTGACCCTCGTAAAACATCAGGATCCCAGTAAGAAGAGCCATTCATATAGGGACTATTTGGAACTGTTCTGGCCTCTTGCAAGTAAACTGACTGATTAATGTGACGAAATGGGATAACACCATTCCCTCCAGAGATTGGTGTAGATGAGCCAGATGTGTTGAGAGGGCTGGATATAGGCGAGGGAGACATCCTCCCATTTAGGTTATGAGGCGACCTTGGAAGAGGACTACCTATTGGGGAGACGGGGCAAGATATGTTCTTCGGAATGTGGATATCACTGTACAATGAAAAACAAGTCAACAATCAGAAGTATGAATACTATGTGATGCAGTTTTCTTTTACTCTTTAAGTATATTAAGATGAATTTAATGGGAACTCCTTTCCTCTTTAAAATTTTCTCAACAACGAATCAGAGGACATTTGGAAGTAAGTAAACAAGAGAAGATGACCTGCAGTGAAATTTAGATTTTGACGCTCTGGATGAGTGGATAGCGAGCCTTTCCGAATCTGGAGTAGGATAATTTCTTGCAGATCCAGCGCCCTAAATCAAATTTGTAATTGACACATCATTAACATCAACCCAGTGCACAGAATTTCAAAATAAAGAAACCATGCCAGGTCAACCTATTATTTTCTTGTGATAAAGATTGATTCTGTAAATTGAGAAGTTCACTTGGAATTACAATTACAATTACACACATTCACACATCAAGGGTCTTGTGGTACGTCTTTAACAGGGTTTCAATCTGCTATTTCTAAAACTATTCTAATGTGGGACCAATAATTATTACCTGTTTTAAGGAAGATATGGTCACTTTTGAGATAAAATCTAATGATGATTAGCAACTTGACATGGAGATGCATCTTCATTTCGCACATTCAGCACCAGGATGCTTAGACTCAGTTGCTTGATGTCTATAATAGCAGCTCAAGTCATAATTTGTTTCTTTAAAAAAAAATTGAAAGAAGATATTAAATATCACCATCTCAAGCTATTTCTCCTATGGTCACTTCTTTTCTTAGTTAGGGGTGGGGTTCTGGTTTTGCTGATATACGGTATACCAACACAACTTATTCTCTTTTTAGTGACGAAGCTAAAGACACCTCATGTCACTAATCTTACTAAATTGTAGGCATTAGCAGCAAACAATTAAACTCAGAGAACCCAATTGGTCAACAAGTTGGAACTTCCCCTCCTGATTTGCTGTCCAGCCTAAAAGATAATTAAACTATTTAGTAATCCCCAAGAATTGAAGACATTGTTAGTGTCCCTAAAAACCTTGCTTCTTTATTGACCACCTAACTTTTAAAAATAAACCATAATGACCCCTAGAGCCTACTAATTGCCACAGAGCAAGATAAGCATGCAAGAGTACAATCCTAAACCTTTTTCTATACAGAAATTATATTCACAAAACATGGAGCACAACCATGGAAATGTGAACTGTACGAGAAAAGAATCCTAAACCTTGACAAAACTAACATCCAAGTTACACCATCTATCAGTCCAGAGTAAGCAAACCATATTTTAAGAATTATTCTTTACTAAATATGCTTAAGATGCCTTCTTGGTATGTCATTATTAATGAAATTACCTTAGAATTATAAATAGAATTAAAAAGACTAGATTACCATATGAATATATTAAAGACTACTAGATCAATGCCAAACATCGACACACGCAAATCTGAATCAAGAACGGACTTATGAGAATATGTTAGCAGAATTAAATGATGAAAGACTGACTCACTGACACTACCGAAAATGCATAATCAATCAATTTATTTTGCTCAACTGCTGATATTAGTAATTCTTTATGGTTTTAGAACAAAAGAAGAAACCAAAAAAACCATTTACACCAAGCATCATACAGAACAAGTATTTCCATGTTTCATAACAGAAGTTTCCCAATGTCTTATAAAAGAAAAAAGACCACGATGAACAGATAACGTACCAGAAGTTTTATCCCACTTGCAGCAACACATGGAAGATCGAAAGATGTAGGAAACATATTTTGCTTTTCCAGAGGGGCAGCATCTTTTACAAAAGGATGCTCCAATAGCTCAGCAGCAGTAGGACGATTTCGCGGCTCACGCTGCAAACACTTCCTCACAAAATCTTTTCCCTCATCTGAAAGCTCTTCCGGTATTGTTGGGAGTTCTTTACTATTCCCAATCTTAAACATGGCAGCAACCTGTGGACATATCATATAAAACACCACATAATACAGGTCAAGGGAATGAACTGGTGTTGTAAGACTTGTAGTCCAAATATTATCAAGGAAAAAAATCCCATCTTCCAACAATGTTCAGCGTAATAAAAGAAGAAGTGATGCTTTAATTAAGTTGCTCTAGGCCAAAATTACTTACTCCTTCATACTGACTCCAAGGAGGCTTTGACGTAGCCATTTCTAAGACAGTGCATCCAAGGCTCCATACATCAACAGCAAGGTTGCAGCCACTAGTATGCTTTATTACCTGAGTCAATGGTAAAGAGATGATTTTACATGTTACTATATAAGTTTTAACAGAGAGGTGCACACAAAACATTTACATTCCTAAAGCATATTCTAACCTCAGGGGCCATCCAGTAAGGGCTTCCTTTGAAGGATAATGGACAAGATTGCCCTGTAATCTGCAAATTTGTAATTGAGCAATCAAAGAACCAGCTCCATGAAAGTACAGCTCAACTTTGATGGCAAGGCTTATACAGTTTCAGGTGGAGATAATCACACCAAAGCAATCTTAATGAAAAATCGATCGACTCGTACTTTATCTTTCCAAAAGTAAGGAATAAGTTTAATGGCACCAAAGAAAAAAACTACAAAAGTTTTTTAATTCATTCCGACAATGCTAGTCTCGAGTTAGAATATTAGATGTGACCTGCCATTTACGATCTTCATAGCAATTGGCATCATCTAACCAAATAGGCATTTGGATGGCCTATGAACTTGAAATCATGATTTGAAATCATTGATTTGGGTAGAGGTGTATTTGAAGTTGAAATTTTGTCTGGACATGCTAATTGGATATTAAAAGTTGTACTTCTCTCATAAACATGAAATCCCAAAATTTGTGAAACTATCCTTCAAGGTCCAATTATGAAATCCTTGAAAAAATAGGATGAATCAAAATATAGCTGCTACACCAAAACTAGTGCAAAGAACCAACCAGACTGACCTAGTGGGATAAATCAGAAATACAGAAACAAAAATATGGGTTTGAGCAGGTTTGGCTGTTCGGAGAAGGAGCTGTTTTTGGGTTTGGAACACGTGGAATAATAATTGAATTTTTAATAAATATGGGTTAGTAAAGAAGGATTGGGTAGTTACTTTTGAGGTGAATTTGAGATTTGAAATTAGAATGTCAAGTTAAAGTTGGAGTTTCATTCAAAAAGGGATAAACAAATGCACATTTGAATGAAAAGTTGGAATCATGATTTGAAATCACATGTCCAAAAGGCACCTAAATAATGCAGTTATACAGCCTATGCTAAATCTTACATGCTTGGCCATTCCGAAGTCTGCCAGCTTTATACGCCCATTTGGATCAACAAGGATATTTGCCCCTTTAATATCTCTGCAAAAGTGCAGCTGCTGTCAGGTATTCAATGTATACTGGCCAAGATTGTTGAAAGGGTGATATCACAAAAACAATACAACCTAAGAAATGTTTACCTATGCACAGTGTTTTTAGCATGTAAATATGCAAGCCCCGATAAAATTTGTTGAGTGTAACTACGGATTGTTGTTTCTCCAAACGGACCATATTCTTGTAAAAGCTTATAAATGGACCCACCAGATACATATTCCAAGTAGATATATAGTTTATCAGGAACCTGATTGAGGAAAACAAATCAGAATAGCAAGCTAAATAGTTTATGGAAAATTGATGGACGGAAACATGTATAGCTCGCATGAGAAGCCTTCTAACTATACTTTGGAGTTAGTTGTTCAAAATAGAATAAGAAATCAATACTCTAGAACAATTTGAAGTCCGTTAACATAACTATCAGTGTTGGCACTGTGACATGTCCCTCACCAAATATTGATCAAGAGGAGAATCTCATAAGGTGATTTAAGGAAAAGGACAGACATACAAAAAAACAGAGTTGTATGTTACATTGATAATGAACAGGAGAAATCTAAAATTCTTATTGCATGTAGTACAAAAATAACGATCATTGAAAAATATCACTAGTTATACTGATAAATTAATGAAAACTTTTCTTTATTTTATAGTTTGAACGAATTCAAATTTATAATTTTATCTAAAGGTATGACACATATTATCAAGGATAAATAAAATAACAAAAAAGGGAAATTAATTAAACATAAAAAAATTAATTGAACTTTTGAATTCAAAGTGGTTACAACTTTCAAATTTATCCTTATTAATTTCAGAAGTTGGTACCCTATTTTATCATTGCATTTTACTTTTATCATTAAAATATGAGAAAACAACAACAACAAAAAAGAACAAACACAACACAACTATGCACTAACCTACGTATACATTCCTTACCCCCATTAGCCCATTACCCACTAACTCACACATGCACAAATTGTATTCAAAAGCATTGAGATAAAGTCATTTAAATTCAAAATCTAATCGTAGCAAACCACTAATCAACGGATATATATCTTCTTCTTTTCGCTTTTACAAAAAAAAATTCACTGTTTACCTCAGTAACTTATTTCTGGATTAAGTATTTAATTTGATGGCAAAATTCTGAGAAAAGATCATTAATTTGCTATTTAGGTTTGGATTTGTTACTTACGTTGGTCTCATGTCCTTTTAGACAATTTCAAAAAGTGTTTAATTTTGCAGGAATTATATCAATATGCATAGAGATGAGGATGATGAAAGACTTGAATATTAAAGGAGTAGGCTTTTGCCTTTTGGTATAAAATCAAATGGTAAAAGCTAATTAAAATATAGATGGTTGGGAAAAGAAGGTATAAAGAGGTAAATAGATTTATAAATACAATTAATTTTCTGATATAAATAGTTTTAAAAATTAAAATTAAAACACAATTTTATATATTATATTGATAATAGAAGAGAAAACAATTTTAAATCCTTGTTGCATGTAATGTAATTAACAATCATTGAGAAATATCAATAGTTATTCTGATTTAAAAAATTATAGTTTGAACGAATTCGTTTTTTGAAACCAGTACTTGGTAGTTTGAACAATTGAAAACTATAATTTAATTTAAGGTATGACATTATTTCAAAGATACAATTACAAACAAGGAAAACCAATTAAAATATTATACTCCGGAAAAAGTAAAACAAGGGTGGCAAATATGACCTGGGAATATTTATTCTTTTGCTTAATTTTAAAATTAAATAAGAAAATACTATAAAAACATTTCTGATAAATTTTGACAATTGAGAAAATGTGAACAATAAAATAAAAAATCTTATATAATATTAAAAGGAGTATAGTGGACTGGAATATCAACACAAAAGATGAGCTAATATTGTCTGGGCATTGCGGGGTACTAATACAAGTTAAAATATAGAGTTAATAGAGTGTTGGCACTATGGCATATCCTTCACCAGAAATTAAAATAAAAACTTTCAATTGAAACACTTAGAAGTCAAGACTGTTGAAAACTAACCATCTCTGAGCCATAATACTGGACAATATTTGGATGTCTTAATCGGCTCAACAATGAAATCTCCTGCAAAATAAATGAATAGAAGAGCATACTTGAGTATGAGCTCATTAGGAATATAAATCTCCAGGCAGTCCAAGAAAATAAGACCTAACAGACTGCTACTGCTACTTATGTAGTAATACCTGTGTCAACTGCTTTACACTTTCTTTTGACTTTGCATCATCTGAAAATAGAGTCACCTCCTTCATTGCACACATTTCTCCACTATCACTGTAAGCACACACATGGCTAAGCATTATTATTTTCCTTTTTGGGGATAAGATGGCCAAGCATTAAACCATGACACAGCAATCAATCTTTGACATGTCATGAGGCAACACATGAAGATTGAGTTTCTCGTTCATTTGTAAAGGCCAAACACAATAAAATAGTAAACAAAAGAAATCAAGTGTCGATCGTATTAATGTACCTATTAAAACCAACATAAACATGCCCGAATGTGCCTCTACCAAGCAACTTCCCTTTTTTCCAGCGAGAACCCGGGCTAGAAAGATTCTCTGACCTACCAGGACTTCGTGGCACTGAGGGAGATGTTGCAACTGAATTGGAATGAGAAAAAGGTGAAGAGTTGGAAATTGCTAAGGGGGGACGGGGCAAAGGATGACTTTCTGGTTTTGCATCATCTGGCCAATTAGTCTGCAATTCAGATGCTCCGCCTCCAGCCTTGGGATGAATAGGTGTGACAGCACCACTGTGAATTCTTGAGCTAGGTCCAGGACTTGTCATTCTAGGACTAGGAATTGGAGAGTACTCGGGGCTCCCTCGACTAGGCTGCCAAAACAGTTGTCCTACCATATCTCCTCCCATGGAATTATGCCCAGAATTCTGACCAGACCCTGGGCTTGAACAATGGCCAGATCCAAGTAAAGGAAGATCTGGATAAGTCTTTCCCGGCCAAAAAGTAGAACTACTAACTTGCTCACAGCCAGCAGCTTTCATTGGATTTCTGGAAGGACTTGATATAGAACTATCAGGAACACTGCAAAGGGTACCATGAGAAGGAATTTGTATACTGGACAAGTGGCTATTTAGTGGTCGTCGCTTAGGAGATCGAGAGGAGACATGTCCACTGGGAGAAAGATTAACTAGTTCTGTTGCCTCTTTTATGCTTGTTTGTCCAACAGCAGATTGATCCTTAACAGCCAATCTTCAAAACCAAAAAAAGAAAAGAAATAATGTCATCCAGGGTGCTGTAGTTACCAAAAGAAAGAAGCAAGCAAACAAGTTAGACAAATAAATTGTTTCAAATTAGGAAAACAATAAGATACTTAAGCAGTTACAATCCATTTGTGAATACATCACATTTAAGTGAACTTCAGCATTTGCATACCTTGGAGGGCTACCCAAGGGAGTCCGGTTACCAGTTTCATAATCAAATGTTAGTGGACTACGTTGGCGTGAATCAGTAGGATCATCACTCTCAACAGAGCACTCACTTGAAATTGATGCAAAGACAAGTTCTCCATCAGCATCTGCAGGGTCCAGTCTGTGCCTGATGCATGCAGGCTTTGGGAGAGGCAGAAACAGGGACAACTTTGATCCCTTCCCTACTCTGGGTTTTGCAGATTGACTGATCCCAGAGTCTGCACGCACTACACTTGCTGGTGGCAAACCTGGAAGCGGAAGTGGTTGGGCTAGAGCCTTTTCAGCAAAACTTTGACATCTGGAGACATTCTTGGAAGGTGATGATGACCTTGACTGTGCTTGGGACTGAGAACCCTTCTCAGAAGCAATCTCATTGTTGGGTCTTCGAGATCCACCTGATTTACTCGGAGACTTAGCTTCAGCTGGACTCTTAAACTTACGATGCAATGAATCAATAAAACTCTCTTTGGTCGCTTTCTTCTTTGCTTTTGACTTTCCCCACCATGAAGGCATCTTTTCTGGTGCTAAAAGATATATGAAACCAATAAACAACTCACTAAAGTCTGAAACAATTTTTCAAAAAATCAAGACTGATTAAATGACAACACATATGCGAAGCAGAAAAGAGAGTAATATGACCTCAGTGAGAGCTGGAGTGATAGTAGAAGTGATCTATCGCTACATGTATGTCATCGTCTCACATTTTATTCAATAAAAGATGTTGAAGATATTATTTAGTCAAAGACATTCCAAAATAGAGACTCATAACAAGTTAGCAAGAAACCGAAAGAGCAGTTATAAATGATAGAATGAGTCAATAAGAGCAGTCACCTTCCTAATACAACCATTGAAAGCCAATTAAATTACTTCATTGACAAGGGATACCACGGAGAATCAAAAAGTGCCCACATTGTTAAGACTCTAAATTGGCAAAGCTAAAACAAGGCAAACACGGCTTGTCTAACCTCCCTGTTGATTGGGCTAGATGATTCTTTTATCACAATTTAATATTTTGAAAAAAGATGTATGAGTGTATTTTTGGGTTTCTGTAGTGTGTGTGTGTGTGGTGGGGTTGGGGGTGAGGGGTAGGGGGTGGGGGTAAACTTTTGATTCCACGTTTGTGAGATTAGTGGGAATCGATCCTGTTCTTTAGATAAATAACTTCAACATTCAACCACGTGCACCATTCAGCCTTTTTAGAGCATGGGTGCAGCACATATTACTAGATAAATTCTAAGAAATATGAATATAAAATAATTAGTTACTTCATTAACCAGTAATGCAAACCCTTAGCGCTTACGGTGGTCGATTTAAGAACTTCCAGCTCACCCACAACAAAAAGTTCATGAGATAAACTTGACTTGACCTACCCTGCCCAATGATGATGGTAGCAACCCCTCCCCCTCTTGCAACCTAAACACACTTTGATGCAATTATTAGACATAAGATTTTACCCCTAAAAAAATCATTCAAGTATTTCCAAGATAAAATTTTCAATGGGCAGGGAAGACCAAGTTTTCTTGACATAACTGGTTAAGTACTCTTTCATATTTGTTTTTTTTTTCTTTTTTGTCTTCAGAAATGCCACCAAAGGTAGTAACTAATAACAATACTGTCCTCCCTTGCTTGAGCACACCTCGACTAATACTTTCCGGTACCTGCCACCAGCATATATATGCAAGGCGCCTCTGCCAACACTAGCTTAGACTGATGGGAGAATTCAACTAGTGCAATCCATACTGGAATAGGAACCTTTATTCTCAAAGACATCACTTTTAACTCCAAAATATTAAATATTTTCACTTCCTTACATGCAAAACAAAACAAAAAAAAGTAAAGTAATCCTACTGATCTCTAATTCAGACTTCAATTTTCGATATTACTCTTACAAACACAGCCATTTCCGCGTTTATCTAGAACACTACAAATACACCAGGTAATCACACGACACATTAAAATACTTTTTTTTAAAAAAAAAAACAGAAAATGAACTAACACTGAAGCAAAATTACAAAAACTCACCTTTCAACTGATTACTTGTTGCATCGCAAGCATAAACGAGCTCGTTTCCTCAGATTTGGACTATGAATCAACTCATAAATAGCTCAAATCAAACCCTAGAAACATTAGCCTTTCTCCTCTCACTGAAATTTCAACTGAGAGACGACAGAGGGAGATAGTAAGTTGCTGAAGATTTGATGATTTTGATAAAGCTTAGAAGAGATCGCATGAGAATGGTGAAGGATAAAAATGGTAGTGAGGAAGCCAAGTATGAAGATGGGGGAGTTGTTTTGAAGGTAAAATGAATTTACTAGTACAGTCTAAAGTGGATTCGTAACGTAATGTGTTCTTTTTTCAAGAAATATTTAATAAACAGGAATAGTTTAATAAATGATTGGTTAAATTTATAATAAGTCTGAGAAAAAATTCAAACCACATTTATCATGAGACAGAGAAAATATGAGGGATATTTAGTGTTGGTCAATTTTTACAAATTTTATTTTTGAGTTTATATTATTTTTTATTATAAGACATTTTTGTTTTTACACAGAGAAAATTAAAAAGGTCATTTTTTTTTATTTAATTTGTGAGTGGTAGAACTATGTATTGATTGATTTGGTTGGAACTTTTTGAAGTTTATCATTTATATTTATTATTTTGTAGGCATATAAAACGTTATAAAATCATTAGATTTCGATGTGATTATCAATTTAACAGTTAAAATTTTAAATAAAATTATTTAAAAATAAAGTAATATCAAGATAGGGGAGTTGTTTTGATGGTACGATAATTTACTATTACAGTCAAAATATGAATAGTGGATTCGTAACGTAACGTGTTCATTTTCAAGAAACATCTAATAAACGGGAAAAGTTTAATAAATGATTGGTCGAATTTTTCATTTTTTAAAAATAATTCATGGGAAAAAACAAAATGATATTTACTATGGGATGAAAAAAACAGAAGGGATATTTAGTTTTCATCCACTTTTGCAAATTTCATTTTGGGTTCATATTATTTTTCTAAAACATTTTTATTTTTACACATTGAAAATCGAAAAGATGTTCTTTTGTTCAATTTATGAGTGGTAGGAGTATGTATTGATCGATTTGGTTGAATTTTGAAGTTTATCGTTTATATTTATTGGTTTGTACACATTCAAAACGTTATAAAATTATTAAGATTTTGTTATATCAGTTATTGAGCATTATTGATTTGATTATCAATTTAACAATTAAGATTTCATATAAAAAAAATTACTTAGAAACAAAACTAAGTATCAAGATATAGGGGAGTTGTTTTGAAGGTAAAATGGATTTACTACTACGACAGTCAAAATATGAACAGTGAATTTGTAATGTGATGTGTTTATTTTTCAAGAAACATTTCATAAAGAGGAGTAGTTTAATAATTGATTGGTCAAATTTTTAATTTTTTTAATAATTTATGAAAAAACTAAAATGATATTATTATGGAATGAAGAAAATAGGAGGGATATTTAGAAGTTTATCGTTTATATTTATTGGTTTGTACACATTCAAAACGTTATAAAATTATTAAAATTTTGCTATATCGATTATTGAGCACTATCGATTTGATTATCAGTTTAACAATTAAGATTTCATATAAGAAAATTACTTAGAAACAAAGCTAAGTATCATGATAGGGGAGTTATTTTGAAGGTAAAATGAATTTACTATTACAGTCAAAATATGAACAGTGAATTCGTAACGTAACATGTTCATTTTTCAAGAAACATCTAATAAACAAGAGTAATTTAAAATGTTTGGTCAATTTTTTAATTTTTTTAATTAGACGTGGAAAAAATTAAAATGATATTTATTATGGGTTGAAGAAAACAAAAGGAATTTTTAGTTTTCGTCAACTTTTACAATTTCATGTTTGGGTTTATATTATTTTTATAAGACATTTATATTTTTTACGCATAGAAAATCGAAAATATTATCTTCTTTTGTTCAATTTGTTAGTGGTTGGACTACGTATTGATTGGTTTGGTTGGATTTTAAAGTTTATCGTTTATATTTTTTGATTTGTAGACGTGTTAAAATTCATATAATCATTAAAATATCGTTATATCGGTTATTGAGCATTATCAGTTTGATTATCAATTTAACAATTAAGATTTTAAACAAAAAAAATATTTAGAAACAAAGTGGCAGACCAAATGCACTATGCACAAGAGTTGACAAATTGCATATTGTCCAAAAAGTAAAAACTAACATTTTATAGAATAACTGAGAGTCTAAGATAGTTAGAAATGTAAGTATGAAATTGTTAGGATTCTTAGAGAAAGAACAAGTCATAGGAAGATAAATGGAAAAATCTAAATCAATTGACTTTGACTTTCCCTTGTCTTTTTTCAAATTCTTAGATTGATCTATTTTGTATATAACCTTCAACTTATTGAAGGAAGGTTGAAACTTTTAAGTTTAATGAAAGAACAAACTTGAATCTGTTTTTTTTTTTTGTTTTTTTTGGTTAAAATGCGACTTAAAAATTTATTCCTCAAACTCCTTTGAATAAGAGTTTTATTATAACAATAAAAATTTAATCCTTATGAAAGTAAGAAATCAAAATCATATTTCAAACTAATAGCTATAGCTAAATCTAATATTTATGATATTATAAAACATAAATCTTATTTTAAAATGATAAAGAATGCTACTAAAACTATATATTTAATCACTAACTTAATTGACTTGAACACATCCATAACATTACCTCCTCCATATTCAAAGAGTTTGTCATCAAGCTCGAAGCATCTAATAAATAAGGGCTACTTGGTAAATGGTAGCTTATATCTTCTTTTTTTCTTTTCTTAATGAGGCGTGGTTCTTACACATGACAAATTGAAAAGATCATCTTTTCCTATTCAATTTTCGAATGGTAGGATTGTGCATCGATTAGTTGGATTGAAATTTGAAGTTTATTCATTATACTTATCGAGTTGTAGACATGTTAAAGCATTATAAAAATTATTAAAATAGTAGTATTGGTTATTTAACAAATAAGATCTCCCAAAAAGAAAAAACAATCACTTAGAAATAAGATGACAGACCAAATGAACCATGCACATTAGTTGACAAATTGCATCTTGATAACAATCACTAACATTTTGTAGAATAACTAAGAATTTAAGATAATCATAAATGAAAGTACAAAATTGTTAGAATTCTTAGAGAAGAATCAAGTCACAAGACTGTGAACATGAAAATCTTAATCAATTGACTTCATCTTTCCCTTATCTTTGTTTGAATTTCTAAATCGACCTATTTTGTATATAACTTCATCTTGTTGAAGGGAGGTTGAAACTTAGAGTTCAATGAAAGAAAGAACCTTGATCACTTATTTTATATTTAAAATACTACTTAATGATTTACTCCTAAAAAACTCTTTTAAATAGGAGTTCTATTATAACAATAGAAAGTCTAATTCTTAAGAAATAGAAAATCTAAATCCTATTTATGACTAAAAATTATAGCTAAACTTCATCCTTTTAAAACTATGAAACCTATAATTTAATCTAGAATAATAAAGAAATCTACTAAAATATAATTATTTACATAATTTTACTGGCTTCAACACATACACAAGTTTACCTCTCTTACGTTGAAAGAGTTTGTCCTTAGACTTGAAAAATCTAATAACAAGGGCTACAAAATACATAGTAGCTTATATTTATTATTTTTCTTAATGTGGCGTGAAAAAGCTAAAGGAGACTCATATTTTGAAACGAATAAAGTAGAAGGGATATTAGTTTCGTCACCCCATACGAATTTCGTCTTGCGATTTATATCATTTTTATAAGAGTTTTTTTTATACTTAAACATGGAAGATTGAAAATAACATTTTCTTCTGTTCAATTTGTGAATGGCAGGACTGCGTATCGGTCATCTAGGTTGAATTTTAAAGTTTATCGGTTATACTTATCGATTTGTAGATGTACTAAAACAGTTATATTCATTTATCAACTATTGATCATTAGCAGTTCACTTATTAATTTAACAATTAAGATTATATACACAAAAAATAAAAATCACTCAGGAACAAGGTGACAAACAAATGTACCATGTATATGGATTGACAAATTGTGTATTACGAACCCATCGACAGCCCCTTAAATTTGACCAATTTTCACTTAGACACTTCAAGTAGACTTTATTCATTTTAAACAACTTAAGTAGGGCTCCGCTATGTCATTTTGACACCTTTTGCCAATCAACTATAATTACAAAGTATGTGTAACACACTTGCGGATGACATGTCATGATGACTAATTAAAAGCTGACATGTGATATTTGAATGTAAATATAATAATTTTAAAATAAATTATTAAAAAACAACTAATTTTTCAACAAAAATAAATAAATAAAATTATCTATTTTCTACCATCCTACCCCACCTTATATCACTCCATCCCACCCCTACCGCATCTGCCTTATATCCCTTTTCCCTCCCCAACTCTACAACCATTTTCTTGATTTTTCTTCCAATTTTTTTTTTTAAAAAAAATCATTAGATTTTTTTTTAATTGATTTTGAAAATTATATATGACATTCTTCTAATTATTTGAAAAACAAATGTGTGTATTGTTCTTAAAAATCTTTTCAAAATTAGTGTGATCATTTTTAAAATTTTTGTTTTTATAAACTTCTTTTATTTTATTTTTTCATATTTTGTAAGGTATTTTTGTCATGAATTTTTATGGGGGGAGGTGGAATAAATGGTAGGGCTACAAAGTGAAGAAGTGGGTGCAACACACAGTATGCCAAGTCAACAAAAAGTGTCTAAAGGACACAACGGGACTCAATATGAGGTGTCTAAAATAAACAAAATCTAATTGAGGTGTCTAAGTGAAAATTGATGACAACTTTAGTGGGCTATAGATGGGTTCAGCCTAAAAGAAAACATTAATATTTTGTAGACAATAGAGAGTTTGAGACAGTCAGAAATGAAAGTGTGAAATAGTTAAGATTCTTAGACAAGAATCAAGTCACATGACAATGAACAAGAAAATCTAAATCAATAGACTTCAATTTTTCATTTTGTTCGAATTCCTGGACCGGCTTATTTTGTATATAGCTCTAGCTCGCTGAAGAGAGATTGAAACCTTAAAATTCAATAAAAGAAAGGACTAATGACTTTTTATTTTTTGAAAAAATAATAATTTATTCTTCAAAAACTCCTAGAGTTTATTATAACAATAGGAAGTCTAATCTATATGAAGATTGAAAACCTAAAATTCTATTTCGGAATGATATCTATAGCTAAACCTAATCTTTATGAATTTAAGAAACATAAATTCTATTCTAGAATAATAAAAAAGACTACTAAAAATATAATTAATTACTTAATTTGATTGACTTCAACGCAAACATAATATTACCTCCTCACACGGAAAGATCTTATTTTCAAGCTGGAATTTCACGAAATTATTCAAAATTTCTTGAATAACGTTATCAACTATATCATTCAATTTAAGTTAGAAAATTCATATACCAGATAAGTGGCTGAATATTGTTTGTCATAATTAGGGGTGACAAAATGGGTAAATTTTATGGATAGCCATTTATATTATCCATATTAAATGTATTGTATATTCAACTTATTTGAAAACTAGTAAACTTAGCCGCTCTATGCGTGGTATTTAAAAGTTTTCATTTTTATTTAATTTTTAAAACAATAGATTAGTTAATATTTTTATTATTTAGCTTTATAATTTCAACTCAATTCATGAATTAATTTTATCAAAAATAAAAACCTGTACGGTCAAATACCTATACTTTTTTTGGTTGAATAGTATCTATTCTTTTATGTTAGTTATAATATATAATTAAGAATTTATGACTTCATTATCCATTTGAATGAGTCCTCAAAATTAAATATGGTTAACTTTGATGTTTTGTTAAAAATTTAAAGTGAGATTTTTAGTCTTTTAATTTTTTTTAAAAATATCAAAAGAATTAAAATAGTAACAAATTCAAAAACAGACTTAGAAATATGAAAAATTATTCGTAATAGATAAGCTACATATAATTTGAAGACTTAAAAAGGTACTTCAATATTTATATATTAAAATATAAAGTTCTCTATATATATTGATTCTTTGGAAGAAAATGGGTGATAAATGATTTTAGTTCGATAAAATAATTTTTAGTGATGTAGAATTAACATTAAAATAATATATTATTGTTAAAATGCATAATAAAATAAGTAATAAATGAACAATTATAGATGAATGATAAAAGGTTTTATGTTAAGATTAAAAAAAAACTTATATATCTACTAAAAACTTATAATTAGACTCTTGAATTTTTTCTAAATAAAGTAAACATGAAAAAACTTTTCACAAATAATATGAATATTTATAATTATTAACGATAAATAATATTTCCTTATAATTAAAGTGTAGGAGAAAAAGTTAAGTAAATTTTTAGAATCATTATAATGGAGGATGAATGGTTAGTAATAAGTATATTTGAAATGATTATCTGTATTAATTTTTTCCTTGAGAAATTTTCTTCTATAATTAAGTTTTTTTAAAAAAAATTATTTCAACTCTATTTTTTAGTCTCCCTTTTTTTTTTTTTTTTAGTATTTGCTTATTTAATTCTGTTAAGAAAACACAAACAATTAGCATCGTAATTAAAAGACTGAAGTTTGCTCGTCTTTAGTATTTTTACTAATTTATATATATATTTTTTAAAACAGTAACAATTAGCATCAAATCTTAACATAATCAAGTTAGCTTGTCTTAAGCTTTTTATTAATTTAAGCAAAATGTTTAAATGAATTCTCTTAGTTAATTTTTATTATACTTTTCATGATTCATATTTTATTTAAAATTTAAAAATAACTTCATAATAATTTTGATTATTTCCTCCGCTAAGCGTATCTACAAATACATTTTAATGTTTTCAAGAATTGTTTTTGTCTTACTTTTAGTAATGATCTTGCTCTTATAATTTCATGCAAAAAAAACAAATCAATTATTCACTTTTATATATCTTATTTTGTATCATTCTTATTAGGAGTAATAACAGTTATATAAAGAAGTCTTTGTCGATAGATTTTGCATTACAAGATTAAAGTAGAGGACAATTAAGCTAAACATAAATATCTTTGGTTAGAAATATTTTTTTTGATGTGCTTTTAAGATATCACAAATTTAAATATTAAGTAATTTGGGTTATGAAGATATAAAGCTGGAAGTTATAGGTATTACTAATAAGTATTAATTAAGTATAGAGGTTTTGAAAGATGAAGAGGTTTGAGTTTATAATAAAAATTTAATTAAAACTAAATATATAAAAATAAGAGAAAAAAGGTAAAAAAAAATGTGACATATTTTTTTAATAAACAAAAATATGTTTAAGTAAAATCCTCCATCATTTTTATGATTTATTTTATTATATGACATATTTTATTTTTACCTCATTTTAGAAATTTCAAATTATTAAAAGTCTCCAAATATGCTTCTAATAATATACATTATTTTTAGTAATTACTATTATTTTGAACAATATATACTTTTTTTCTCTTATTTTATATTGTAGGAGAGATATCTATTAAGAGAAAAATTAATTAAAAATAAATTTAAAAAGGGACATAGAATTAAAAAGTTAATCAAAAGGAATTAGAATTTTTTTTTAAAATTATCAAAAAAAAGTAATCGTACGAATGTTTTAAAATAAAATTAAAAATATTTAATTTTTTGTTGATTAATTCTCAAAATTGTGAAATATTTGGCCTATAAATAATTTCTATATATAAATAACATAAAAAATAATGCAACGTTAAAATTATTATTTTTACCATATCATTGTTATGTATTGTGAGATACGAAATTACAAGAGGAATCGATTTATTTGATTCTTAGTTATATAATATTTGTATTTAATATTTAGTATTTTATTTACTTTATATTGAGATGTGATATATTACTTTTTTTTATTACTTATATTTATTATATATTTGTATAACATTTTTATAGCTAGTGAGGAGGAAGATATTGTTAGACGAAATTAGAAATAAAATATATTGGCGTTTTTTCAATTAACTAATTAATTTGATAAGAAACCAATCAACTCTTATTGCATCAGAGGTTTAATCGGAGAACTATAAACATCCTTACAATAATACCAACAAACATACCTAAAATAATTAACTAATCAAGCAAAAATATTTAAAATATTTAGTTATATATGATTTGAAGGGGAAAGAAGGATCACGTTCTCAACATAACATAATTATTCTTTTAATAATAACAACAAAAAGACATAAAATTATAGTTAACTAATCAAGCAAAAATATTTAAATATTTAAGTTATATATGATTTGAAGAGGAAAGAAGGATCATGTTCTCGACATAACATAATTCGATTCTTCAAATTTACAAAGTGAATAAAGACAATCAGTGTCGGTAGAAACTACAAGAATAAGAAAAAAAATATCAAAAAACTACAAACAGAAGCAAAAAAAAAAACAAATTATTTTTTCTATAAAAGAATCATGATTTGTATCATCAACAATCCAACCTAATAATATCAAATCTATATATAATTACAATAGAACAAAAGTGATAATGATAATTAGACATGTCAAATCACTTTACCTCACAAAATCAAAATATGCAAAATATATAACATTTTTCATTATACATCCCTCTCCTGCAAAAATTAGATCAAAGAAGACAAAAAAAATTAACAAATCAAAGGAATAAAAAATGAAGAATAAGGAAAATAAAAATAAAATGACCATCATGCAATGTCTCAAAGTGGGTTTTTATAGGTGTAATATTTAGGAGTTATAATTTTTATATTAAATATTTTGAAGGTTATGAATATGAAAGGTTAGGAGTTATATTATTAAATTAAAAATTAGATGTTATATATATTATTAAAAGGTTAGGAGGTGTAATGCTCATTAAGTTAATTATTAATAGCAATATATATATACACATAATATTATTGTGTAAAAAGAAATAATCTAAAAAGCCCTATTTTTTTAAAATTTTTTTTTAAGAAAACACAAACAATTAGCATCGTAATTAAAAGACTGAAGTTTGCTCGTCTTTAGTATTTTTACTAATTTATATATATATTTTTTAAAACAGTAACAATTAGCATCAAATCTTAACATAATCAAGTTAGCTTGTCTTAAGCTTTTTATTAATTTAAGCAAAATGTTTAAATGAATTCTCTTAGTTAATTTTTATTATACTTTTCATGATTCATATTTTATTTAAAATTTAAAAATAACTTCATAATAATTTTGATTATTTCCTCCGCTAAGCGTATCTACAAATACATTTTAATGTTTTCAAGAATTGTTTTTGTCTTACTTTTAGTAATGATCTTGCTCTTATAATTTCATGCAAAAAAAACAAATCAATTATTCACTTTTATATATCTTATTTTGTATCATTCTTATTAGAAGTAAAAACAGTTATATAAAGAAGTCTTTGTCGATAGATTTTGCATTACAAGATTAAAGTAGAGGACAATTAAGCTAAACATAAATATCTTTGGTTAGAAATATTTTTTTTGATGTGCTTTTAAGATATCACAAATTTAAATATTAAGTAATTTGGGTTACGAAGATATAAAGCTGGAAGTTATAGGTATTACTAATAAGTATTAATTAAGTATAGAGGTTTTGAAAGATGAAGAGGTTTGAGTTTATAATAAAAATTTAATTAAAACTAAATATATAAAAATAAGAGAAAAAAGGTAAAAAAAAATGTGACATATTTTTTTAATAAACAAAAATATGTTTAAGTAAAATCCTCCATCATTTTTATGATTTATTTTATTATATGACATATTTTATTTTGTAATGACTCGGAAGGTAATTTCTGGAAATTATCATAAAATTATCATTTTAGCTCTCTCGACATTTATCCCGAGTCATTTATGATCAATCGTCAAATTTGGTTTGAGAATTTTAAACTATTAAACAACTATTATTATTTTTTAAAAAAAGTTGTTTATTATTTATTTTAATAAGTGGTTAATGAGACAGGTCCATAACCCTATACCACTGGACCCATGTACTAATTAAATTAAATAGAGTTAAATTTTGAGTCATAATTAAAGAGGAAACGGAAAGAGTCAGATTGCACCTCCAAACCTTTAGTTCCGGCGTCGATGGAGTTACGTGTGTGCTTCAGGTATATTAGTTTCTAGACTAGTTCGCTTCGTTACTGTTTGAGGTTCTTCTGGTGCCACAGTTAGTGGAGAAATATGATGGTAAATTAATGTCAATGTAATGATTAGTTAATTATTTGGTCAAGAAAAGTTTTTACATCTTATTTTATATTAACATCTTTAATTTGTAGTTGTTTGAGTACTTGCAGAGGTTAGTGGAGCAACTTTTATGATTTTCAATTTTCTTTTACAATTAGAACTTAGAATAAGTTCACACAAATTAATATTGTAGTTCAACACAATGAATGCACTCCGTCGAAATAGTGGAGGAACTTACTTATAATTTCCTTGTTAATTTTTTTGGGATTCATGGGTTTTTCATATTAATATGGTTTAGTATTTTGGAATAAGTAATTAAATATTGGTATATTATATCATGTAAAAACTATTAGATTGTGATAATTGAAGAGAATAGAACTTAACCCTAGATTTGAAATTTGGAGAAAATTGAAAGAGATGACATGTTATTGACATCAACATTAGGCATTTGATTATAAATTTGAGTGATTTCTTTTTTGTTCGAGTCTAGACAGAAAGTAATGTGGGTGTTTTGAGTTTGAAAATCTTATTGTGATTAGTTATGTGAATAGATTGCATTATTATGGAAGCTTAACGAAAAGGAGGAAGGCTAAAGTCCCAAGTGATTGTTCGATAAATTGAGGCAAGTGGATTTCTAAACTCTTGTTAAGTGTATAAAATGCGTGTATGTCCTTGTGGTATATGTTTGGGAGTAACGGGATTGGTGATGTGTTGACTTATCCACATTGATTAATTCTAATGATGAAAAGAATGGGGATAACAAAAAGGCAATGTGATTAATTATTTATGTGTGTTGTGTTGAGAAAGGGTTGAAGGCTTGTTGAATCATTGTTGATGTAACTTCATGTTTGTGTGGTTGTGAATTGTGTGATGTTATGAAAATGGTCATCTCCTCATTAGTTGTGTGAACTTGTCATCTGCATTATTATGAGGCATTGGTTGTGACAACTGTTATGTGCATTGAGAATGAATGAGTACTTAAGAGGATGTACCATTTCGAGGGCGTATCGCGCGCGCGATTGATACTATATTTCGAGGGCGTATCGCGCGCGCGATGGATACTATATTTCGAGGGCGTATCGCGCGCGCGCGATGGTTACTATTATCGAGGGTCGTGTCGTGCGCGCGACGGATGCATGGGACGGATATGTCCCCACGGGTCCCAGGTGAGAGGCGGCGGTGTGTATCACTAGGTCAGACATGCATCATTATACTTGACATTGCATTACACATACTTATCATTGGTGAACTCGATATTGTGTTTTTCTTGATCTTCGATTGCCTTCTGCGGAACTTGTGATTGATTAATCTTGAGCTTGTTATTGATGATATATAATTTGTTGAAGTGTTGTTGTTGAGGATATGTAATTTGTTGAAGTGTGTTATTGAGGATATGTAAATTTGTGGAAGTGTTGCTATTGAGGATATCTAATTTGTTTAAGTGTTGATGTTGAGGATATATAATTTGTTAAAGTGTTGTTGTGGAGGATATGTAATTTGTTAAAGTGTTGTTGTGGAGGATATGTAATTTGTCTAAATATTTTCGTTGAGTTACGTTCTATGTAAACCGTGAGTTGTTAGGTTGAAATTTGTTGTTTATGCAGGTTGTAGTTGTGGAGGTTCGGTTGGGGGTGGTAGGAGTACCGTATTTCATCCCCTTAGCTTGTGTTTAGAGGTTTACTTGCTGAGTGCAGTGTGGTTTGGTACTCACCCCTTGTTTCTACAAATTTTTGTAGGTTACTAGCCCGGACTTTTATGATATATTCTCTTCTTTTCCGAGGCTTCTGGAGATTTTGTGAGGTAGTTGTTGGTCATCTCAAAGATCCCTCCTTACTCTTGTTTATGATTTTGTTCTACTCTAGAAACAATATCATATGAGACTTATATTTTCTTTTGATCCGATTGTAATACTTTAGAGGCTTGTACACGTGACTACCAGGTTTTGGGGGTTTTATTAAGTTGCTTATATTTTATTTCCGCACTTTATTGTAATGGTTGAGTTTTAGGCTGACTTGTCTTGATGGGATAAGACGAGTGCCATCACGCCCATTTTGGTCGTGACAAAATGGTATCAGAGCCCCAGGTTCATAGGTCTCACTTGTGTACAAGTCGAGTCTAAATAGAGTCTCGATGATCGGTACGGAGACGTCTGTACCTATCTTCGAGAGGCTATAATGACTTTTAGGAAATATCTTCACTTCTTGAATCTCTATTGTGCGTACTTGGTCCCATTTTGATTCTTATCGTTTCACTCCATTCGCTCTCAATTTATGTGATGACTCGTGCCTAGTTCCTTTTTGTGAATCATTGGCATGTCGTGTATTGGTTTGATGTTAGATCTGATATTAAGGTGGAAATGATATATTTATGAAAGGAATGTGTGATCATATTTGAAGGGGTTGAGTAAAGGTTAGTTACCATAGTAAAAGAAATAGTACTATGTGGTATAAACAATATGTGGAGTGGTTCGACAATTAGAAGTTAAATGTTCAAAGAGTTGGCTAGATAATGAATAGTGTAACTTGAAAATACCGTTGATATATTTGTCATAACATTAATGGGTTGCTTAGCGAATGATGTTGCATCAATTGAGGTCAGAATCTCTTTTGTGGTTCCATAGATTGAGTGTCTACCAAAGAAAGTCATGATATAACTATTACAATGGTACTGATAGGTATTTGGCTAGATATATGGAATGTGTTACTTTTGTTATCGACATGTCCTACGAAAGAATATATATAGCTTGACTATATATGGAACGAATTTGATATTATTTTAAAGCTATTAGATAGGTAGAAATGTGTAACCTATTTGGATATGATCCTCGGTAGGTATGATATGTTCTAGTGGTGGATTTAACAGACTTCATAACATGGCACTAGTGGTATATGAAAATGGATATGTTGATTGTTAAGTGTGAATAATAAATACCTAAAGAGTTATGAGTTGTATCATATGTTCAGATAATTAGATTTGGTGTTGAATTCAAGGTTTGAGAAACCAACTAGTTTGTTACTACGGATACTTGAGCTAAGCGTAATTTATAAGGAAGCATTTAGTGGTGGATCTTCAGTACGATATTAATGTGTTGAGTTGAGAAGTGTATCTAGAGGGTTCTAAATGAGGATCAATAATTTCATCTTAAGGTCGAGGAATGGATAGATACTATAATGGCAAGCTAATGGGTAAATGAAGTCCCAGAGAGTATACTTGTGTGAAGGGAATTGAAAATCTTACTGAAAAGTGCATATGATATTGGGTTAGTCTTGTGAATTTTATTGGTAAAGTTGGTTTTGAGATGTCATGGCAATGACAAGGATTACTTTATGGTGATGGCAAGGGCTAAACGAGCATAATGATAGTAAGAGTTTGTGATGGATTGAGATTGGTATGAGCTATATGACAAAGATAGTTTGCTAAATGGATTTTTGTATAGTAATGACAACTTGCGAGTATATAATGTTATGGTTTGCTATAGTTCGGTGAGTAGCCTGATTGCAAGTAAAGTTATAGGAGGTGTTGAAACACTGCTCGAATAGAATTTAAAGGAGCTAGAGTCATAATGGAAATAAATAAATAAATAAATAAATTAGCTGATATAGTGTAGCCTTCGAAAAGAGGTGAGAGTAAGAATATTTTCTTTGATTGCAAGGGATAAAGAGGTATATTCACATGGGTTGAGAATTGGATTTAGAGACACATGATTTCACCCATATTTTCTTTGATTGCAAGGGATAAAGAGGTATATTCACATGGGTTGAGAATTGGATTTAGAGACACATGATTTCACCCATATTTTCTTTGATTATGGTAATATATAGTGTCACAAGATCATGAGATTGATTAAAAACTATTGGATAAATCTTGAGAAAGGAGTGAACGATCGTTCATCTCGAGTATGATAATTAGTTCTTTTGTGGTTTTGAGTTTGATAATGAATATGGTAGAATTTTTAGCGAAAGATATGATAAGGTCGATGGAGAGGTGATCAATGATAAGCTAAAATACGTTAAGTAATTTTTTTTTTTTTATGTATGAGGTAATGTTGTAAGATAATGGGATTGTGTTACATGGTTAGGATCAAAACTTCAAGTTTACATGGCAAGTTTAGATTTGTGATAGTGTATCTTGTCAAGGTATGAATTGGTAAGGTAAGAAATGATCGATCACATTGAGTATGAAACATTTAGAAGGACTTAAAATTGAGTAGTACATTTGGTTACTTTTGATTGTTATACCTAAGGTTTCCCATATTGTTGGCAAAAAAAAATAATTAAGACTGTAAGTGAGTTAGCAAAAGGAGAAAAAAATTATGGTGTATTGAAGAGTTCAAGTTATTTGAAATTTTTCGCCGTGGAAAGATTTTAAGAAAGGAAAGGAACAATAAGACCTCTCGTACAAACATTGGATTCGGAGGTGATGGTTGTAGTGATTTAGCCTTTGAGTTTAGATATGACTATGAGATGTGAACTAGTTCGACACCTACTTACTATGGGTTTATTATTAACTTTTCTAAATATTAAGTTTTGATTGGGTTACAATAAATGACGTAAGGAAGATTATACATGGTTATGTCGAGCTAGATTGTTCAGAATGTGATTAAGTAACAAATGGATGTTAAATAGTGTGGACCTACAGTTTTACATGATTAATGAGGATTGGAGGAGATTAAAATTATTTTATTGACAAGACAAAATATATTGTTATAATGTGTTACATAGGCATTTTATGGTGAGTAGAGGTTATGAGATTATAGTATACATAAATATTGGAGTGATCAAGGGTTTATTCGAGTTATCCAATGAGGTAAATGATGGTACAGATGGTGGTTGAAAATGGTATGTGAAAGTTTAGGTGAAGTTGACATTAAGTGTGACTTAATTATTTTACCCTAAAGGAGAAATATAGATTAAAAATTAGTGTTATCGGTCTTGGGTGTGACTTATATCTATTATGAGACGCTTAAATGGAAAGATAAGAAACCATGGTTCAAAGTCTTGGAGACTACAATGTGCTTGCTAAGGAGAATGTGATACGTAATGGCGGTGTGAAAGTAAGGTAAATGGTTGGTGTGGTTATGATATTTGTTAATATTAATAGTGTTGGCTTTGATGGAGTACTGTGAGAAGTATACAGGGTTTGGCAAATCCAGCATGTGTAAAATTGTAATGGAGATTAGACTGGTTGATTTTGGATGAAAAAAAAAATTACATAAATAAATAAATAAATCGAGGGATGTAGTCAGATGAATGAAAATATCGATATGAGAATTATGGAGAAAGTATCTAGTGTTATTCGACCTTGATTTCATATATTCTTAAGTTGACCACCTACTTCGTTTCGGACATGATTTGGAGTATGATTCATTGCATGTGACCATGTTTTTTTTACATCTATGGGTGAATTCCTAGTGGTGGATCGGATGTACCGATCCTCTTATGTCTTCTTGATAGGGTAGGATCCTTGGTTAGACTTATTCATTTCAATTATGGATGATTTGCTATTGTTTGGAAAGTTGAAGTATAGTAGTGATTCTACACACACAATCTTCTTTAAGAGTTCATAGAAGTGCTACCATAGATACCTACAGTTGTTTGATAATCTTAGTATTCATCTCATCATCGAGGTCACATTTCGAATATGTGTGATTGAATGAAGGGAGCATTGAGTATAGCTCTACCATTATTAAAGGTTGTCTACAATAATAGCTATTGATATAACATTTTGATAGTGTGGTTCGAGGTTCTATTAGCTTGAGTGAATCGCTAGTTAAGTGGTTACTTGATCTTGTTCTTCTTTGGGTTAGATAGTTTTGATTCTCCCTTGATTTCTATTGATGTTTAAAGATCAGATTTTTATAGTTTAAGCTCGTGAAAAGATTATGTTGTGACAAGAAAGTCTTGATAAGATCTCTGATGGTTTGTGTATTATGGTGTGTGGTGGTTGGTTAAATTTCACTTCTGATTGTAGTTAGTATCGATTCAGAATGTTATTTTGGTTATGTCAGGAGAGATTCGTCATGATGGTTGTATTAAAGATCCAATAAGTTTAGTTTAGATTCAATTCATGAGTTAGTGTGTGGCTAGATAACCATTCTTGATTTATAGATCTTCCTATATTTTATTCGAAAGTTCGGACATTAGTAGTTGATCCTGATGGAATGGTTTTAAGAAGGAGCTCACTTGAATAGATGAACACCAACTAGTAGGTCATAACATAAGATTTGGGTAACATTATTATTCTTCCTTCTCCTTCTTATGTTCGAGGGACTAACATGATTTTTAGTGGTGGATAATGTAATGACTCGGAAGGTAATTTCTGAAATTATCATAAAATTATCATTTTAGCTCTCTCGACATTTATCCCGAGTCATTTATGATCAATCGTCAAATTTGGTTTGAGAATTTTAAACTATTAAACAACTATTATTATTTTTTAAAAAAGTTGTTTATTATTTATTTTAATAAGTGGTTAATGAGACAGTCCATAACCCTATACCACTTTGGACCCATGTACTAATTAAATTAAATAGAGTTAAATTTTGAGTCATAATTAAAGAGGAAAGCGGAAAGAGTCGATTGGAACTCCAAAACTTTAGTTCTTGGCGTCGATGGAGTTACGTGTGTGCTTGGTATATTAGTTTCTAGACTAGTTAGATTCATTCTTTGTTTGAGGTTCTTACGGTGCCACAGTTAGTGGAGAAATATGATGGTAAATTAATGTCAATGTAATGATTAGTTAATTATTTGGTCAAGAAAAGTTTTTACATCTTATTTTATATTAACATCTTTAATTTGTAGTTGTTTGAGTACTTGCAGAGGTTAGTGGAGCAACTTTTATGATTTTCAATTTTCTTTTACAATTAGAACTTAGAATAAGTTCACACAAATTAATATTGTAGTTCAACACAATGAATGCACTCAAATCAGGAAATAGTGGAGGAACTTACTTATAATTTCCTTGTTAATTTTTTTGGGATTCATGGGTTTTTCATATTAATATGGTTTAGTATTTTGGAATAAGTAATTAAATATTGGTATATTATATCATGTAAAAACTATTAGATTGTGATAATTGAAGAGAATAGAACTTAACCCTAGATTTGAAATTTGGAGAAAATTGAAAGAGATGACATGTTATTGACATCAACATTAGGCATTTGATTATAAATTTGAGTGATTTCTTTTTTGTTCGAGTCTAGACAGAAAGTAATGTGGGTGTTTTGAGTTTGAAAATCTTATTGTGATTAGTTATGTGAATAGATTGCATTATTATGGAAGCTTAACGAAAGGAGGAAGGCTAAAGTCCCAAGTGATTGTTCGATAAATTGAGGCAAGTGGATTTCTAAACTCTTGTTAAGTGTATAAAATGCGTGTATGTCCTTGTGGTATATGTTTGGGAGTAACGGGATTGGTGATGTGTTGACTTATCCACATTGATTAATTCTAATGATGAAAAGAATGGGGATAACAAAAAGGCAATGTGATTAATTATTTATGTGTGTTGTGTTGAGAAAGGGTTGAAGGCTTGTTGAATCATTGTTGATGTAACTTCATGTTTGTGTGGTTGTGAATTGTGTGATGTTATGAAAATGGTCATCTCCTCATTAGTTGTGTGAACTTGTCATCTGCATTATTATGAGGCATTGGTTGTGACAACTGTTATGTGCATTGAGAATGAATGAGTACTTAAGAGGATGTACCATTTCGAGGACGTATCGCGCGCGATTGATACTATATTTCGAGGGCGTATCGCCGCGCGCGATGGATACTATATTTCGAGGGGCGTATCGCGCGCGCGATGGTTACTATTATCGAGGGTCGTGTCGCGCGCGACAGATGCATGGACGGATATGTCCCCATGGGTCCAGGTGAGAAGGCAATGGGTGTGTATCACTAGGTCGGACATGCATCATTATACTTGACATTGCATTACACATACTTATCATTGGTGAACTTCGATATTGTGTTTCTTGATCTTCCGATTGCCTTTCTGCGGAACTTGTGATTGATTAATCTTGAGCTTGTTATTGATGATATATAATTTGTTGAAGTGTTGTTGTTGAGGATATGTAATTTGTTGAAGTGTGTTATTGAGGATATGTAAATTTGTGGAAGTGTTGCTATTGAGGATATCTAATTTGTTTAAGTGTTGATGTTGAGGATATATAATTTGTTAAAGTGTTGTTGTGGAGGATATGTAATTTGTTAAAGTGTTGTTGTGGAGGATATGGAATTTGTCTAAATATTTTTGGTGAGGTACGGTCTATGTAAACCGTGAGTTGTTAGGTTGAAACGTTGTTTATGCAGGTTGTAGTTGTGGAGGTTCGGTTGGGGGTGGTAGGAGTACCGTATTTCATCCCCTTAGCTTGTGTTTAGAGGTTTACTTCTTTGAGTACCGTGTGGTTTGGTACTCACCCCTTGTTTCTACAAATTTTTGTAGGTTACTAGCCCGGACTTTTATGATATATTCTCTTCTTTTCCGAGGCTTCCTGGAGATTTTGTGAGGTAGTTGTTGGTCATCTCAGCATCCCTCCTTACTCTTGTTTATGATTTTGTTCTACTCTAGAAACAATATCATATGAGACTTATATTTTCTTTTGATCCGATTGTAATACTTTAGAGGCTTGTACACGTGACTACCAGGTTTTGGGGGTTTTATTAAGTTGCTTATATTTTATTTCCGCACTTTATTGTAATGGTTGAGTTTTAGGCTGACTTGTCTTGATGGGATAAGACGAGTGCCATCACGTCCATTTTTGGGTCGTGACATATTTTTACCTCATTTTAGAAATTTCAAATTATTAAAAGTCTCCAAATATGCTTCTAATAATATACATTATTTTTAGTAATTACTATTATTTTGAACAATATATACTTTTTTTCTCTTATTTTATATTGTAGGAGAGATATCTATTAAGAGAAAAATTAATTAAAAATAAATTTAAAAAGGGACATAGAATTAAAAAGTTAATCAAAAGGAATTAGAATTTTTTTTTAAAATTATCAAAAAAAAGTAATCGTACGAATGTTTTAAAATAAAATTAAAAATATTTAATTTTTTGTTGATTAATTCTCAAAATTGTGAAATATTTGGCCTATAAATAATTTCTATATATAAATAACATAAAAAATAATGCAACGTTAAAATTATTATTTTTACCATATCATTGTTATGTATTGTGAGATACGAAATTACAAGAGGAATCGATTTATTTGATTCTTAGTTATATAATATTTGTATTTAATATTTAGTATTTTATTTACTTTATATTGAGATGTGATATATTACTTTTTTTATTACTTATATTTATTATATATTTGTATAACATTTTTATAGCTAGTGAGGAGGAAGATATTGTTAGACGAAATTAGAAATAAAATATATTGGCGTTTTTTCAATTAACTAATTAATTTGATAAGAAACCAATCAACTCTTATTGCATCAGAGGTTTAATCGGAGAACTATAAACATCCTTACAATAATACCAACAAACATACCTAAAATAATTAACTAATCAAGCAAAAATATTTAAAATATTTAGTTATATATGATTTGAAGGGGAAAGAAGGATCACGTTCTCAACATAACATAATTATTCTTTTAATAATAACAACAAAAAGACATAAAATTATAGTTAACTAATCAAGCAAAAATATTTAAATATTTAAGTTATATATGATTTGAAGAGGAAAGAAGGATCATGTTTTCGACATAACATAATTCGATTCTTCAAATTTACAAAGTGAATAAAGACAATCAGTGTCGGTAGAAACTACAAGAATAAGAAAAAAAATATCAAAAAACTACAAACAGAAGCAAAAAAAAAAAACAAATTATTTTTTCTATAAAAGAATCATGATTTGTATCATCAACAATCCAACCTAATAATATCAAATCTATATATAATTACAATAGAACAAAAGTGATAATGATAATTAGACATGTCAAATCATTTTACCTCACAAAATCAAAATATGCAAAATATATAACATTTTTCATTATACATCCCTCTCCTGCAAAAATTAGATCAAAGAAGACAAAAAAAATTAACAAATCAAAGGAATAAAAAATGAAGAATAAGGAAAATAAAAATAAAATGACCATCATGCAATGTCTCAAAGTGGGTTTTTATAGGTGTAATATTTAGGAGTTATAATTTTTATATTAAATATTTTGAAGGTTATGAATATGAAAGGTTAGGAGTTATATTATTAAATTAAAAATTAGATGTTATATATATTATTAAAAGGTTAGGAGGTGTAATGCTCATTAAGTTAATTATTAATAGCAATATATATATACACATAATATTATTGTGTAAAAAGAAATAATCTAAAAGCCCTATTTTTTAAAATTCTGTTAAGAAAACACAAACAATTAGCATCGTAATTAAAAGACTGAAGTTTGCTCGTCTTTAGTATTTTTACTAATTTATATATATTTTTTAAAACAGTAACAATTAGCATCAAATCTTAACATAATCAAGTTAGCTTGTCTTAAGCTTTTTATTAATTTAAGCAAAATGTTTAAATGAATTCTCTTAGTTAATTTTTATTATACTTTTCATGATTCATATTTTATTTAAAATTTAAAAATAACTTCATAATAATTTTGATTATTTCCTCCGCTAAGCGTATCTACAAATACATTTTAATGTTTTCAAGAATTGTTTTTGTCTTACTTTTAGTAATGATCTTGCTCTTATAATTTCATGCAAAAAAAACAAATCAATTATTCACTTTTATATATCTTATTTTGTATCATTCTTATTAGAAGTAAAAACAGTTATATAAAGAAGTCTTTGTCGATAGATTTTGCATTACAAGATTAAAGTAGAGGACAATTAAGCTAAACATAAATATCTTTGGTTAGAAATATTTTTTTTGATGTGCTTTTAAGATATCACAAATTTAAATATTAAGTAATTTGAGTTCACGAAGATATAAAGCTGGAAGTTATAGGTATTACTAATAAGTATTAATTAAGTATAGAGGTTTTGAAAGATGAAGAGGTTTGAGTTTATAATAAAAATTTAATTAAAACTAAATATATAAAAATAAGAGAAAAAAGGTAAAAAAAAATGTGACATATTTTTTTAATAAACAAAAATATGTTTAAGTAAAATCCTCCATCATTTTTATGATTTATTTTATTATATGACATATTTTATTTTTACCTCATTTTAGAAATTTCAAATTATTAAAAGTCTCCAAATATGCTTCTAATAATATACATTATTTTTAGTAATTACTATTATTTTGAACAATATATACTTTTTTTCTCTTATTTTATATTGTAGGAGAGATATCTATTAAGAGAAAAATTAATTAAAAATAAATTTAAAAAGGGACATAGAATTAAAAAGTTAATCAAAAGGAATTAGAATTTTTTTTTAAAATTATCAAAAAAAGTAATCGCATTTAATGTTTTAAAATAAAATTAAAAATATTTAATTTTTGTTGATTAATTCTCAAAATTGTGAAATATTTGGCCTATAAATAATTTCTATATATAAATAACATAAAAAATAATGCAACGTTAAAATTATTATTTTTACCATATCATTGTTATGTATTGTGAGATACTTGAAATTACAAGAGGAATCGATTTATTTGATTCTTAGTTATATAATATTTGTATTTAATATTTAGTATTTTATTTACTTTATATTGAGATGTGATATATTACTTTTTTTTATTACTTATATTTATTATATATTTGTATAACATTTTTATAGCTAGTGAGGAGGAAGATATTGTTAGACGAAATTAGAAATAAAATATATTGGCGTTTTTTCAATTAACTAATTAATTTGATAAGAAACCAATCAACTCTTATTGCATCAGAGGTTTAATCGGAGAACTATAAACATCCTTACAATAATACCAACAAACATACCTAAAATAATTAACTAATCAAGCAAAAATATTTAAAATATTTAGTTATATATGATTTGAAGGGGAAAGAAGGATCACGTTCTCAACATAACATAATTATTCTTTTAATAATAACAACAAAAAGACATAAAATTATAGTTAACTAATCAAGCAAAAATATTTAAATATTTAAGTTATATATGATTTGAAGAGGAAAGAAGGATCATGTTCTCGACATAACATAATTCGATTCTTCAAATTTACAAAGTGAATAAAGACAATCAGTGTCGGTAGAAACTACAAGAATAAGAAAAAAAATATCAAAAAACTACAAACAGAAGCAAAAAAAAAAACAAATTATTTTTTCTATAAAAGAATCATGATTTGTATCATCAACAATCCAACCTAATAATATCAAATCTATATATAATTACAATAGAACAAAAGTGATAATGATAATTAGACATGTCAAATCATTTTACCTCACAAAATCAAAATATGCAAAATATATAACATTTTTCATTATACATCCCTCTCCTGCAAAAATTAGATCAAAGAAGACAAAAAAAATTAACAAATCAAAGGAATAAAAAATGAAGAATAAGGAAAATAAAAATAAAATGACCATCATGCAATGTCTCAAAGTGGGTTTTTATAGGTGTAATATTTAGGAGTTATAATTTTTATATTAAATATTTTGAAGGTTATGAATATGAAAGGTTAGGAGTTATATTATTAAATTAAAAATTAGATGTTATATATATTATTAAAAGGTTAGGAGGTGTAATGCTCATTAAGTTAATTATTAATAGCAATATATATATACACATAATATTATTGTGTAAAAAGAAATAATCTAAAAAGCCCTATTTTTTTTTAAAATTTTTTTTTTTTAAAAAAAATATATATATTTTTCTCAACATTGAGGCATGCCACATAGGCGGATTGAAGATCCTCATTTATATATATATATTGATGGGTAAAAAATGAGTAATACACATATTTGCCATTTGAAAATGGATAGTTAAATGGATAAAATGGATAAAAACAAACAAACAAAAAAGTGATTAAGGGTTAGTAAGAAAGTTTTATTTTTTTTAAAAAAATAATCTATAAAACATTTAATTTGGGATAGGGGTGGTAGGGAGGGGGCTGGTAGGGGGTAAGGCAGGGGGTGATAATTTTTTTTTTCAAAAAAAAATTAAAAAAATTAATGAAAAAATTAAAAAATTTGTTAATTTTTTTGGGGATGGGGTAGAGTGGGGGACTGGTAGGGAGGTGTGGTAATTTTTTTAAAAATAATTTTCTAAAAAAAATTAATGAAATTTTTTATAAAAAGTTTAATGTTTTTTTTTGGATGTGTGTGTGAGTGGGGGTCGGTAGGGGTAGGGGGCTGGTAGTGGGTGTTTTGGGTGGGGAGGGCTGGTAGGGGATAGGGTGGTAAATTTTTTTTAAAAAACAATTAATGATTTTTTTAAAAAAAAATTTGTTAAATTTTTTCGGAATGGGGGTGGCTAGTAGGGGGTGGGAGGCTGGTAGGGGTGGGGTGGAAGTTTTTTTTTAAAAATTTATTTTTATACATTTTATTGGGAGGTGTGTGTGTGTGTGGGGGGGGTTAAGTGATAATTTTTTTTTAAAAATCTTTTAATAAAATCTCTAATATAATATTGGTAACATGATTACTCATATTATCCACTGAGTATACCCATTTCATCCATTTAAAATATGAGTTGAGTTGGGCAATTTACCCATTTTTATTTAACTCATTTTTTGATCGACTCATATTCAACTCGATTCGCTTGTTTGCCACTCCTAGTCATAATTATTGTATGATCCCTTAGCTCTTCTTTAGTTAATTGCTTAATAAAAGAAATTTGGTTGCCGATACAGATATTAGTTTAGGTAAATGAGCTTACTTATCCACTTTTCCTTTTATGGTTGTCCCTAATTACTTGTCCATTTTGACAAAATCAAGAAAAAATAATTTTTCTACCTTTTATACTCTCAATTAATTACTTCGAAAAAAGTATAACTTTTTAAAAATCCTAAATTTTTAATTCATCCACTTCATAATTAATAGGGGTAAACTTGTAAACTCACTATATTAATAATTATTTTCTTAATAGATGTGCAAATTTAAAAGTGTTTCTTAATAGGTGTGCAAATTTAAAAATAAACAAATAATTAGGAACAGAGGCCGGAGTAACAGAATTTGCCGAGTTTGTTGTGATGCCAAGACTCATAAATATTACTTTTTATCATTGTTGCTTTTGTTGAATGATCTTGGACACACTCATGATCTTCGATAAGTTATGTGGATTGACATTGCACATCCATTTTGATTAATTCATCCAATCTCACTATAAATATTTTCACGTATAAGTGTTCTAGAATAGGCTCATCAGCCCTAGTGAGATTTTCTTGAGATTAATTTGATAAATTTCAAATATATCATTTTGTTGAAGTGTGTGATCAATTCGCCCATCATGTTAGTATTTTTAGGAGGTTCAAATCGTTAAAAATAAGTTTCTAAAATTCTTCTCATTCATATCAATGTGTTCAAATTAATAGGCCATTAGTGTCGGATATAAATTTTCACGAGTTAAATAATTTGATTGAGCTATTAAATAGACCGTGTATTGTTTCTAGTTGTAGGATTTGTTGATCTGCTTGTCGTCGGAAAACTACTCAACTCTATTTTGTGGAGTATTGATTTTCTAGAGGCAATTTTAAGTCCAAAAAATTGCCCCTACATGACTTGGACAACTTTTTCGTCGAGACGTTGTTTTATATCTGTAAGTTTAGAGTCTATAAGTGCTTTTTGTAAACACACATCCCTTTTGGGACCTATTGATTCTCATCGCTCATTGTTGAGCTTTAGCACTAAAGTGTTAGGATTCTTATAGGAGGATCAAATCGCAGTATGTTGACTAGACAAATCTAAATTAGCTGATTTTGATTTATATTGACTTTTGTTTGAATTTCTAGATCAAGCTATTTTGCATATAACTTCAGTTCGTTGAAGGGAGGTCGAAACCTTAGAATTAAATAAAAATGAGAACTTTGATATCTTGTCCCTTTTTTTTTAGTTAAAATACAATTTTATGATTTGTTGATCAAAGCCCCTTTATATATATAGGTGTTTTATACACTATTGAAAGTCTAATTCTTACTAAAGTAGAAAATCCAAATTCTATTATACACTAATAACTATAGCTAAACATAATCCCTATGAAGTTATGAAATATAAATTCTATTTTAGAATAATGATGAAACTTAAATACTTAATTTAATTGGACACAATGCTCCACAACAACAGAAACCAAACCGGCCAAGTTAAGGACTCTTAATGGTATACCCATGATTTATTAATTTACTATCTATATAAGTTAACATCCAATTAAGAAAAAATCTCAAATGATTAAGAATTGATATTATTGTTATCAAAATCGTTAAATCAATAGCTTATTATCAATAAATTGATAAAAGAATCTTATTCACGTTATCAAGCTCAATTGATTATGAATAACCGTAATAAGAGATTAATTATTCATAATTCGAAGCAATAATAATTTTCTCATAAGTTTGATTTTATAGTCTTTTACACACTTTCTTTTTATTTGATGTCGTTTCTGTTTTTGCACATAAAATTCTTTCATTTTTAGATCTGAATATTTAAGCATTTTTAATGGTTTGATGCTGTTTTGTTTTTACACTTAAAATTCTTTTATTTTTAGACTAAGAGATCCAAAAATTAAAAAAAAATTATTCACTTCGTTAGTAATCACAAGAGAATGTTTTTCCTCTCCTCTTTTTATTTGATTTTTATATGACAAATTTTACTAAATGTTGTACAAAAAACTACACATCTAAATTTTACTAAATGTTGTACGAAATACTCGACAACTAACATGTATATTTATTCCTTCTAAATTAAATAATTTAATTTTTAAAAGTATGACTAAAACAAATATTTTATTAAAATACATACATTTTTATAAAATTTAAGTCTTAGAAAAAATTTTATTAAAAAAAAAGAGAGAATATCTCTAGCTAATAGTTTTCTCTATTATATAATTACTCGATACATGAATCCTTATCAGTGCAAGCAGGGGCGTAGCTTTACTTGAAAAATAAAATAATATATATATATATATATATATATATATATATATATATATATATATATATATATATATATATATATATATATATATATATATATATATATATATATATATATATATATATATATATATATTTATTTAATTATTTATTTATTTATTTTAAAAGCTTTTGGGCTTTGGCATAGTAGTAATATTCATTCCATTTGAAGGGAGTTCTAAGTTCAAAACCAACCCCAAATATCATAATGGAGTATTATTTTTTAAATTTATTTGACAGACACACACTATTATTTTTGGACATCTTGATATAATATTTAATGGAATTTGGAGAGTCATCCAAATTTTTATATGGTTTTAAGTGTTTAAAGTTATTAATTATTGTGACTTATGTTAATTTTTTTACATAAATTTAAACAATATAATATTGCTCAATTTATCCCAATTTATGTAACACGTGATATAATTTTGAAAATTAACCAATTTTTTAATTTCTTTTTATACTTCAAGTTGTAAATTATTGTAATTATAGTATTTTTAATGTAATTTTCAAATAATAAATGTTAATTTCTCTGTCTCAATTTATGTCACACTAGTAGAATTTCGAGAGTTAGCCAAATCTATTTTGTCTTTCACATATTTTAAGTTGTTAATTATTGTGATTTATACTACTTTTTATATCATTTTCAAATAATATATGTTGTTTTCTCTTTCCCATTTTATGTGACACCGATAAAATATCACAATAAACCAAATATATTTTTATGTCACTTGAATATTTTATGTTGTTATTTTATTGTGATTTTTAGTAATTTTTTACATCATTTTGAAATAATATATGTTATTTCTTCTATCTCATTTTATGTAACTATTTCAAAAATAAACCAATTTTTTGTATGTTATAAAAATATTTAAAGTTATAAATTATCGTGATATTATAATATTATTTAGGTAATTTTCAAATATATAACAATTTAAAAAAGAAACATAAAGCAAACAATACTTTCTTTTAAAAAAAATACTACACTTCTTGTTGCTTCTACAAAATTACCAAATTACCCTTCTCTTGAACAAAATCACCAAATTACCCTTGTCTCCAAAGCAAGCATGTTGACGAAGACCTACTTCTTTATACAATAGAAAAAAAAATAATATAAACTTAAGTTCATGTACTCATATCGGTTAAAAAAAATATTTATATATAATCTAACAAAATATTATATGAACGCAATAAAATAGGGAGGGGTGATTCAGGAGTGGTGGGGGTGGGATGATCAAGGGGTAGTATTTTTTAAGAAGCCTTGTTTTCTTGAAGAACTTTTTTATCAAAATATTGACCAATCAAACGTAAAATATTTAAAAATATTTCTCAAAAAAATATTTCATATTAAACACACTCGAATTAAATGGCGTTTGTGAGTCTATAGGCTATAGCAAATACATGCAATGAGATTCCTTAAATAATCTCACTGCCACATTTTGATTGGACTAATGTTTGTTTGGAAATTGAGATCTAAAAAGATTATTAGTTTCTTATTATATCTTATCATGATATATAAACAAATAAAGGAACATAATCTCACATTATGAACGACTTGCCAGCTTGAATACTATGAACTCTTAACATGTTGGATTATACTAAAACAATATATATATATATATATATATATATATATATATATATATATATATATATATATATATATATATAGATGTTGGATTTATGAGATCTGGATGATCGAAGAGAATTGGTAATGTTGTTGTCATGCGACCGCGAGGTCAAAAGTTCAACCTGAGGAAACAACAAATGCATGATAAGACTACGTACAATAGACCCTTGTAATGTAGCCCTTTTCTAGACCCCATGCATACCAGACTGTCCATAAGACTTGTACAAGACAAGAATGATAGTTGTCGATTCAAAAACACAGTAACGGGGACTGAAAAACGTGTCATCCTCGAATGAGCATCAAACCAATGCCTGTAACAATGAGGGTAGACGGAACTCCAAATTTGAGATGACTCCAGAAGGAGAGATTGTAGCCAAAGTGTTGAGCCCGACGAGCCTGTTCACACACTATTAAGTTTGCTGCTGAGCCTAAGAGTGAAAGGTTCCCTGCCACGGTGCTGACCCATGCTAATATGAGCCACGCTTTCTGCTCACTCTCAGGAGATATTGCAGCTGCTGATGCAGCAACTCGTCCTCCGAGCAGCAATACTAAGGCCAAATAAAAAAAAACATTGTAACTATAATTAAGATGCAGTTTTCTCTGTTTCTTCATCTTCTTACACTTTTCTTAGTCTTGTAACTTTCAACTTTTTTGAACCCCTTTAGCTATTTGTTTTATATTTTATTTGTACACATACATACATTCACCAACAATTAAAACATATAATGCGCAAAGAAATGAAATCCAAGTAAAAAAAAAAAAAGACGGGGTTGATTTAAGGGGTCAAAAAGTGCAGGAGACGCATACCAGTAGGCACATTTGAAGCCACATTTGACAGGACCAGAATGACAAGTGCAAGAACTGCTATGCCTGCAGCATGATCTATCTTGGAATATGGCTCCATAAAATCCCAAAGAGCACTTGGAATCCCAGTTTTGTTAAAGCCGTCAACCGTGATAAACATACCACAGAAGAATATCAAAAGCGAATACGAAACCTGTACAATCGAAAGAACAGAATGAAGAAGACATACATCAAATGATAACCACATTACTGTTAACCAATTCTCTGCTACCTTTTCTAAGCTAGGTCTGGCATCTTTGAAATCAAGAACCACGAGCGCAAGCGCTGCAGTGATAGCAGTCCAAGACATGTTCAGACCCATTAGCAAAGCTATTAACATACCCATGGTAACAAGATAAACACATATTTTCCACAGCTTATTTCTCCATACTTTTGGGAAGTAGCACATTTCGTCGTAAGCTCTGAAGTTTTCATCATCTTGATATTCATCTCTCTTTGAAGACACATTCTCCTCTCTTTTCATTAGTGATCCATCATTCGTTGAGGCATTTGAATTCCTAGACGAATCAAATGCCTTTTGTATTTCGCACTCTCCAACAATGACACGATTCCTAAGCGTCTCCGCATGATTTGCGTGACCATTCACTCCTAACGAATTATTCAATTCTTGAGAATTCAAGGAAGTGAGATGTGACAATGTCGCTGGAGAAAACCTATGAGAGACTACTTCCTCTTCAGGAACTAGTTCCGCAGCAGCATCCTCTACATCCTTTTGTACAGACAACAACTTCCAATACATACAAAGCAGAAGCAGAGCATTAACAGTTACGCCAACAAGCATTGCAGGAAAAATACCAAATAAAAACTTGCCAAAAGATATCTTGCTTTGTACTGCTATGACTAAGTTCTGTGGATTCCCAATTGGAGTTACTGAAGATCCAATGTTCGCACTGGAAGCAAGAGCTAACAGAAACGGATGTGGTGGTAGATTCTGTTGCCTAGCTATTTTCAATACAAACTCAGTTAATACAACACAAGACGTATCATTCGTAAAAAAAGCACTCGAAACAGCTGAGATCAAGCAGATTCTACAGAGCAAATCCTTAGCTCCTTGACTCTTCCAAGCCAACAATTTACCCAAGTATTTAAACATATCTGCTCTTTCTAGATAAACACTAACCACCATAGTCCCAAAAAGAAGGCCTAAAATTGGAAGATCAATAGCAGCATATGCTTGATCCGGAGTTATGACTCCAAAAACAACCATAAGCATAGCTCCAAGGAGAGAACCTGCAGTCCTTCCAATAGGCATGAAAGGTACAGCAGGAAAAACAGCCAATACCCAAAATACAACAAAGCCAACGGATCCAAGACCTACTTTAACAGTGGCTGCCATAACCATTTTTATGTTTCAAGATGAAAAAACAAATAGGTACATCAGCAACAACAAGAAGGCAAAAATTTGATTTGGATATCTGAAAAGGGTAAGTTGAGGTTTGTTTGACAGATCAAAAATGATGTTACAACAGAGTAAAAGCAATTCTACTCTACACTGAAATCAGCCAAAAAAAAAGGTTTGTCTTTTTGGCATTACTCATTGGATGTGAATAAAGATTTTATCATTCAAACACTTTTGATTTAAGGTAAACTGCATTGGATCACTCCTCCGACCCCACTTCAGTATTTATTCCTATCCAAAATACTTTCAACTAAACACAATTTAAACTATCGACCGTCTTAAAAATTATGATTTTTAAATAAATTTACTATTTTTTCTTATTAGGCAATTGATACTGAAGTTGCATCTCCAAGGTAGTGGTAGGGGAGGTGCCAACCGCAAATTATTTATTTATGCTGTTTGTTTTTTTATATAAAATTGATTTGACTTTCAAAAAATCAAGATGTACTAATAGCTTTCGATAAAAAAATAAATTATTTATATAAAATAAAAATTATCATCAAAATAGTTATATATATTTAATATTAAATTTCAACTTTTTCATATATTTACTGTTTCTTGTTCTAAATTCTTTAATAAAAATTTCGATTAACTAGTAACTATAAGTTTCATAAGTCAGAAGAATGTGTAATGATGTAGCATTAATTAAACAATAAATCAAATAGTAATCTGGTGACGTAATTATAACCATGTTAGCTTTCTGAAAATATTACTAAGATAATGAATTATTGAGAACTGGAAAAAAAAATCATTAATTAGTATTATTCTTACCTATAATAAATATATACCTATTGTCGGTTGAGACTTGATTGTCAAGTCAGATGTACGTGGACCTTAAATTAGAAATAGATGAACACGATGACCTGGATAATTGTCCACCTCCCAGTTTATGCAACAACTTGGATATGCGATTTGTATTATAATTTTAATTATTTACAAATATTAATGATATTTTGAATTATAATTTTAATTTTTTAAAAATATAAAATTTAATTTATAAGTATTAACGAGTCGCTTGATATGAGATATAAAATATAATATGATAATTTTATAGATAAGATATAAATATTATAATTTCATTGGATTGTTCATTGTGTATTTCCAAGGTACTTTATCCTTTAACATGGATATGTATTTCTAAAGTAATATAAATCTTAGTGGAGAACTACGTATCTATTAATTTGATATTCATCGAGGTGACCTTGAAGTGATTTCTCCTTTTATAAATAGAGATCTCATTCCCTATGTAAGACACACTTGAAAAAAAAGGCTTCTCCTAAATCTACTTTTCTTATCTTCTTCCTTTATACTTGTATTATTCTGAGTTTAGATTTTATAACACGTTATCAGCACGAATATGCTCAAAAAGTTGTACCACTTCGCAAAAGTGTTTTAGTTGAAACATTTGTGAGCAGGAACATGTTTTATTTATTTTTTCATGTTACACATTTATATTTTTTAAATAAAATCCTCGTATACTAATAATTTATTTTAGTATATTTGTGATTTATGAAAAGGTAGAACATATTGATTTGTTTTACTTTAACAATTTTATACATTGATTTATGATTATATTACCAATTCTTTGTTTCAGAAAAAAAATTGAAGGATAGAGAAGTAAATTATCATGTTAATTTTCTAAGTGTTAATTATGAGGAACTTATTAATATTTTATAATTGCTAGAGGTGTAAAAAACTCTCAATCTTATTTTGACTAAATTTGCTTTTATAATTCTTGATTTCATTTAAAGGCTCATAATTGAGTTCTATTGGTATTGACTTATATGACATTGATTGAAGGGTAAGACGATGAATTCAAGTCCCATCGCACCAAAAGGGTAAGAAATCTGGTTAAAGTCCGGATCACATAATGAAAAATATTTGAGGATAAAACGATAGATTCAAATTCTATCACACCAAGGGGTAAGACATCAATTTAAGTTTTGATGCACCATGATGATAAGGTATTGGGTTCAATCTCATAAATTTATGACCTAAGATGACTTTATATGGATAAGACGTGGATTTTATTCTAATGCACCATAATGATGATGACTAAGACAAATAATAAATTTTGATGAAAATTCTTGAAATTCATGATATTGAATTTGCTCCATTCTTTGTAAAGAATGTGGTAGCAAAATATGATAACTTTGAAATGTCACGACCCAAAATCGGGGCCGCGACTGGCACCCACATTTACCCTCCTATGTGAGCGAACCAACCAATTCTAAAACCTTAACATCTCAATATAATATCAACAGAAAATAATGCGGAAGACTTAAACTCATAAGTAAAATCAATTCATTAACTTCTAAAATTCAACATCTATTATTCCCCAAAATCTGGAAGTCATCACCACAAGAACATCTATGATCAAATTACTAAACTAAGAGTATTCTAAAAAGCTAAAACAAGTAAAAAGCTAGTCCATGCCGGAAGTTCAAGGCATCAAGACAGGAGGAAGAAAGTCCAGTCCAAGCTAGAAGCGTTAGCTCACCCTGAATATCCGATGTGACGAAGACTGGCTAGAATTGAGGTTGAGTTGAAGACGGCGCTTGCGTTCTTTGCACTCCACAATTAACAAGAAGAAAACATAAAAGTAGGGTCGATTACAAAAAGCGGTCTTGAGTAGGTATCATCGGCCAACTCAAAATAGAAAGCGATATATCGGATAACATCATAAAATCAACTAATATCCTTAGCGGCAAAGATTTACGATTACTATAACCCTTGGTTACAACACTAAGCATCAATGAGGACTCACGCCTCATCATACTCATTTGGGAATTAGGTTCATTAGATTGAATATATTATCATCTTTCAAGATTCATTATCTTTATTCCCCTGTGCCGATGCGTGACACTCCGCTCTCATATGCCATCCTGGTGTCGGGCGTGACACTCAGATCCTCATTCTATCCTGGTGTCGGAACGTGGCACCCGATCCATATACTATCCTGGTGTCAGAACGTGACACTCCGATCCTCATATACTATCCTGGTACCGGAACGTGGCACCCGATCCATATACTATCCTGGTGTCGGAACGTGACACTCCGATCCTCATATACTATCCTGGTATCGGAACGTGGCACCCGATCCATATACTATCCTGGTGTCGGAATGTGACACTCTGATCCTCATATACTATCCTGGTACCGAAACGTGGCACCCGATCCATATACTATCCTGGTGTCGGAACGTGGCACCCGATCCCCTAATCTCACTACTTGCGTTCATCAAGCCTTCCTTTATACCAAGGCATCATCATTAACAAAGTAGATTAGGGTTTCTTTTTCGAGATTTAAGATTCAATAGCTTCATCATGCTTATTTCATCATAATTGTATAATCACAACATGCAAACACACAATTAAGCATATAGAAGGGTTTACAACACTACCCAATACATATCATTCGCTATTAAGAGTTTACTACGAATAGTTTAAAATAACCATAACCTACCTCCACTGAAGATTCGTGATCAAGCAAGCAATTTCCCAAGCTTTGTTTCTCTTCGTTTCTCTTCTTTCTCGTTCGACTCTCTCTTTCTCTTTCTCTTGTTCTTTCTATTTTCTTTATTCAAACCATCTTTCTTTTACCCTAATTAGTATATAATTAAGAATAAAAGATGGCTATAATAACCCACTAATTAACTTAAGGTTACCTCTTTTAACCCCCAAGTAATTAGACTTATTAACATTAACCCACTAACTTTATAATTAAAGCGGGAATAGTCAAAACGTCCTTAAAGCGTATAAAGAAATCCGACCAGGCCGGGATTACGCGATCTGTGATGGCCGTCGCGCTCGCGACGGTCCGTCTCTTTGCTCCGTCACGGACTTCGTGAGACTCAATTTCTCTGAAGGGTCTGTGACGGTCCGTCACACCTGTGACGGTTCGTCCTGCCATTCCGTTACGAAGTTCAGAGAGTCGATTTCAGTGCCCATTTTGCAGATTTTCTAAGGGTTTTGAAACGAGACCCTGCGACGGTCTGTCATGCCCATGACGGTCCGTCGTGGGGTCCATCGTTTCTGCCAGTTTTTGCAAAATTGAAGTCTGCTGCTCAAAACGACTAAACAGGTCGTTACAATAGATACCAATTTACCCATCGTTCGTCCCCGAACGATCGCAAGAAGGAAAACAAGGGCGAAAAGGAGTACCTGAATCTGTAAACAGGTGTGGGTATCTTTCTCGCATATCGGCCTCCTTCTCCCAAGTTGTTTCTTCAACCGGCCGATTCTTCCATTGCACCTTGATGGATGCAATCTCCATTGACCTCAACTTGCGAACTTCTCTATTTAAAATAGCAACAGGCTCCTCCTCATAAGACAAATTTTCGTCAAGCAGAACCGAATCCCAACGGATAATGTAGTTTCCATCCCCATGGTATCTTTTCAACATCGACACATGGAATACCGGATGTACTCCGGACAGCCCTGGAGGCAAGGCTAACTCATAAGCCACCTCCCCTACTCGTTTAAGTACTTCGAAGGGACCAATATACCTTGGGCTTAGTTTACCTCTTTTACCAAACCGCATCACCCCTTTCATTGGTGAAACTTTCAACAAGACTTGTTCACCCTCCATGAACTCTAAGTCTCTAACCTTTCGATCTGCATATTCCTTTTGTCTACTTTGCGCCGCTAGAAGCTTTTCTTGAATAGACTTCACTTTCTCTATCGAATCCCTCAAAAGGTCAGTACCCCAAGGTCTAACCTCGAATGCATCAAACCAACCAATGGGAGACCTACATCTCCTCCCATACAATGCTTCAAATGGGGCCATATCAATACTTGAGTGATAGCTATTATTGTATGAAAACTCCGCTAAGGGTAAAAAGCTATCCCAATGGCCACCAAACTCTATCACACATGCACGAAGCATATCCCCCAACACTTGGATCGCCCTCTTAGACTGACCATCGGTCTGAGGATGGAACGCAGTACTAAGGTCCAACTTAGTACCTAATTCCGCATGCAATGTTTTCCAAAACTTAGAAGTAAACTGCGTACCTCTATCTGATATGATGGATAGTGGAACCCCATGCAATCGAACGATTTCTGAGATATAGATCTTGGCTAACTTCTCGGCATTGTAAGTCACCTTAACAGGAATAAAATGAGCAGACTTAGTTAACCTATCAACAATCACCCAAATAGAGTCATACTTACCCATTGTCTTTGGAAGACCAACCACAAAATCCATTGCAATTCTCTCCCACTTCCATTCAGGTATGGGCATTCTCTGAAGTGTTCCTCCGGGCCTCTGGTGTTTGTACTTTACTTGTTGACAGTTTGGACATTTGGCAATAAAGTCGACGATGTCGCGCTTCATTCTACTCCACCAAAAGTGTTGCTTTAGGTCACGATACATCTTGGTTGCACCAGGATGTATATAATACCTTGAACTATGAGCCTCTGTCAGGATAGTGTTGACCAAATCGTCAACTCGGGGTACACATACCCTTCCCTTGATTCTCAAAACACCTTCCTCATCGATTTGTGCTTCCTTAGCCTCTCCTCGCAACACTTTATCTCGGATCCGGATCAATTTCTCATCATTAAACTGCTTTCCCTTAATCTTGTCAAGAAAAGAAGATCTTGCCTCCACACAAGCCAACAATCCTCCCTTCTCATTTACTTCTAACCTCATAAGGTCGTTAGCCAGAATCTGAACTTCTCTAGCCAATGGGCGTCTAGAAGCTTGCAAGTGAGCTAGACCTCCCATGCTTCCCGCTTTTCTACTTAGATCATCCGCTACAACATTCGCCTTCCCCGGATGATACAAAATAGTGATGTCGTAGTCCTTCAGTAGTTCCATCCATCTCCTCTGTCTCAAGTTCAAATCTTTCTGAGTAAAGACATACTGAAGGCTACGATGATCCGTGTAGACCTCACACTTAACCCCATATAAATAGTGTCTCCATTGCTTTAATGCAAACACTACCGCGGCCAATTCCAAATCATGAGTTGGATAGTTACGTTCATGCACTTTTAATTGCCTCGAAGCATAAGCAATCACATTCTTTTCTTGAATTAGCACTGCACCCAAACCCGAATAGGATGCATCACAATAGACAATGAAATTCTTACCTTCCACTGGCAAGGTAAGGATAGGTGCGGTAGTCAACAAAGTCTTGAGCTTCTGAAAGCTTTCTTCACACTCATCCGACCATACAAATGGAACATTCTGCTTAGTCAAGTTCGTCAATTGAGAAGCAATAGAAGAGAACCCCTTGACAAATCGATGGTAGTAGCTAGCTAAACCAACAAAGCTCCTTATTTCTGACACATTAGTGGGTCTTACCCAATTCTTCACTGTCTCAATCTTAGAAGGATCCACCATCACTCCATCCTTAGAAACTACATGCCCTTAGAAGGACACTGCATCTAGCCAAAACTCACACTTAGAGAACTTGGCATAAAGCTTTTTCTCCCTCAACATTTCTAATACCATTCTCAAATGCTCCTCATGTTCCTTCTTACTTTTAGAGTATATCAGTATATCATCAATAAATACGATCACAAAGAGATCCAAATATGGCTTAAAAATCCCGTTCATCAAGCTCATGAACGCAGCAGGGGCATTCGTAAGACCAAAAGACATCACTACAAATTCGTAATGCCCATACCTGGTTCTAAAAGCAGTCTTTGGCACATCCGTTGCTCGTATTTTCAATTGATGATAACCGGATCTCAAGTCAATCTTAGAGAAGACACAAGCACCTTGTAACTGATCGAACAAGTCATCAATGCGAGGAAGAGGATACTTGTTCTTAATAGTTACCTTATTCAGTTGTCTGTAGTCTATGCACATCCGAAAACTCCCATCCTTCTTCTTCACAAACAAAACTGGAGCACCCCAAGGAGATGCACTTGGTCTAATGAAGCCTTTGCTCAACAACTCTTGAAGTTGGGCCTTTAACTCTCTTAACTCCGCGGGAGCCATTCTATAAGGGGGTATAGAAATGGGGCGAGTACCCGGTTCAAGATCAATGCAGAAGTCAATATCCCTATCCGGTGGCATACCAGGAAGATCTGCAGGGAACACATCCAGAAACTCACGGACCACCGAAACCGACTCAATCGAAGGTACTCGGATAGTATCATCCCGGAGGTGTGCCAAGAAAGCTAAACAACCCTTACTAACCATTCTCTTAGCACGAAGAAAGGAGACGATACGGACCGGATTGGAAGTGTAGTCACCCTCCCACACTAATGGATCTGTCCCAGGTTTGGCTAACGTCACAGTCTTAGCATTACAATCCAAGATCGCAAAATTCAGAGAAAGCCAAGTCATACCCAGAATTACATCAAAGTCAACCATTTCTAAGATAACCAAATCTACATAAGTGTTACTCCCCACAAAAGTTACCAAACAAGACCTATACACTTTTTCAACTATCACCGACTCACCCACCGGAGTAGAAACACGAATAGGCATGTCAAGTAATTCACAATGTAAATTAAGACCATTAGCAAATGAGGAAGATACATAAGAAAATGTGGATCCAGGATCAAACAATACAGAAGCCATGCAATCACAAACCAAAAGATTACATGTGATGACAGCATCAGATGCCTCCGTTTCAGATGCCTCCGCTTCAGATCGCCCAGGGAAAGCGTAACAATGGGCCCTATCGTTTGTCTGTCCGTTGCCCCTACCATGTTGTGATGTAGTGGCTTCAGGTTGCCTATCACCTCGGCCGTTCTGGTGACCACCATTACCTCGACCACCACGTCCTCCAGAATATCGGCCTCTACCATGACCACCTCTACCTCTAACATTTGGAGGTCTGTAACTCTGTTTTGGACAATATCTCTTAATATGTCCGATCTCCCCACATCCATAACACTCTCTGGGTTCATGCATAGGTCTCTCAGAGAAGTGTTGACCGGTCTGAGGTGGACCCCAACTACAGTCTGTAGTGAAGACTGAATTGGTCGGACTGAGTAACCTCCGGAACCCTGTCCTCTTGAGTAAGAACCATTAAACTCGCCTCCCTTTCGAAACCTTTTTGATGTCGATGCCATGGTGAAGTCATCTGGCTTTACTCCTTCCACCTCTATCACGAAGTCTACCACTTCTTGAAAGGATTTTGCCGTAGCCACTACCTGTAAGGCTGAAATCCGCAATTATGACCTCAACCCCTTCACAAATCGGCGAATCCTCTCTTGTGGACTGAAGCAAAGCTGCGTGGCTCAAGAACTCATCCCTTTTCCTATCCCTCAAAGTCCGGGGGATATACTTATCCATAAACAAGCTAGAGAATGAGGCCCAAGTCATAGGTGTTGCCTCTGTCGGTTGACACTCAACATGTGATCGCCACCACATTTTGGCGTTCCCTTGAAACTGATAAGTCACAAACTCAACACCAAACCGTTCTACTATACCCATCTTGTGTAGTAGCTCATGACAATCAACCAGAAAATCGTAGGCATCCTCGCATTCAAGACCTCAAGACTGGAGGTTTCAATTTCAAGAACTTACTGAAAAGTTCATGCTGATCATTTGTCATTATAGGCCCTGTAGTCAGACGTGGAAACGTGCCTATTTCCAATGAGGCATCCATGCGGGGAGCCATAGTAGCCGCATGTTGTACCTCTGTAACCGGAGGTGTTGGTGCAGAAAACACTGGAGGTGCCTGAACCTGATAAGATAACCCACTAAGATAAGCGAGAACCTGATTGATCATCTCTGGGGTAGGTTGGGGTGGCAATTCCTCATTTTGCACTTGTTCAGTTTCCCCTTCCTCCCCTTCTCTTACTACTTCCTCAGTCGGTGGAGGAGTCACCGCCCTAGCATCAGGTGGACTAGGTGCTCGTCCTCTTCCCCTAGAGGACGTCCTCCCACGACCTCTACCACGACCTCTTGCCGCTACTCTCCCTCGAGCCACAGCCCCAGTGGCTGGCTCAGACGTTTTTTGTCTTGCAGGCGTTGGTGTTGGCGCAGTCGTTGCTCTAGTTCTAACCATCTGCAAAATAGAATGAAGATGGTCAGATACCAATTTGTACCACCTAGATACCAATTGGATCCAAGTAATAGCACGAAAGAAAGAGAGAATGTAATTTTCCTAAAGTCTTATAGCCTCTCAAAGAAAAGTAAAGGCGTCCCCCTACCGTTCCTTAAGACTCTACTAGACTCGTTCTTGTGTGATGAGACCAACGAACCTAATGCTCTGATACCAAGTTTGTCACGACCCAAAACCGAGGCCGCGACTGGCACCCACATTTACCCTCCTATGTGAGCGAACCAACCAATTCTAAAACCTTAACATCTCAATATAATATCAACAGAAAATAATGCGAAAGACTTAAACTCATAAGCAAAATCAATTCATTAACTTCTAAAATTCAACATCTATTATTCCCCAAAATCTGGAAGTCATCACCACAAAAACATCTATGATCAAATTACTAAACTAAGAGTATTCTAAAAAGCTAAAACAAGTAAAAGCTAGTCCATGCCGGAAGTTCAAGGCATCAAGACAGGAGGAAGAAAGTCCAGTCCAAGCTAGAAGCGTTAGCTCACCCTGAATATCCGATGTGACGAAGACTGGCTAGAATTGAGGTTGAGTTGAAGACGACGGCACGTTTGCTGCACTCCACAATTAACAAGAAGAAAACATAAAAGTAGGGGTCAGTACAAAAAACGGGTACTGAGTAGGTATCATCGGCCAACTCAAAATAGAAAACAGTATATATCAGATAACATCATAAAATCAACTAATATCCTTAGCATGCAGCATTTACAGTTACCATAACCCTTGGTTACAACACCAAGCACATCAAGGAGGACTCACGCCTCTTCATCATACTCATTTGGGAATTAGGTTCATTAGATTAAATATATTATCATCTTTCAAGATTCATTATCTTTATTCCCCTCGTGTCGGTACGTGACACTCCGCTCCTCATATTCCATCCTGGTGTCGGAACGTGACACTCCGATCCTCATTCTATCCTGGTGTCGGAACGTGGCACCCGATCCATATACTATCCTGGTGTCGGAACGTGACACTCCGATCCTCATATACTATCCTGGTACCGGAACATGGCACCCGATCCATATACTATCCTGGTACCGGAACGTGGCACCCGATCCATATACTATCCTGGTGTCGGAACGTGACACTCCAATCCTCATATACTATCCTGGTACCGGAACGTGGCACCCGATCCATATACTATCCTGGTGTCGGAACGTGACACTCCGATCCTCATATACTATCCTGGTACCGTAACATGGCACTCGATCCATATACTATCCTGGTGTCGGAACGTGGCACCCGATCCCCTAATCTCACTACTTTCGTTCATCAAACCTTCCTTTATACCAAGGCATCAGCATTAACAAAGTAGATTAGGGTTTCTTTTTCGAGATTTAAGATTCAATAGCTTCATCATGCTTATTTCATCACAATTGTATAATCACAACATGCAAACACACAATTAAGCATATAGAAGGGTTTACAACACTACCCAATACATATCATTCGCTATTAAGAGTTTACTACGAATAGTTTAAAATAACCATAACCTACCTCCACCGAAGATTCGTGATCAAGCAAGCAATTTCCCAAGCTTTGTTTATCTTCGTTTCTCTTCTTTCTCGTTCGACTCTCTCTCTCTTTCTCTTGTTCTTTCTATTTTCTTTATTCAAACCCTCTTTCTTTTACCCTAATTAGTATATAATTAAGAATAAAAGATGGCTATAATAACCCACTAATTAACTTAAGGTTACCTCTTTTAACCCCCAAGTAATTAGACTTATTAACATTAACCCACTAACTTTATAATTAAAGCAGGAATAGTGAGAGACGTCCCTTAAAACGTATAAAGAAATCGACCCGCATCGATTACGCGATGCGTGACGCCCATCGCACTGCGACGGTCCGTCTGTTGCTCCGTCACGCACTTCGTGAGACTCAATTTCTCACGAAGAAGTGCGTGACGGTCCGTCACATCTGTGACGGTTCGTCCTGCCATTCCGTTACGAAGTTCAGAGAGTTGATTTCAGTGCCCATTTTGCAGATTTTCTAAGGGTTTTGAAACGAGACCCTGCGACGGTCCGTCATGCCCATGACGGTCCGTCGTGGGGTCCGTCGTTTCTGCCAGTTTTTCCAAAATTGAAGTCTGCTGCTCAAAACGACTAAACAGGTCGTTACATGAAATCTGCAAGTTGACTTGCTCCATTCTATCGTATGAATGTGGTAGTAGTAAATAATTAGTCTAAAAGATGACAAATGATTAACGATATGAAAAAGGATGTGAAGGGACGAAATTATAATAGTAACTATAAAAGGAAGAACACTATGGGTTCTCCAAATAGTCCTTCAAAATGTAAAGGCAATTTTTATTATCAAAATGATATAGCAGAAATTGAATGTCTCCAATTATAGCTAAATCATGGTTATGAGAACAAAACTCCCAAATAAGATTTGATATGAGATAATTTTATTTAACATGTAGCAACATATGTATGTATCAAGCCAACAAGATTTCCCCATTAAAATAGGATCAGGGTTAGAAACCAAATAATTTTCATCTAAAATATTGAATGTGCGGTTATGATTTTAGTTGCTCCATCACGCACAAAGATGAATACCCAAATAAGGTTGGGATGAATGTTAGATTTTCTAACATTAGGGAAAGAGATGATTGACAAGTGAAAATTATGTGTAAGGTTAATTGTGAATTATCATCTAGATCCTCGTTAAATAAATATGTGAACTTAAAGTTCAAGGGATAATTCATTTGCATAATATTGCAAATCAATTGTCAGATGAATGTACTGACCCTATGATATAATTCAGCTTCAAATACTACAATGTGAAGTCTTTGAAGGACAGAGTCTATGATACGCCGGAAGCGTAATAGACCAATCGATTCCAATTATAAAATTTCTTGACAAAGGAGACGAGCAAATGATTGATATGGCCATGATAATGAGGCAAGTACTATAAAAAGAGCACATTGACATAACACTTCACAAAACCTCAGAAAAGGTTCAGGTACCTGAAAAATGATGAAAAATGAAGAGATCTCGATAAGTTATGTCTTGTTGAAATCAATATCAAATAACCGTCGAAGATATCTTTGATATGAAGTAGCGCTCAATGATATAAATTGTGACGAGGATATTGAATTCATATTTGTCATGGAGTGGGACAGATAAATGATTGTCCAAGTAAAATGAATAATTCAAGTATATTTTGTTTCACTTAGAAAAGTGATGTTTTGTACTAATAGTCCATAAATCAAGTTATAATGTCAGTGCGGTACAAATAAATTATTATGATATGGTATAATCGTAAGATATCAAGTACAAACTGTGCCTCGGACATAAAGATTTGTTGCGAAATTCCTGACACTATTGGAGATGTTTTCTCCTATAGTGGATGCAACGAGGTTTGTTTTGATCTGACGACATATGAAAAACTTGAATGCATACAATGGATAATTATTATGTCTAGCTAGACAATAATGAAGGTCATATAAAAATCGTGGAAGTAATCGAGGTGTCTGAATCATATAAGAGTTCGAAAGAAACATTTTCAATAAAGATTCAAGAATCCTTATATGGATCGAAATAGTCAAGGAAGAAAAGGGTACAAAAGAATGACCCTAATTGTCCTTGTATTTTTATGAAAAGGTTTTGGTAAGACAGAATTTTGTCTCGACCTACAAATTGATAATTTGATAAATGAAATATTTGTTTATCAGTGCACATACACAGATAAGTTTTGATGCAGTTTTATATGAATAAATCACATTTATTGAGTACCCCAATGATTATGAGATCACTTGATATAAATGATGATTCAGTTTGATTTCAAAAGAATCATGAAGATCTTCTTGGTAATGAAGCTCCTTATCTTAGTGCAATCAGGGCACTAATGGATCTTGCTAACAAGACTCGACCAAATATTTGTTTTGCAGTAAATTTACTGGCAAAATTCAGTTCCTTCCCCAACAAAAGGACATTGAAATGGTGTTGAGCACATGCTTGAATATCCTTGAAGAATCATAGTTATGGATTTATTCTATTCCGAGGAATTCAAGACAGAATTGATTGGTTACATAGATGCAGAATATTTATCTGATCCACATAAAGCTCGAGCTCAAATACGCTATTTGTTTACATGTGGAGGCCAATAATTCTTGGTGATCGATGAAGCAAATGTTGGTGATCACTTCTTCAAACCATGCAGAAATAAAAGTCTTCCTGAACCAAGTCGAGAGTGCGTTTGTCAATAATAGAGTGATTGTCAAGAATATGTTCAGTAAGCTCAAAGCCTCATGAAATGCATGAAATCAGAAAATGATTATCAGAAATGAGTTCAATCATGCAACATCTTCGTGATTGTGAGTTGATCACCAAGACACTTTCAATATCTAAGAAGTTGGTATATAAGATTGTATGACATCATCATAAGAAATTAAATAAGTAATGTTTTGATCATGGGGAGATCATCATAAGAAATTAATTAAGTGATGTTTTGATCATGGGGAGTATAATACGCGTTGCACTCTTTTTTTCTTGACCGAGGTTTTGTCCCACTGATTTTATCTACAAGATTTTTAATGAGGCAACATATAGTGTAGCAAAAGATATGTGTACTCTCTTTTCTTCATTAGAACTTTTTCTTTCAGGTTTTTTCCAAGTAAGATTTTAATGAGGCACATTACTATGGACATCCAAGGGGGAGTGTTATAAATTAATTGAACTAAGTGGCTTGTCCATTATGATAATTCATGAACTTATCCTTATTAGGAATGTGTATTTCCAAGGTACCTTATCCTTATCATGGATATGTATTCCCAAAGTGATATGAACCTTGGTGGATAACTATGTCTATTAAGTTGACATTCATCAAGGTGACCTTTGAAGTGATTTCTCTCCTTATAAATAGAGATATCATTCTCTATGTAAGACACACTTGAATAAGAAGATAGTCTTCTCCTACAGTTACTTTTCTTATCTTCTTCCTTTAATATTTTGAGCTTAGATTTTATAAAAATAAGATTACTTTATCCTACTTGTGAATGAAGGTTTTAGGTTGTTTTAAAATTATTTATCCGACTATGTATATCTTAGTGATGAGATTAGTTATCTCATGTACATGATGGAGTATTTATCTCAAAATTAATAATTCTGAAATAATGTATTCCCAACCGAACGACCCCTGGGTGTGTAGCTACAACATTAATACTTTTATATATTTTTTTAAAAAAAGACTCATCATTTTTAAATTTTGAAAATAAATATTTATGCTCAATGTGAAGAAATTAATTTATGTGAAAGCATTATTTTAACGAGTAATTGTTATTATTATTGTTGAATAATGAATCTTTAAAAAATGTGTATTTGAAAGTTTTGTAGTTGCAAATATTTATTCATAAAAGTAACACTAAAATTTGTAGTTTATCATTACGACATCTTAGATATTTTAATATTTTGTTAAACTATAATTTACTCATTTGTATAATATGTATAAGAATTGAAGAAATTTAATAATCCTTATGACTTATGAAATTTTTATATTTATACGAAAATATACCACTTAAAAAATTAAAATTATATGTCTAAATAAAATTTTTATTTTAAATCGATGTGATTTTAAAATCATATCCAAATGCGATCTTTTAGTGTTCACGAAAAGAATTGTATGGGTACAAATGAAGTTGAATTTGTAAAATCAAAATTAAAGACAAATAAATTAGGTCAAATAAATCTATTCTCTTTTTTCCGGCTAAGCCAAATAAATGCAAGTAAATGAACTACATATTAAATTAGAAAAAAGTAAGATAATCCATAAAGTTAGTAATACTATCTATATTCACTAGGTTTCATGAACCTTTTTGGATAAGAATGTATCTATTTATTATGATACTTAATATGATGACTTTTGGAGTGATTTCTCAACCTATAAATAGGGTTTTTCATTCACTATTGTAATATATACAGATGAGACTTATATACACTTAAATAAGAGAAAAATTCCTCTTCTTCTATCTACTTCTCTTGTCTTCTTCTCCTTTATACTTATATTATTCTGAGCTTAGTATAACACGTTATCAGCACGAATATGCTCTAAAAGTTGTAGCACTTCGCAAGAGTGTTGTAGTTGAAATACTTGAGAGCAGGATCATGTTCTATTTATTTAATCTTATTACACATTATATTTTCAAAAGTTATTCTTATACTAATAATTTATTTTACTATATATTTGTTATATGAAAAGGTAGAACATATTGATTCGTTTTACTTTAACAATTTTATACATTGGTTTATGATTATACTAACAGTTCTTCGTTTCAGAATAGAATTGAAGAATAAAGAAGTAAATTTTCATGTTGATTTTCTTAGTGTTAATTATGAGGAACTTATAAATATTTATAATTACTCGAAGGTAAAACGATGGATTCAAGTCTCATCGCACCAAAAGGGTAAGACATCTGGTTAAAGTCCGGATGACATCATATTTGAGGGTAAGACGGTAAATTCATGTTTTATCGTACTAAGAAGGAAAGACATCAATTTAATTTTTGATGTATGATGTTAAGGATTGGGTTCAAGTCCCATAGAATATGGCCTAACACACCTTATATGGATAAGACATTGAGTTTGAGTCAATGCACCATAGTGATGATATAATGATGACTAACGTTTTGATGAAAAGACTTGAAATTCGTCCTATTGAATTTGCTCCATTCCTTGAAAAGAATGTGGTAGCAACATATGATAACTTTGAAATTGCATGTTGACTTGCTCCATTCTATCGTATGAATGTGGTAGCAGTAAATAATTAGTCTGAAAGATGACAAATGATTAACGATATGAAAAAGGGCATGCAATGACGGAAATATAATAGTCATCGTTGTGGTAATTATAAAAGAAAGAACACTAGGGGTTCTTCAATAGTCCTTCAAAATGTGAAGGCAATTTTATTATCAAAATGGTGTGAAAGTTCATTGGACTTGTAAATGTTGTCAACCCAATAATTTGTCAAGTTTATAAAATTCTCCATCAAGAGACAAGAAGATAATGTGATGGTACACTTGATCTTTCAAAGTGATGTTGAGGTGTGTCATGAAAATATGATGAATTTTAAAACCATGACAATGTACTTATAATGCAAATTTATGAAGTACGTATAAATGATTAGTCCATTCCTTGAAGAGAATGTGACTTATGATGAGTATCGTGAATGCTCGATCATTCTATAAGAGAATGGGTCAAGATGTGATAAATCATTATGAGTTGAATATATGTCACAACTCACCTCTATGGGAGGTTTGAGAAAAAAAATGATATATGCCAACACTCACCTCTATGAAAGGTTTGAAAGGAAACCAATTTTATTTTGCAGAAATGGTTAATGATATTGTATGTTTATACGTCATTAAGGTATGTTTATTGTAAACTACAGAAAGGGCAAAAGAAAGAAATAGTTCTTGCCTATAAGGGTTGTGGTCATTATTGTGTGACAATACAAATTTGTCATTTGTTGTGTACCTAAGGTACAATAAAAGTAAAGCAAGAAACATGTCTTGCTCGTAATAATTTTTACCATGACAATAATGATATATTTTCTCCTTGAGGAGATGTTCACCATATGGATGGTGTCATGGAATATGTAATAGTCAACAAAATTAAATTACAAGCTGTAACGAGTTGTGGTATATCAGAGGAATAATATTGGGTTGTAGTGAGTCTCAAAAGAAACTTTGAGACTATAAATTATAAAAAGATTTAATATCTTTAAATTACTACAAACGAATTGGGTTATAAATATTACCCATTTTTTCCTTTTATTTGTTGCACACAAACATGGACATGCTGATGGAATCACATGCAAAAGTAAACTATAAGTATATTAAAATAAATATCAGTTGGCATGATCGGTTGATCGTTTCGATTAAAATATGATGCAAAAATAATTGAGAATTCACATAGTTATATACTGAATAAATCAAATATTTTTCAAGAATTCTCTTGTGTTGCTTATTCTCTGATAATTTGATCATCGTATCAGTATACCAGCTAAGGTTGGGATTGTACTCCCTGAAAATTTTGGAACATATAAAAAGGTGAATATGGGCTCATTCACCTGCCATATGGATCATTTGCAACTATATGGTAGATGCATCTATGCGATGATCACATGTGCTTTGGTGTCAACTTACAAGTTGATGTTTGTAAGATTCTTTGCTCGAATTATTAAATTAAGAGCACAGTTCCAAATTCTGAAATTATATTGATAAATGCTGATTGATTTAGCAGAAATTGTATGCCTCCAACTATAGTTAAATCATGGTTTTGAGAACAATACTCCCAAAATAAGATTTGGTATGAGATAATTTTATTCAACATGTAGCAACACATGTATGCATCAAGCCAACAAAATTTCTCCATTAAAATTGGTTTAGGGTCACGAACCATATGATAGTCATCTATGTTGAATGTGCGATTATGGTTTTAATTGTTCCACCACGCACAAAGATGAACTCCCAAATAAGTTGGGATGAATGTTAGATTTTGTAACAATAGGGGGAGAGATGATTTTGACAACTAAAAAATATGTGGGGTTAATTATGAATTAATAATATCCTCGTAAATAAATATGTGAACTTAAAGTTCAAGGAATAATTCATTTGCATAATGTTGCAAATCAGTTGCCAGATGAATAATGATTGCACTGACCCTATGATATAATTCAGCTGCAAATGCTCCAATGTGAAGTCCTTGAAGGACAGAGTCTATGATACGCCGAAAGCGTAATAGACCAATCGGTTTCAAATATAAAATTTCTTGAAGAAGGAGAGGATCAAATGATCATGATAACGAGACAAGTGCTATAAAAGATCACATTGACATAACACTTCATAAAACCTCAGAAAAGGTTCAGATACCTGGAAAATAATAAAAAAATAAAGAGATCTCGATAAGTTATGTCTTGTTGAGATCGATATCAAATAACTGTCGACGTTATCTTTGATACGACGTATCACTCAATAATATAAATTGTGACGAGGATCTTGAATTCAAGTTTGTCATAGAGTGGGCCAGATAAATGATTAACCAAGTAAAGTATATTTTTTTTCACTTAGAAAAGTGACGTTTTGGACTGATAGTCCATAAATCAAGGTATAATGTCAAAGCAATAAATTATTATGCAATGGTATAATCGTAATATATTAAGTACAATTTGTGCCTTAGGGCATAAAAATGTGTAGCAAAATTCCTGACATTATTGGAGATGTTTTCTCCTATGGTGGATGCAATGAAGTTTATTTTGATCTGACAACATATGAAAAACTTGAATGCATATAATGAATAATTATCATGTCTAGCTAGACAATGAAGGTTATATGAAAAATCCTTGAAACAATCGAGGTGTCTGAAACATATAAGAGTTTTGAAAGAAACTTTTTCAATAAAGCTTCAAATATGAATTGAAATAGTCAAGGAATAAAAGAGTACAAAAGAATGACCCTAATTGTCCTTGTATTTTTATGAAAAGGTCTTGGTAAGACAGATTTTTTATCGTGACCTACAGATTGATAATTTGACAAATGAAATATTTCTCTATCAGTGCACATACACAGATATGTTTAATCACATTCATTGAGTACCTCAATGATTATGAAATTGCTTGAAATAAATGATGATTCATTTTGATCTCAAGAGAAGGATGAAGAGCTTCTTGGTGATGAAACTTCATTTCTTAGTGCAATCAGGGTACTAATGCATCTTGCTAATAATACTCGACCAGATATCTGTTTTGCAGTAAATTTACTGGCAAAATTCGATTCCTCCCCAACAAAAGGACATTGAAATAGTGTTATGTATATACTTGAATATCTTTGAAGGACCATAGACATGGGTTCATTCTATTCCGAAGAATTCAAGTCAGAGCTGATTGATTACACAAATGCAGAATATTTATCTGATTCGCATAAAGCACAATCCCAAACACGCTATTTGTTTGCATATGGAGGTAAAATAATATCCTGGCGATCAATGAAGCAAATGTTGCTATGCAGAACTAAAATCCCTCCGTGAAGCTAGTCGAGAGTGTGTCTAGTTGAGATAAATGACAAACCATATTCAGGAAATGTGTGGTTTTTCTTTGAAAAAGAATATACCAATCAAAATGTACGAAAATTGGAGACATCATCGCAAGAAATTAAGTGATATTTTAATCAGGGGGAGTATAATACGCGTTGCAATTTTTTTTCCTTGACTGAGGTTTTGTTCCACTGGGTTTTCCTGGCAAGGTTTTTAATGAGGCAACAAATAGTGCGTATCAAAAGATATGTGTACTCTTTTTCCTTCACTAGAATTTTTTCCCACTGGATTTTTCCTAGTAAGGTTTTAACGAAGCACAATATCTGTGGACATCCTAGGGGGAGTGTTATAAATACACTGAATGAATGGCTAGTCCATATAGTTAATACATGAACAACTATCTATATTCACTAGGTTTCATGAACCTTTTTGGATAAGAATGTATCTATTTATTATGATACTTAATATGATAACTTTTGGAGTGATTTCTCAACCTATAAATAGGGTTGTTCATTCACTATTGTAATGTATACAGATGAGACTTATATACACTTGAATAAGAAGAAAATTCATCTTCTTCTATCTACTTCTCTTGTCTTCTTCTCCTTTATACTTATATTATTCTGAGCTTAAATTTATATTTATATATATATATAAATTTAAGCTCAGAATAATATAAGTATAAAGGAGAAGAAGACAAACTTGAATAAGAAAAAAATTCATCTTTTTCTATCTACTTCTCTTGTCTTCTTCTCCTTTATACTTATATTATTCTGAGCTTAAATTTATATATATATATATATATATATATATATATATATATATATATATATATATATATATATATATATATATATATATATATATATATATATATATATATATATATATATATATATATATATATATATATATATATATATATATATATATATATATATATATATATATATATATGAAATAACATCCTATAGTCATAACTTATTTAATATATGACAAACAAATTTAATGAAATAACTTTCTATAAGCATAATTTATTTAATATGTGACAAACAAATTTAATGAAATAACGTTCAATAGGCATAATTTATTTAATTACATTCTATGGGAATAGTTAAATTTGTTGCAGAGCATTTAATTTGTATATTACTTTTTTGTTTATAATTTATGTAATGTTTTTTTTAATAAATAGATGCATGACCGCTAATTAAGGTAACATAAAATTAACATAATCCCATGATTCAAGGTAATAGATTTAAATCAAATATTTTTTTCAAAAAAGAGTTTCATAACAATACAAATACTATAACAATTGGTTTCTTCATAACACAAACAATATTATACAAAAAAAAAAATCTAGTTCATTTATATTTTTGTATATCCAACGCGAAAATTTCTTGTTTTGAATGGAAAAAAAGAATACAATTGATTTGTATAGTATATAATTGAAATTTTCAAAAACGAATAATCAATGTGCTGTTCATTCTAATGGTTCACAAGTTTGTATTTATGTTTGTACAAAAATAGAGAAATTGTATATTAATAACTATATTCTAACTGTTGGTTTGAAAATATAACACATTTATATAATTATATGCGTTACAAATATAAACCATTTATATAAATAAAAGTTATTTGTGTTTGTATATAACTATAAACTCTATATGTAGATGATTATATGAATGTAATATTGAAATATAAAGAAATGTACATATACCTAAACAATTTTGTATATAACTAACAAGATATACAAATTGCTATACAAACTTTTTAAACTATCAAGATATGCAAAAAAATAAGTTTGTATAGCGATTTGTATATCTTGATAGTTATATACAAAATTGTTTAGGTATATATATATTTCTGTATATTTAAATAATACATTCATATAATCATCTACAAATTGAGTTTATAGTTATATACAAACACAAATAAAATTTTTATAGTTTAAACTATCAAGATATGCAAAAAATCAAGTTTGTATAGTGATTTGTATATCTTGATAGTTATATTCAAAATTGTTTAGGTATATATATATTTCTGTATATTTAAGTATTACATTCATATAATCATCTACATATAGAGTTTATAGTTATATCAAACAGAAATAATTTTTATAGTTTAAATTATCAAGATATGCAAAAAAAAATAAGTTTGTATAGCGAATTGTATATCTTGATAGTTATATACAAAATTGTTTAGGTATATGTATATTTTTGTATATTTAAATATTATATTCATATAATCATCTACATATATAGCTTATAGTTATACACAAACACAAATAATTTTTATAGTTTAAACTATCAAGATATGCGAAAAAATAAGTTTGTATAGTGATTTGTATATCTTGATAGTTATATACAAAATTGGTTTAGGTATATGTATATGTAACGACCTGTTTAGTCGTTTTAGAGCAGCAGAACAAATTCTGGAAAAACTGGCTGAAACCACGGACCCAACGACGGACCGTCGCAGGCTCGACGGACCGTCGTGGGTGTTCCGTCCCATGACACTTAGAATTTTTAATTTGGGTACTGAAAATCGACTCTCTGAACTTCGTAACGAAATGGCAGAACGGACCGTCACATCCACGACGAACCGTCGTGAGTACCCGTTGCAAAACACTTCAACTTTTGAGAATTTGGTACAAGAAACGAGTCTCTCGATCGTCAGACGGAGGGCGTGACGGACCGTCAGGGTGACGGGCCGTCACACCACCTGAAACACTGGGAGGCGCGATGACGGCGTGGACGGACCGTCGCACCCACGACGGCCCGTCACGGGTTGCACACCCCCAGGCGGTTTAGGATTTCTTTCCTCGCTTTAAGGGACGTTTTGGACTATTCTTTCCTTAATTATAAAGTTTGAGGGTTATTATTAATAAATCTAATTACTTGGGGTTAAATTAGGTAACCTTAAGTTAATTAGTGGGTCATTATTACCATCTTTCATTCCTAATTATATAGAATTAGGGTAAAAGAAAGAGGGTTTGAATAAGAAAAGAAAAGAACAGAAAGAGAGACAGATTGAATCGATTGGGAGAGAGAGAGTCGAACGAGGAAGAAGAATATCAAAGCTTGGGAAACTGCTTGTTGATTCCAATTCTTCGGTGGAGGTAGGTTATGGTTTTCATGTTATTCATAGTAAACTCTTAATAGCGAATGATATATGTTAGTAGTATTGTAAAACCCTTCTATATGCTTAATTGTATGCTTGCATGAATGATGTTATTATGTAATTATGAATAAATAAGCATGACGAAGCTATTGAATCCCAAAACTTGAAAGAAACTTTAATCTACTTATTAATGATAATGCCTTGGTATAAAAGAAGGCTTGATGAATTAAAGTGATGGGATTGATGATGCCTTGGTATAGAGAAGGCTTGATGAACGGATATAATGAGAATTAGTGGATCGGAGTGTCACGTTCCGACACATAGTATTAGTGGGACGGGTGTCACGAACCGACACGTAGAATTAGGAAGTCGGAGTGTCACGTCATCGACACATATAGGGATCGGGTGTCACGAACCGACACGTAGATTTAGGGGATCGGGTGTCACGAACCGACACGTAGATTTAGGGGATCGGGTGTCATGAACCGACACGTAGATTTAGGGGATCGGGTGTCACGAACCGACACGTAGATGTAGGGGATCGGGTGTCACGAACCGACACGTAGATTTAGGGGATCGGAGTGTCATGTACCGACACAAGAGGATTAATGAATATGAGGGAGCGGAGTGTCACGTACCGACACAAGAGGAATATGAATAATGAATCGTGAAAGATGAGAATATACTCAACATAATAAACTTAATTCCCAAATGAGCATGGTATTGAGGCTTGAGCCCTCATGGATGAACCTAATGGTACTTTTTGATGATTATAGTACTTGTTGTTGCTACATGTTGAGTTTTATAGTTGATTTATGATATTAAGCGATATATACTTGTTTCTATTTTGAGTTGGCCGATGATATCTACTCGGTACTTGTGGTTGTCTTGACCCCTACTTTTATGTTTTCTTCTTTGCTAATTGTGGAATACAATAACGCTCCGTCATCTTCAACTCAAGATGATTCAAGCCGCCTTACTACACCGGAAATTCGGGTGAGCTAATACGCCTAGCTTGGGTGGATCTTCTTCTTCAAGTCTTGATGCCTTAACTCCGGCATGGACTAGCTTTTATGTATTTTTAGTTCTTAGACATTCTTAGTTTAGTCATTTGATTGTAGATGTTCTTGTGATGATGACTTCCAGATTTTGGGGATAATAATAGTTATTGATTTTATTAATGAGTTTAAGTCTTCCAGCATTACTTTACATTTGTTATATATTGAAATGTTAAGGTTTAGATTGGTTGGTTCGCTCACATAGGAGGGTAAATGTGGGTNCCAGACGCGGGCCGGATTTGGGTCGTGACAAACTTGGTATCAGAGCATTAGGNTCGTTGGTCTCATCTCNCNAGANCAGNNCTAGNAGANTCTTNAGGATCGGTAGGGGNACGCCTNTACTNTTCCTTGAGNGGCTATAAGACTTTAGGAAATTTCCACTCTTTCATTCCTTCTTTCGTGCTACTACTTGAGTCCAATTGGTATCTAGGCGATACGACCGTATCCGACCATCGCCACTCTATTTCGCGGATGGTTAGAACTAGAGCAACGATTGCGCCAACACCAACATCGGTAAGACAAGAAGCGTCTGAGCCACCACCGGGCCGTAGCTCGAGGAAGAGTAGCGCAAGAAGCCGTGGTAGAGGTCGTGGGAGGACGCCCTTCAGAGGAAGAGGACGAGCACCTAGCCCATCCGATACTAGAGCGGTGACTCCTCCACCGATCAAGAGGTGATAAGAGAAGGGAGGATGGGGTGAATGAGCAAGTGCAGAATGAGGAAATGCCACCTCAACCTACCCTGCAGATGATCAATCGAGGTTCTCGCTTATCTTAGCGGGTTATCCGATCACGGTCAGGCACCTCCAGGGTTTCGCACCAACACCTCCGGTTTCAGAGGTACGACATGCGGCTACTATGGCTCCTCGCATGGATGCACCATTGGGAATGGGCACATTTCCACGTCGACCATCGGGCCTATTATGACAAACGATCAACATGAACTTTTCAAGAAGTTCTTGAAATTGAAACCTCCAGTCTTTGGCGGTGCGAGAATCAGAGGATGCCTACGATTTTCTGGTTGATTGTCATGAGCTACTACAAAAGATGGGTATAGTAGAGAGGTTTGGTGTCGAAGTTCGTGAGCTATCGGTTTCAAGGAACGCCAAAATGTGGTGGCGTTCACATGTTGAGTGTCAACCAACAGAGGCACCACCTATGACTTGGGAATCATTCTCGAGTTTGTTCATGGAAAAATATATCCCCGGACCTTGAGGGATAGGAAGAGGATGAGTTCTTGAGTCCGGAGCAAGGTAGAATGACGGTTAACGATATGAGGCTAAGTTTCGTGCTTTATCAAGGTATGCCACTCAACTGTTTCAGTCCACAAGAACGGATCCGCCGCTTTGTGAAGGGTTGAGATCGAGTTACGGATTTCGCCTTACAGTAGCGGCAATGCAAAATCCTTCCAAGAGGTGGTAGACTTTGTGATAGAAGTGGAAGGAGTGAAGCCAGGCGACTTCACCACAACTTCGACATCAAAAGGTCTCGAAAGGAGGTGAGTTTAATAGTTCGTATACTAGAGGACGACTTACGGAGGCTACTCGATTCGACCAATTGATCTTCACTACATCGTAGTTGGGGACCACCTCAGACCGGTCAACACTTCTCTGAGACCTATGCTTGACTCTGCAGAGTGTTATGGATGTGGGGAGACCGGACATATCGGGAGGAATTGTCCCAAACAAAGTTATAGACCCCAATAGCTAGAGGTAGAGGTGGTCATGGTAGGCCGTTATTCGGGAGGACGTGGTAGTCGAGGTAATGGTGGTCACCAAACGGCAGAGGTGATGGGCAACCGGAGCCACTACTACGCAACATGGTAGGGCAACGGACGCACAAATAATGGGGCACATTGTTACGCTTTCCTGGGAGATCCGAGGCGGGCGTCGATCTTTGTTATCACAGGTAATCTTTTGATTTGTGATTGCATGGCTTCCGTATTGTTTGATCCTGGATCCACATTTTCTTATGTATCTTCATCATTTGCTAATGGTCTAAATCTACATTGTGAATTACTTGATATGCCTATTCGTATTTCTACTCCGGTGGGTGAGTCTGTGGTAGTTGAAAAAGTGTATAGGTCTTGTTGGGTGAATTTTGTGGGGAGCAACACTTATGTAGATTTGGTTATTCTAGAAATGGTTGACTTTGATGTAATTCTGGGTATGACTTGGCTTTCTCCGAATTTTGCGATCTTGGATTGTAATGCTAAAACGGTGACGTTAGCCAAGCCTGGGACAGATCCGTTAGTGTGGGAGGGTGACTACACTTCTAATCCGGTGCGTATCATCTCCTTTCTTCGTGCTAAGAAAATGGTTAGTAAAGGGTGTTTAGCTTTCTTGGCCCATCTCAAGGATGACACTACCCAAGTACCTTCGATTGAGTCGGTTTCGGTAGAGTCCGTGAGTTTTTGGATGTGTTCCTGGCAGATCTTCCTGGTATGCCACCAGATAGGGATATTGACTGCATTGATCTTGAACCTGCACTCGCCCCATTTCTATACCCCCTTATAGAATGGCTCCCATGAGTTAAGAGAGTTAAAGGCACAACTTCAAGAGTTATTGAACAAAGGCTTCATTAGACCAAGTCATCCCCTGGGGTGCTCCGGTTTGTTTGTGAAGAAGAAGGATGGGAGTTTTTCGGATGTGCATAGACTACGAACAACTAAACAAGGTAACCATAAAGAACAAGTATCCTCTTCCTCGCATTGATGACTTGTTCGATCGATTTACAAGGTGCTTGTGTCTTCTCTAAGATTGATTTGAGATCCGGTTATCATCAATTGAAAATACGAGCAACGGATGTGCCAAAGACCGCCCGAGCGAGGTATGGGCATTACGAATTTGTGGTGATGTCTTTTGGTCTTACGAATGCCCCTGCTGCGTTCATGAGCTTGATGAACGGGATTTTTAAGCCATATTTGGACCTCTTCGTGATCGTATTTATTGATGATATATTGGTATACTCGAAGAGCAAGAAGGAACATGAAGAGCATTTGAGAATGGTATTGGAAATGTTGAGGGAGAAAAAGCTTTACGCCAAATTCTCTAAGTGTGAGTTTTGGCTAGATGCGGTGTCCTTCTTGGGGCACGTAGTTTCTAAGGATGGAGTGATGGTAGACCCATCTAAGATTGAGACAGTGAAGAATTGGGTAAGACCCACTAATGTATCAGAAATAAGGAGCTTTGTTGGGTTAGCTAGCTACTACCGCAGATTTGTCAAGGATTCTCTTCTATTGCTTCCCAATCGATTTAACTTGACTAAGCAAAATGTTCCATTTGTATGGTCGGATGAGTGTGAGGAAAGCTTTCAAAAGCTCAAGACTTTATTGACTACCGCACCCATTCTCACCTTGCGGTGGAAGGTAAGGACTTCATTGTGTATTGTGATGCATCCTATTCAGGTTGGAGTGCGTGCTAATGCAAGAGAAGAGTGTAATTGCTTATGCTTCGAGGCAATTAAAGGTGCATGAACGTAACTATCCGACCCATGATTTGGAGTTGGCGCGGTAGTATTTGCACTAAAACAATGGAGACACTATTTGTATGGGGTTAAGTGTGAAGTCTACACGGATCATCGTAGCCTTGATGCGTCTTTACTCGTAAAGATTTGAACTTGAGACAAAGGAGATGGATGGAACTACTAAAGGACTACGATATCACTATCTTGTATCATCCGGGAAGGCGAATGTTGTAGCGGATGCTTTGAGTAGAAAGGCGGGAAGCATGGGAAGTCTAGCTCATTTGCAAGCTTCTAGGCGCCCATTGGCTAGAGAAGTGCATTTTGGCTAACGATTTGATGAGGTTAGAAGTAAATGAGAAGGGAGGATTGTTAGCTAGTGTGGAGTCGAGATCTTCTTTTCTTGACAAGATTAAGGGAAAACAGTTTGATGATGAGAAACTAAGGCGAATCCGAGACAAAGTGTTGCAAGGAGAGGCTAAGGAAGCACAAATCGATGAGGAAGGTGTTTTAAGAATCAAGGGAAGGGTATGTGTACCCGAGGTTGATGATTTGATCAACACTATTCGACAGAGGCTCATAGTTCAAAGTATTCTATACATCGGGGTGCGACCAAGATGTACCGTGATCTAAAGCAACACTTTTGGTGGAGTAGAATGAAGCGTGATATTGTTGACTTTATTGCCAAGTGTCTAAACTGTCAACAAGTAAAGTATGAACACCAAAGGCCCGGAGGAACACTTCAGAGAATGCCCATTCCTGAATGGAAGTGGGAGAGAATCGCAATGGACTTCGTGGTTGGTCTTCCAAAGACATTGGGTAAGTATGACTCCATTTGGGTGATTGTTGATAGGTTAACTAAGTCTGCTCATTTTATTCCGGTCAAGGTGACTTACAATGCAGAGAAGTTAGCCAAGATCTATATCTCGTAAATCGCTCGATTGCATGGGGTTCCACTCTCCATTATATCGGATAAGGTACGCAGCTTACTTCTAAGTTTTGGAAAACATTGCATGCGGAATTGGGTACTAGGTTGGACCTTAGTACTGCGTTCCATCCTCGCATCGATGGTCAGTCTGAACAAACGATTCAAGTGTTGGAGGATATGCTTGCGCATGCGTGATAGAGTTTGGTGGCCATTGGGATAGCTTCTTACCCTTAGCGGAGTTTTCATACAATAATAGCTATCACTCAAGCATTGACATGGCTCCATTTGAAGCATTGTATGGGAGGAGATGTAGGTCTCCCATTGGTTGGTTTGGTGCATTCGAGGTTAGACCTCAGGTACCGATCTTTTAAGGGATTCGTTAGATAAGGTGAAGGGCATTCAAGAAAAGCTTCTAGCGGCGCAAAGTAGACAAAAGGAGTATGCAGACCGAAAGGTTAGAGACTTGGAGTTCATGGAAGGTGAACGAGTCTTGTTGAAGGTTTCACCTATGAAAGGGGTGATGCGGTTTGGCAAAAGAGGTAAGCTAAGTCCAAGGTATATTGGACCATTTGAGGTACTAAAGCGAGTAGCGAAGTGGCTTATGAATTAGCCTTGCCCCAGGGCTGTCCTGAGTACATCCGGTATTTCATGTGTCCATGTTGAAAAGATACCATGGAGATGGAAACTACATCATCCGTTGGGATTGAGCTTTACTCGATGAGAACTTGTCATATGAGGAGGAGCCTGTTGCTATATTAGATAGGGAGGTTCGCAAGTTGAGGTCGAGAGAAATTGCATCCATCAAAGTCCAATGGAAGAATCGACCGGTTGAAGAGGCTACTTGGGAGAAGGAGGCGGATATGCAAGAGAAATACCCACATCCGCTTACGCATTCAGGTACTCTCTTCGCCACCGTTTTCTTTTCGATCGCTCGGACGAACGATGGGTAAATTGGTATCTATTGTAACGACTGTTTAGTCGCTTTAGAGCAAGCAGAACAAATTCTCGAAAAAGCGGTGAAACCACGGACCCAACGACGGACCGTCGCAGCTCGACGGACCGTCGTGGGTGTTCCGTCCCATGACACTTAGAATTTTTAATTTGGGTAATCAAAATCGACTCTCTCAACTTCGTGAACGAAATGGCGTAACGGATCGTCACATCCACGACGAACCGTCGTGAGTACCCGCTGCAAAACACTTCAACTTTTGAGAATTTGGTACAAGAAACGAAGTCTCGACCGTCAGACGGAGGGCGTGACGGACCGTCACAGGGTGACGGGCCGCCACACCACCAAACCTGGGAGGCGCGATGAGTCGGGCGTGACGGACCGTCGCACTCACGACGTGCCACGGTTCGCGCAGCCCCAGCGGTTTAGGATTTCTTTCCTCGCTTTAAGGGACGTTTTGGACTATTCTTTCCTTAATTATAAAGTTTGAGGTTATTATTAATAAATCTAATTACTTGGGGTTAAATTAGGTAACCTTAAGTTAATTAGTGGGTCATTATTACCATCTTTCATTCCTAATTATATAGAATTAGGGTAAAAGAAAGAGGGTTTGAATAAGAAAAAGAAAAGAACGAGAAAGAGAGATGATTGAATCGATTGGGAGAGAGAGAGTCGAGCGAGGAAGAAGAATATCAAAGCTTGCTAAAGCGCTTGTTGATTCCAATTCTTCGGTGGAGGTAGGTTATGGTTTTCATGTTATTCATAGTAAACTCTTAATAGCGAATGATATATGTTAGTAGTATTGTAAAACCCTTCTATATGCTTAATTGTATGCTTGCATGAATGATGTTATTATGTAATTATGAATAAATAAGCATGAAGCTATTGAATCCCAAAACTTGAAAGAAACTTTAATCTACTTATTAATGATAATGCCTTGGTATAAAAGAAGGCTTGATGAATTAAAGTGATGGGATTGATGATGCCTTGGTATAGAGAAGGCTTGATGAGCGGATATAATGAGAATTAGTGGATCGGAGTGTCACGTTCCGACACATAGTATTAGTGGGACGGGTGTCACGAACCGACACGTAGAATTAGGGATCGGAGTGTCACGCATCGACACATATAGGGGATCGGGTGTCACGAACCGACACGTAGATTTAGGGATCGGGTGTCACGAACCGACACGTAGATTTAGGGGATCGGGTGTCACGAACCGACACGTAGATTTAGGGATCGGGTGTCACGAACCGACACGTAGATGTAGGGATCGGGTGTCACGAACCGACACGTAGATTTAGGGGATCGGAGTGTCACGTACCGACACAAGAGGATTAATGAATATGAGGGAGCGGAGTGTCACGTACCGACACAAGAGGAATATGAATAATGAATCGTGAAAGATGAGAATATACTCAACATAATAAACTTAATTCCCAAATGAGCATGGTATTGAGGCTTGAGCCCTCATGGATGAACCTAATGGTACTTTTTGATGATTATAGTACTTGTTGTTGCTACATGTTGAGTTTTATAGTTGATTTATGATATTAACTGATATATACTGTTTTCTATTTTGAGTTGGCCGATGATATCTACTCAGTACTTGTGGTTGTAATCGACTTCTACTTTTATGTTTTCTTCTTTGCTAATTGTGGAATACAAATAACGCTCCGTCATCTTCAACTCAAGAATGATTCAAGCCGCCTTACTACACCGAAATTCAAAGTGAGCTAATACGTCTAGCTTGGATCGATCTTCTTCTTCAAGTCTTGATGCCTTGAACTCCGGCATGGACTAGCTTTTATGTATTTTTAGTTCTTAGACATTCTTAGTTTAGTCATTTGATTGTAGATGTTCTTGTGATGATGACTTCCAGATTTTGGGGATAATAATAGTTATTGATTTTATTAATGAGTTTAAGTCTTCCGCATTACTTTCTGTTGTTATATATTGAAATGTTAAGGTTTAGATTGGTTGGTTCGCTTACATAGGAGGGTAAATGTGGGTGCCAGTCGCGGTCCGGATTTGGGTCGTGACAGTATATTTCTGTATATTTAAATATTACATTCATATAATCATCTACATATAGAGTTTATAGTTATAAACAAACACAAATAATTTTTATTTTTACAAATGGTTTATATTTGTAAAGAATATAATTATATAAATTGTGTCATTCGATTTTTTGAACCAACAATTAGAATATAATTATTAATATACAATTTCTCTATTTTTGTACAAACAAAAATACATACTTTTGAACCATTAGAATGAACAAAACATTGATTATTCATTTTTGAAAATTTCAATTATATACCATACAAATCAATTGTATTCTTTTTTGCCGTTCAAAACATGAAATTTTCGCGTTGAATATACAAGAATATTGATGAACTAGATTTTTTTTGTATAACATTGTTTTAGCGTTATGAAGAAACCAATTGTTATAGTGTTTATATCGTTATCAAACTCTTTTTTTAAAAAAATATTTGATTTAAATCTATTACCTTGAATCATGGGAGTATGTTTATTTTATGTTACCTTAATTAGCGGTCATGCATCTATTTATTAAAAAAAATTATATAAATTATAAACAAAAAACTTAATATACAAATTAAATGCTCCGCAACAAATTTAACTATACCCATAGAATGTAAGAATAAATTACCTATATACACAACTTTATTTTCCATAATTTCTATTATTCCCTATCATTTAAAAATATTTCTAAAATTCCTCTTTTTCCTTTCAAACCCATTGTTCCAGATACATAAAGTTATACACATTTTTCTATTTTTACTCCTTATTTAACTCCCTCATCCTCTTCCTATTTTTACTCACTCTATCTCTTCCTATTTTCACTCCCTTAATCTTTACTTCCTTCATTTTTTAATATTCAGATTTAATTCTCTCTATTTTCATTAATATCTCTCCACAATTTTTTTCAAAACAACTCAAGTTTTTGCTTTACAATTTTTTCCAAAGAATTACCGGATTCTCCTTCATTTTCACCTTCACAATATGCATAAGGAAAAGGTAAAAGATATGATGTATTCATATTGTTTCCTGCAAAAAAATCAGTTTTAGGAGATCCTCTTTTGCTGGTGAAACTACATTATGAAATGAAAAGAAGTAGTCTCTACCAAATGTATCATTTTATCATGTATCAAGTGTTGCTATGTATCTTCTACGGTTATTCAAATTTAGAAGAATATGTTTCCGTACACAATATCAAATTATATTCGTGATGCATTTGTGAGCGAAGAAATTGAGGAAGGACACATGCTCGAGCTTTAAATCTATTGTTTTACAAATTTTCAAAATCCCTCATTTTTAATGTATCAGCGCATCATATTAATGTATCTCACGCGTCAGATCAATGTATCATGTATAAAATGTAATGTATCTTACTTAACGATTAATGTATCAGCGCTTATTTTAGTTATGATACGTAAATTCAAATTTATACTAAATGTATCTGATACGTAACAATTACCAAACAATAATATATCGATCTCAAACAATTACTATAATGTACTTTTAAAAAAATTTAAAGTGTTGTATTTCTCAAATAAAATAACATACATAAATAATAATGTATCAAACATTTTTTTTTAGTTATGATACATAAATTCAAATTTATACTAGATGTATCTTATACATAACAATTACCAAACAATAATCTATCGATCTCAAACTTAAAATCTTATGGGCAACACTTACTTATTTAATATATCTAGTAAAAATATAATATCTATCAATTCAATCGAAAGGATCTTCATGATCTCAAACAAAAGAACATACATAAATATAATAATATATCATGCACTAATTTTGAATTTATACTAAATATATTTGTAACATAACAATTGCCAAATAATAATGTATTGATCTCAAACCTAAAATTTTATGGGCAACACTTTCTTATTTAGTGTACCAAGTAGAAATACAACACTTATCAATTTAAATTGAAAAAATTTTCTCAAAAATTTTGATAATTTTTAATCAAAATTGAAAGAATCTTCAATGAGTGGAGAAAAATTTAGAATCTCAAAATTTTTGATAATCTTGAATCAAAATCGAAAAGATATTCGATGAACTTGAAGATTTACAAAAGAAATCGTTTGTCCAACAACGATTTCATACAATCCTTCATAACTCATCCCGCTTTTCAAAATTTCGACAAATTTTTTAATGAAACAGAGAGAACGATGCACAAAAAGAAGAAATTTAATTTTTTGATTTTTTTGGATTGTTACACTATAGGATTTTGAATTCTTGATAATAATTTTGAATGAAATAACGTAATTTGTGAAATTTTAATTTAATTTTCAGTTTTTATCCTTAATTAGTGGAACAAATGGATACTATGAGATTTTAAATTGATTTTACAGCTTTTTTCCTTTAATAAGTGCAACAGATTGATACATAATGTATCAACAATAATGTATCCAAATCCTTAATTATGTATCTGAAATGTCTAGAAATATGGGATTTATGTAATTATAAAAATAATAGGGATAGAAGGTAATTTAGGTTTTACACTATGATATTTATGTAAGTTATACTTAAATAAAATATGCCTATAGAACGTTATTTCATTAAATTTATTTGTCATATATGAAAATTTTCCATATATAGATAAACTAGTATATGATATTAAATAAATTATAAATTTAATCATTAAACATGAATTGAAATTATTATTTAATAGTTAACCGTTTATTAATTAAATAAACATTCAAAAATCTAAATAATAACATCATTAGAAATAACTAATGAAAAATATGAGCTAAGAGTTGCTAAAGTCTACCATATATACACGTCACATTAACTAGAAATTATTTGATGAAATATGCCACAAGTGAGTAAACATGACCCATCACTTTATTGATTTGTTGTACCCTTTTCTCCATTTTCATGTGAAAGCTAGTGGAGGCGTTTAGCACCTCATTTTCTTTATCACATATGAGATATATATTAATAAATAATGCATTCAATTAACGTCATAAATGCCATATAGTGATGTTTATTTTTTAAAATTAATAAATATTAAATAACTCACGTGTCAAATATTATATTGATTTGTATTAAATTTATTTAGCAACAAACAACTCTCTTTAAATAATAAAATAAAATCTTTAAGTTAAGTTATTTAAATAAATTTACTAGTACAATATAAAACATAAAATAAAATAAAACTAAAATAATTAAAACAATTTGAGGGTTATTATATTTTTGTTTTATATAATTAATCACATGGTATTAAATCTTATGTATTACTAATACCACCAAATGAAATGTATTAGTTATATGGAGTATGACTGATTTATACGTAGGCCCAGAACTTTTACCAAATATAGTACTACTAAATAATTGTAACACCCCATAAATTCTTTTGTGCTAAGACTCGAACCGTCCTTTGTAATGACTGAGTTTTTGGCAAGAAGTTTAAAATTTCTTGAATAGTTAAGTCATTAGAGATAGCACCTTAAGTTCCAAGGAGAGCAGAAGAGAAAAGCGTTCAAATCATTCCTAAGTTATCTTAAAATTTTGGTCAAACTTTAAATAATCATAACTTTTAGTACATAAATATCTAGGAGTCCCATTAGATATTAAATTAAAGCTCTTTGAGCCCTCTTTCAAACACCACTAAGATTACTCAATTTCGGTCTCTGAGTAAAAAGTTATGAATGATTTACTAACGTCGCGCAAACCTTGCAACAACTCCGCGACACAGAGCCAATATGGACTTCACTGCCTGGTGAAAAATGATTTCGATTCCCAGCTCGTTTCAATTAATTCTTTAGGGGTATTTTAGTCCTAAACCCCTTAGAAGGTCATCTAAATTGCCCTAAACGTGTAGAAAATCAGTTTTTTCAAATCAAACCATCTCATTCACTCCAAAGATTCTACGCTCAAGAAAATCAAGAATCACTAAGGCTAAGTTCATCTTTCAAGATTTTTCTTCAAGATTTCAAGAAGATGATTCCTTCAGGTATGTAAGCTTCCATAGTGTTTGGTTTATTCACCCACACGCAAATCATGTTAAATTTCAGCTTTAAATTCGTTTTATGAGTTGAAACATTGATATTGTTGTTATATATTCATGAATTTGCTTTCATTCTTGAATTGGGCTGAGATTGATGAGTTTCTTGAGGAAATCGAGTCGATTCTAGAGTTGTGTTTGATTTAGATCCTTGAGTACATGTATTCGGTATCTAATCTAAAGAGAATTTGAGCAAAAGAATAAAACTTAGGTGAATTAGGGTTAGAAAATGAGGAAGAAAAAGTCAGACAAGAAACATGTAGCAGGTCTGCGTCGCGGATTTTTTTCTCCAGTGTGTAAATTTTCTCTTCGCGCCGCGAAGAGGTCGCGGACTCCACTGTTTCAAAAATTATTTCGAGCAAAACATTTTAAATTATCTCTACGTCGCGGACTTGCTCCCCAGACGGTGTTTTTCAACCGTTTCTCATGCTTAACTATCTAAAAAAGCACTCCTAAACATCAAGATATATTTTCTACCACAAATCATAACCTTGAATTCATAATTTACATTAAAGGTAGGGCTAAGAGTTAAGTCTTAAGAGTTTTTTCAAACATTTTGAAAAAGTCCATTTGAATTATTTGAGGGGTCTTCTACAATTTCTAGTAATTTTTTTCAAGACTCGAGCAGTGAGTATGAGAGTGATGAGAAAATATTCACGGGTCTACTTCATTATCATGAGATCCTTCGTATCATGAACCATAACTTTTGAATTCAGAATTCACATTCAAGAGAGAGTTAAGAGAAGAGTTCAAGAAAGCTTTTGAGTTCAATTGTGAACCCTTTGAAGTAAATTATCGATATAAAATAAGTTTTGAGAAAGTAAGTAAGAGAAAGAGAAGAGTCGTATTCATGAGTTCCATATTACCATTTATACCTTTGAGTCGAGTTGTTCACGCTCATAACTTCCGCATGAACTCCATCAGTTAAGTACCTTTGAAAGGAGTAGCATCTTCAAGTTCAAAGTCTTAGTGATTAGTTTTTAACACATTTGAGTTTATATTTCTAATCATGAGACTATAAAATGTTACACATGAAGTCCTTGAGTTGAATTGTTCATGCCCATAATTCCGCATGAACCTTGTAAGTCAAATAGTCCTGAGAGGGGAAGTATCCTTGAGTTGAGTAGTTCATGCTCATAATTCCACATGAACCCTCCAAGTTTGAAATTGTCCATAAACATGAGATCACGAATCTTGAATGCATAATCCAATTCAAGGAAAGTTAAGATCAAAGTTAAGAGAAGTTAAAAGTCAAGTTTAGAAGTTAAGAGCAAGTCAAAGTAAAGTTATAAAGTTTTTAAAAGTCTTTCACAAATGTTTTCACTTTGTTTAAAAGACTTAAAGTATTTCAAGTTGGGTAACAATTAAAGTTGAAATTTTGTTCTTCAAAAAAGTATATGGGGACTAAGTATTCCTAAGAGATTAAAAATATTTTCACATTTAGATAAGAACAGAATCTGAGATTTCTAAAGAGCTTTCGAGCTAGTTTTCAGAAAAGAGTAATCACTTTCTAAATAAAGCAAGAGAGGAAATTGAGATTTCCAAGATAGCCTTTGAGATAATTTTTAGCACTAATCTTAAATCACAGAAGAAGTATGTTTTTTAAAACATAAGAGCTAGTATATTTTGGGAGTAGTATTGAGCACCGTTATGAGGGAGAGTTCAGACAACTCACAATCCCCATAAACCATGTAGAAATCATGGGTAGAAAAGGGTCATATTTTTTAGATGAACCCTTTTCACATAGACTAGTGGATCCATTAGTAGTTCAGGTCCTATACCTTTGGCCGGGTATAAGATGCGCTGGCAGCGTGAGGTAGATCGTTGTATCATCACTATAGCTCTTATGTGATGTTTGTCGATTAAAGAAACTTCCACAGTAGTAATTGAATGGTTCCTTAAAGGGTTCTTCTTAGTATGAATAGGGGTATGAGAATTTATTCATGCATTGCACAAGTAGACTTTGAGAGGGAGCATGGTATGTCTTTTATAATATTATGATTATGAGTTAAAATCATGTTTTAAAAAGTTTTTCTTTATAATTCACTTGTTTTAAACTGCTTTATATTGAAATGAGTTCAATCAAGTATCAGGAGTTGAGTATTTTGAGTTGAGTACCTTAAGTTGAGTATCTTGAGTTGATCTGTGCTTCATTGAGTCGAGTATCATATCTTTGAAGTTGAGTATCTAATCTCTGAGTTGAGTTAAGTATCCTTGAGTATTTCCTTGGGTTGAGCAAATTTGAAAAAGGTAAGTATGTTCCCTTTCATCAAGTTCAAGCTTATGTTTATGTTTTATAATTTCCCTTACATGCTCGTACGTTTCATGTACTGAGTCATTTGGCTTGCATCTTCTCATGATGCAGACAAAAGTATTTAGGATCATCAACAGGAGGTTCGTTGATACATCCGAGAGTTTGAGTTAGGTATGGTGAACCTCCTTACTTCTTGAGGATTTCATTTACTCTTTAGTTTAGTCAGGATGTCGTGGGTCTTGTCCCGACTTCCATCATTATCATTTAGAGCTTTCATAGATAGTCAATATAGTTGAGAAGTTCGTATTATTCATTTATGTTATTAAATATTTTAAAGGCATAAGTTGTCTATCTATGGCGAGTTGAATATGTTATTTGTACTATTCACAGTTTTCTTTTGAGTTAAAGTTTTGTATTTAACTTACAAGAGTTGTTATTCTGTTTTTAAGATGTTGCATACTTAAGTTAGTCTTCCGCTTGTAGTCAGCCAGGATAAGGGTTCGCTTGGGGACCATCAATGGTTCTTAAGTGTCAGCTACATCCTGGATGTAGACTAGGGTCGTGACAATAACAACATACATAATAGACATAATACATAAATATGACCCTTAACTTGGCGTCAGATGTCAACTATGACCTTTAACTTTGGATGTGCACAAGTAGGCACTGAAACTTATATATTGAACAAAAACACATTATGTTCTACCTTAGAGCTTATGCCATTTCTCAAAATAACCCCTTAGGAATGAGAGCTTATGCTGATATTTAAACCAAATGACCCTTTAGAGAATGAGAGGTTATGCCAATTCTCAAAATGTGAGTTCTAATGCATGATATCTTTTCAGGACCTATGATGTCATGCAATTGAATTCAACTTGATCTAAAGAAAATAGAAGTAAGAGTCCATTTGGATTGACTTAAAAAAAATAGTTTTTAAGTTAAAAATAAAAAGTCAAACTGAAATGACTTTTAAATAATAAAAAAAAGTAGGGGAAGATCTATTTTTGGTTTCTGAGTTATTTTAAGTCATTTTTGATTTATTTTAAGTTACCTTTCATATTTGTCAAACACTTTCAAAAGTCAAAACCTAACTTAAAAGTATGTTTGATCAACTTTTAAACTCATCCAAACGGGCTCTAATTGGAGTTTGACATGGCCTAATATTTCTACAGGAATATGCAACAACTTTTTTTATACTAGTTAGATATTACAAAAAAAAATTGTTCAGGGTTTCTCTAAGATAATCGTTACATTGACATATTTAACTTAGAGTGGATTCAACTTAGAGAAGTGTGGGTTTTTGATGATCAGATAGAGAAGAAGATTTTATTTCATAAAATAAAAATTATGTTATTGACTACAATTTTAATTTGACCTTATTACCTAATAGGGGTATACATGACTAGGTTGGTTCGGATTTTTCAAATATCAAACAAAATCATTTTTGTTGGATTTTTGAATTTATAAACCAAACTAAACCAATAAAACTCGGGCTTTTCAACTTCGGGGTTTTTTGGATTTTTCGAATTTTTGGATTTTTGTGTAACGTATTCATACAAACATATAATTTACTTGTACTTCAAATATTTCTATAGTCCTACTAAAATGCAACTATTTAAGTTATTATTTAAGAAAATAATACAAAATATGATATATTTTATGACACTAAATATCCAACAAAAAAAAAATAAAATCGGGTAAACTAAGTCATAATGAAAACGATCATAATTTAAAAGTACTGAATCATGCTAAAATAAGTTTAATAAGTATTAGTTACATGACAAAATATCAAAAGAAAGTGAAATGGCTCGGGTTGTTTTTTTAATCGAAACCAAACCAACCAAATATAGTCGGATTTTTTTTCAACACCAAATCAAGTCAAACCAAACCACTAGTCATTCTTTTTTGGTTTGACTCGATTTGCGATTTAATTGTTCAATTTTCGATTCGATTTTGTACACCCTTATAATACCTATCATGGAGAGTGGTTCCTCCATGTGTCTCTTCTCAATTCAGCGACATAATTGTCTAGATTTTTACTCCATAAAGAATTCATCTTCAATCCATATTTGTTTTACTCTCTATTCTCTAATTTAAAGAGTAAAATAGAGAATGAGCTCTACAACCACCCTTCATTTTACTCTTTATTCTCCATTTTGTAGAGAGTTGAATAGTAGTTCTACATATTTGAAAAATTACTATTCATACTCTCTATTTCACTTTTTGTTTATTTTAAAATTATTTCTATGGCATAATATTTGTAACTTAAATATTATAAATTATATAAATTATGCCAACTTTATTAAAGCATTTACAGGAGCAACATAATAATCTTCAAAGTTGAGTAGTTATGTAATGATAATGTAATTGTAATTCATTAAAGCTTTCATTTTTATTTGAATTGTCCATAAATATGTATACATTAGTGGCCAAGCCAGAAATTTCACGAAGGATGTCCAAGTGCTAAAGTGAATCCGCTCTTTTTAAAAAGTGAAAAAATAGTTACTAGTAAGATTCAAACACACGAACACTTTAAGTTTGCATGTCTCTACTCTTTCAAGACACCTGAAACCACCAGGCTACATTAGATTGTTGTGTCAAGAGTGTCCAAAATATGTTACTTATCCACTTTATATATCATTTTTTACGTATATATACGATATAATTTTCTGACGAATGGTGTCAAATTAGCATCAATATATATATATATATATATATATATATATTACATGAATATTATATAGGGCGAAGAAGAAAGAAATGATTTATATTATGAAATAAGAAAATAACAACATAATATTGATAAGAGTAGAAAATTCTTTTTTTAGAGAGCAAAATAAAATATTGGATTGGAGTTGATTGTTTGAAACACCTATTAAAAAAATAATTATTGACCTAGTGAGATTATCATTTTACCTTAAATTGGCACATATATTAAGAACACAATTATTGACCTAGTGAGTTATCATTTTACTCATACTAATTATGAAGTTGATGAATTAAAAACCTAAGATTTTCAAAAGTTCTTTTGTTTCAAAGTATATTTTATTTATTTTTTAATTTGTTAAAATAGACAAGTAATTAAGGACAATTAAAACTAAAGAATAATTACGGATAGAGAAAGTAAAAAAAGAAAATAAAATACTAGAGGATAAGGTTAAAGAAGAAGGTAAAAAATGGGGAGTATAATTTTCTAAGTCAATTCAGAAGAAACAAAGATCCATCCGTGTTTATACCGTGTATATCTATCTAGAGAATCACAATTTTATAGGAATACTCAAATTAAACTTTACAATTATTTGACACAAAATTCAGCTCATGTCCATGTCAAAAACAATAACCAGTGCTAAGATAAAGCCTGTGCCCACTATACCTCATTTTCCACACAATTTAGTCCCCATCCCACCCTAATCTTTATTTGTTTATTCCATGCCACCATCCAATTTGGCCTAGACTCTTCTTGGTGAAGGTATAAAACAACACTCAATTGTTTCTAAATATAATACTCTAGATGTTTACTTTTAATAATGTTGAAGAATCAATATAAAAGATGCGCATATCTTAATTTCACATACAATATTCTAATTTTTACCAAAATTAAAGCTCACAATCAAAGGATATTCCTTTTATACTAGTTTTTGTTGTATCTTTTTTCTCAGAGTAAATTCAACTAATTAATAATATAAAATTTGGATGTTTAAAAATTATTACTTTGTTTAAAACAATACAAATTACCACGTTTTTGTGAATTTTAACCCAATTACTTCATACCATATTATTATTACCTGTAACATAAAAACCAGAGGACAGAAATGGAACTTCAGAGAAACAAAATCCATTGGTTGCTTTGTCATAAACGTCAAACCATTTAGATTACGTGCTATAAATACTAAACTCCAGAACCATCATTTGCCCACATTGATACCAAACCATTATTTATTTCTACTTACTCAACAAACACATATCTAGTGTATTTCAATTTTCTTTTTTCTTTTTTTATGTGAAAATGGGATCACGTTACGAAGTTGAAGTAAAAATAACTTCAGCCAAAGATTTGAAGAACATCAACTGGCGTTACGGTCCACTCAAACCCTACGCAGTTGTCTGGGTTGATCCTAATGCTAAATGCTCCACTAAAGTCGATGAAGATGGTGATACTTCCCCTTATTGGAACGATAAACTTGTTATTCCTTTGTATTCTCCCATTGATGAATCCGTATTGTATATTGATATGGTTCATGCTGTTGGCGCTGAAGAGGACACCAAGCCTCTTATTGGATCCACTAAGATTCCTCTTAGCGAAGTAGTAGATGAGGCTGGGGTAGGCGGTGAGGTGGAGCGTACGCTCCACCTCAAACGCCCTTCTGGCCGTCCTCAAGGGAAGGTACAAGTACAGGTTACCGTACGCGACCCACGCTATCGTGCGCGGGATGCCTATTACGCACCTCCGTACGGTGTGCCCCCTCCGGCCCAGCCTTATAATTATGGGGGGCCCATTCCGCCTTACGGGCAGCCGGCCCCAGGGAGTTACGGGCAGCCAGAGTACGGGATGGGAAGCTACGGGCAGCCGGGTGTGGGTAATTACGGGCAGGCAGGTGGTGTTTATGGTTACGAAGAGGAGAAGAAGAAGAGTAAATTTGGAATGGGGACAGGATTGGCAGTGGGTGCAGTAGCGGGGGTATTGGGTGGAGTGGCGATAGCAGAGGGTATTGATCACTTGGAGAATAGTATCGCGGAAGATGCGGCGGAGAAAGTGGAGGAAGATCTCGCCGCCGACGATGGTGATTACGGCGATGATGACTTTTAATTAAGCTACCGTTAAGTAATATTCTTACAGTAATTTTTACGCCCAATAAAGTTAGTGAGTGAGTAGGAGCTATTGTGAAAAAGGAAGAAGGGAATAAGCTTATATTCTAGTAAATCATTAATATTGGCTTCTCACAAAGCAAAGAAAAAAACTTGGATACTATTAATGATCGATTTTAACTCGATCGAATATATCCAATGTTATAGAGAAAAGTTGTTCGAGATGTATATTTTTGAGCGTTTGAAAAAGTTTATTTGTATCGGTATTTATATTAAGTCAATGTAATTTTCTTTATTATGTGATTTAATAAAGTAAAAAGTTTCAAAACATGATATACATGTATTGACTTGATATAAATATTCAGTGCGGATAAGTTTTACCCCTGTTTAATTAATTGTAGCAAAAATATACTTTTCATTTTAATTTTATGTAAATTAATTTAACTTGATACGAATTTTAAGATTTTTTTTAAAAAAAATTTATGATCTAAAATAAGTGAAAGATGTTTGCCTGATTGTAAATCATTTCATTAAAAGTAAAATGAATAATTTCAAGTTGAATTATTAATAAATAGGCTAAGTCATATGCAACCCCTTAAAGTTGTCCGCATAATTCATTTAAACACCTTAACTAAAGCTTGTACCTATTAAACACTTTAAATGTTCAAAACATGTGTCTATTAAACACAAAATGCTGATGTGGCAAATCAATTGTATCTCACTTTCTAGTAGCGCGTGAATATATTCCCAATTTTTTTAATTTTTTTTTAAGAATAAACTATACTTTTTTTTGTCCTAATCATTAAATAAAATAACTAAAAATATTTTTTATTCAAAATAATGTTTTTAACCCGTAAAGAAAGCAACCCCACCCACTCCATCCATCACTCCCACCCCATCTCTACCCTATAGGCCATACCAATGGTCGCTTTTTCTTCACCCCATTTTAAGCTTTTCAAACTCTGTTTTTTTTTTTTTCATTTTTATTTTTCACTCTTTATAAATGAAATTGAATTGGTAATCGAATTTGCAACAAGGAAAAAAATGGAATATCGAAATGATAAAAGTAACTTTTGTCCATCATTATTTTCGATCAATCAACAAACATTTCCAATCATTTATTTAAAATGATATCAGAACATTTATTATAATTCATTTGAATTCTTGATTTCTCTTCATTGTCGATTTTGAAATAATTCATCAACGTCGATTTATTTTTCATAAAAAAATTCAAGAATTACTCCATTAATTAATTGTACTTCATAATTTATTTCACTATTTACATTAGACTTTGTTTCAATAGCTTGTAGTTTATTAGAAGAAAAAAATTTAATCATTTCAAAGAAATAGAAAATGACAAGTAACTATGGATCAAGAAGAAGAAGAAGATAAGACAAAAGAGTAGGTGGATGGATTCGGGGAGCAGGTGGCGGGAGATTTTCTTTTTTCTTCTTTTTGTTATCACCGGAAAATTGAGATTTTTGGTTGAAATCAAGATGGCTGGTGAAGAGAAAGAAGAAGAAAGGTGGGTGGGTGGATTTGGGTGGGGATGGGGGGTTTTCTTTTTTTTTCTTCTCCTTTTTGCTAATTAAAATTTTGGATTATTAATGGGAGTTTTTATTTTCTTAAAAAAATTTGAATATTTATTAGATTGGGTCCATGTGCCACGTGCTACAATTTTATTGGTTGCTTTATAAAGATTGTGTGTGTGCATTACACACACCTCATTTTAAAAGCTTATTATCATTTTGTGTTTAATAAGTACATATTTATTAATATTAAAGTGTCTAATAGGTACTAGCTTTAGTTGAGGTGTTTAAATAAATTATGGAGACAACTTTAGGGGATCGTAGATGACTTAAGCCTAATAAATATACAAATATGTTATTTTTTTTTTTACAGATTATAAAAGAAAGGAAAATTAGTTATATAAATTAAGATAAACAAAGTATCTATTTATGATTATTTTTCTTAATTTTATATGTAAAACTGACATATTCAAATTCACTTGTTAGTCATATGCAGGCATATTCTTTTTATACTACGACTCATGACAAATTGATTCGTAATTAAAATACGGGCAATAGAATTAGTTATTTTTTTCGTTTTAAAAAGAATTGATTTTATTATTTTTATTTAGTATATTTAAAAAAAAAATAACGCTTTTTATTTTTTTAATAATATTTTAACTTTAACTTTCCACGTGACATGTTTAAGACCATAATATTAAATGATTACATTTTAAATAACTTTAATTTAAAACTATAAAATTTAAAAGTCTTTTTTTTAAACTCCATTCTAAATCAAACTAAATCATCATTTCTGAAACGGAGAAATATTATAAAACGGAGGAATATTAATTATAGAAGAATTACTTTTAAGTCAAAGTTGATTTTGGACTAATACCAATTTTGTATTGATTTAGAATTCCTTTATTCAAATATTTAGACAAAGATAAAACAGTTTTAGATACATGATGATTTTAAAATTGAAGGCCACCTACCACGTAGGTTTTAAAAACCGAATCATTTTATCAATGAACGTGTTGATTTATAAAGAAAATGTATTCGGTGTTTAATATTTAAGTTTGATTATATTGAATTTGCACTATGCAAAGCTTCATTAGAATTTAGAAACAAAACACTTCATATCAATAACTTTTTATATTTAAAATCTAAATTTAAAAAATTTAATTAAAAAAAAATAACTTCATCCACTTGCCACATCTTTTGATGGTACCGATACCAGTGCTTTGTTGAATAGAGACCTAATATCAACAAAAAGTTTGGGTCACACAAGTGGACAAATGGTGAACGACCATAGCTTGGTAGGAGTTAGGGACCTAAATAAGCCATGAAAAAGAAGTTATCAAAATAAGGTACTATTTTAGAAAGTAATTAAAATATGCATAGTAGAAGAATTATTTTTTTTTTCATTTTTATAATATTTCAAACGTTTTTTGTTAGTTTCATAATGTATATATGTTAATAATATATGATGAAACTATTTCTTACACTTTATAATGTGTAAGTTTTTCTTACACTTTGTAAAGTGTAAGTTTTTCTTCCACTTTAAAATATGCATAGTAGAAGAATTATTTTTTTTTCATTTTTATAATATTTCAAACGTTTTTTGTTAGTTTCATAATGTATATATGTTAATAATATATGATGAAACTATTTCTTACACTTTATAATGTGTAAGTTTTTCTTACACTTTGTAAAGTGAAACTTTTTCTTACACTTTATAAAGTGGAAGAAAAACTTACACTTTACAAAAAGAAATATTTTTCACGTTCTGCTCTATTTATGATGTTTTTGCTCTGTTTGTTATACAATTGAGATATTTTTTCTATATATGTAAAAAAATATATAAATATTTATCACATGCTATTAACTTACTTAAATAAAAATCAAGTGTTGAACATAATGATAATCTTTGCATAAAAAATAGGCAGACATAAAATTTGAGATGTCCCAACATTTTCCGTCATTTCAAACTGTGAGGACTGACCAAAATAATTATCCAGTCCATAACTTGGAGCAATATTCCTATCTTTGAAGTAAACCGCTACAAAATAATAATAATAATAATAATAATAAATAAATAAATAAATAAATAAAAATAAAAATAATAAAAATCATATAAATTAATAAATAATTGACAAAATGAACAAATAATAATCAAAATATAATTATTGAGCTTTAGCAGCCACTTTAATTGATAGTTTCGTTCAAATCAAAATTATATCGATCGGTAAGAATATTTTGATAACGAGTCATGTTAGAAAAATCAGTAGCTTGAGTTATGAGAAATCCATCAATGCTATTATGATTTTCTAATTGGAGACGGACATCGACCGTTAAAGAAAAACACTGTTAGCTAGTCTTAGGCTCCTTTCTAAAATAGATTTCAAGTACTGTTAACTTGATTTGATCTATGTAATCATTTGGAATCCTCAAAAAGTCTGTCAACGATTCGTCATTATAGATAATCCATTCTCCAAAATTTACTTGTCCTTGTGATAAAAATGAAGTAGGTATTTTCGGACTATAGTCATAATAATACTATTTATACCCCATTTTTTTTATAAATTGATGAAGAAATATACATTATCGGATATTAATTGAATATTTAGAATTTTGTTTGGGAGGAAAATAATAATAAACGATATTTTCATCATGTATAATTTTGTCATCTCAATAAATCAAAAATCTAATTTTTGGTTTAGAAGACATTATTTTGTGATTGAAATGAAGAATAATAGAAGACTAAAAATGTTAAATTTGTTATGTTTGAATGTGTCCTTAAATAGAGTTTGAATGAATTTTCAGAATAAAAAATATAAAAATACATAATGTAATAATTATTTTTATTTTTATAATATGTCAAATCAATATAATTGTATGACAGACATTACAAAAGCATCACAAGGAGAGCAAAACATGAAAAATATTCCTCTTTTTAAAATATAAGTTTTTCTTCCACTTTATAAAGTATAAGAAAAAGTTTCACTTAACAAAGTGTAAGAAAAACATACATTAAGAAATAGTTTCGTTATATATTAAATTATACCCGTTATGGACTAAGGAAAGACGTTCGGAATATTGGGTAAAATGAATTTTTTTCTTCTACTAAGCCTATTTTAGTTACTTCTTAAAATAGTGACTTATTTTGGTCACTTTTATTTTTTTGTGTCTTATTTAATTTCCAAACTCCCCCTTTCTCTCATACTAGTTGCCATTTTTTTAATAGAAAAAGAACTTTAAATAATCGACCTAACTCAAAATATTTAGAACCTCCTGGTTAGGCGTGTTTACGGTTTGAATAAACACCGACTCAAATTAAAAAAATAAATTAAATCGTAAAAATAAAATTGATTTTATTTGAGTTTGGTTTAGTTTAGATTTTTGAAAATTGATAGTATTTGATTTTGATTATGGTTTTATTCAAAAAATTTAAAGAAATAATCGAATCAAATCGATAAATTATATACATATATTTTTATTAATATACAAAACTTAACATGTCATTTTTATAAACAATTTTAAAGATCATATATATTTTTATTAAAATTTCTTCAATAATTTACTTATTGAAAGCAAAAATGTCCAAGATGAAAATATTTATCTTATTGATTTCATGTATATTAGTGTCTATGACAATTCTTTGTAAGACTGTAAATGTTATTGTCTCTTCCTTTTAGTTCAATGCGGTGAACTTTAAAGCTTTAGTGACAGTAAATTTAGTGATCGAAAGTTCAGTAATTTAAGTCATTGTAACTATTTTTCGTTTTGATAGATTTTTGTCACTTTTTCTGTCACGACCCAAATCGAGGCCGCGACTGGCACCCACATCTACCCTCCTATGTGAGCGAACCAACCAATTTAACCCTTAACATTTCAATATAATATCATCATAAAGTAATGCGGAAGACTTAAACTCATTAATAAAATCAATAACTATTATTATTCCCAAAATCTGGAAGTCATCATCACAAGAACATCTATCTCAAATTGCTAAACTAAAACTATCTAAGAAGCTAAAACAACTACTAGCTAGTCCATGCCGGAAGTTCAAGGCATCAAGACTTGAAGAAGAAGACCCAGTCCAAGCTAGACGCATTAGCTCACCCTGAATTTCCGAAGGTAGTGAAGACTGGCTAGATCTACTGTTGAGTTGAAGTTGACGGAACGTTTGCTGCATTGCACAAATAACAAGAAGAAAACATAAAAGTAGGGTCGATTACAACCACAAGTCTTGAGTAGATATCATCGGCCAACTCAAAATAGGAACAAAGATATATCAATAATAATGTAAATCAACTACAATACTCAACATGTAGCAATAACAACATGAGTTCATCAATAATTACAACCGAAGTTCACACACGAGGACTCAAGCCTCAATACCATACTCGGTTGGGAATTAAGTTCATTAGATTGAGTATATTCATTATCTTTCAAGATTCATTATCTTTCTTCCTCTTGTGTCGATGCGTGACACTCCGCTCCTCTATTTCTATCCTGGTGCCTAACGCGGCACTCCGATCCTCATATACTATCCTGGTACCGAACGTGGCACCCGATCCATATTCTATCCTGGTGTCGGAACGTGACACTCCGATCCTCATATTCATTCTATCCTGGTACCGAACGTGGCACCCGATCCTCATATTCATTCTATCCTGGTACCGAACGTGGCACCCGATCCATATTCTATCCTGGTGTCGGGCGTGACACTCCGATCCTCATATTCATTCTATCCTGGTACCGAACGCGTGGCACCCGATCCTCATATTCATTCTATCCTGGTACCGAACGTGGCACCCGATCCATATTCTATCCTGGTGTCGGGCGTGACACTCCGATCCTCATATTCATTCTATCCTGTGGAACGTGGCACCCGATCCTCATATTCATTCTATCCTGGTACCTAACGTGGCACCCGATCCATATTCTATCCTGGTGTCGGGCGTGACACTCCGATCCTTATATTCATTCTATCCTGGTACCGGAACGTGGCACCCGATCCCCTAATTCATCAAGCCTTCTTTTACACTAAGGCATCATCATTCTCATTATATAATATATCAAGCCTCCTTTCATACTAAGGCATCATCATTCTCATTATATAATATATCGCGAATTAGGGTTCTTTCAAGATTTGGGATTCAATAGCTTCATCATGCTTTGTTAATTCATCACAATTTCACATTCATATTCATGCAAGCATACAACTTAAGCACATAGTAGGGTTTACAATAATATCAACACATAATATTCACTATTAAGAGTTCACTACGAATATCGTAACATAAACCATAACCTACCTCCACCGAAGAATTGAAATCAACAAGCAAGAATTCCAAGCGTTGACACCCTTTTTCCCTTTGATCGACTGCTCTCTCAATTCGTTTCTCCCTTTTCTCTCTTGTTCTTTCTCTTTGTTTTATTCAAACCCTCTTTCCTTTACCCTAATTATTGTATAATTAAGAATAAAAGAGGACAATAAAACCCCCTAATTAACTTAAGGTTACCTCTTTTAACCCCTAAGTAATTAGACTTATTAATATAAACCCTCAATCTTTATAATTAAGGAAAGAATAGTCAAAAACGACCCTTAAAACGTGGGGAGAAATCCTAAACTGCCCGGGATTGTGCGACTGTGGACGGGCGTCGTACTGCGACGGTCCGTCACGATGGCCGTCGCCTCCCGATTTTCAGGGTTCACGACGGCCCGTCACCCTGTGACGGTCCGTCCTGCCCCTCCGTCATGACGGTCGAAACTTCGTTTTCTTGCACCAATTTCTCAAAAGTTGAAGTGTTTTGCAGCGGGACTCACGACGGTTAAATCGTGAATGTGACGATCCGTTACGCCATTTCGTTCACGAAGTTCGAGAGTCGATTTTCGATTACCCGATTTCAGAATTCTAAGTGTCGTGGAACGGAACCTCGCCGGCGGCCGTCGTGACCACGACGGTCCGTCGGGACACACGCCGTCTCGGCCGCTTTTCCGTATTTATTCTGCCGCTCTAAAGCGACTAAACAGTCGTTACAATAGATACCAATTTACCCATCGTTCGTCCCGAGCGATCAAAAGAAGAAAACCGTGGCGAAGAGAGTACCTGAATCAGTAAGCGGATGTGGGTATTTCTCTTGCATATCCGCCTCCTTCTCCCAAGTAGCCTCTTCAACCGGTCGATTCTTCCATTGAACTTTGATGGATGCAATTTCTCTCGACCTCAACTTGCGAACCTCTCTATCTAATATAGCAACCGGTTCCTCTTCCTAACTCAAGTTCTCATCCAACAAAACTGAATCCCAACGTATGATGTAGTTTCCATCTCCACGGTATCTTTTCAACATGGTCACATGGATTACCGGATGTACTCCGGACAGCCCCGGGGGCAAGGCTAACTCATAAGCAACCTCCCCTATTCGCTTAAGCACTTCAAATGGTCCAATATACCTTGGACTTAACTTACCTCTTTTGCCAAACCGCATCACCCCTTTCATAGGTGAAACCTTCAACAAGACTTGTTCACCCTCCATGAACTCCAAGTCTCTAACCTTCGGTCTGCATACTCCTTTTGTCTACTTTGCCGCTAGAAGCTTTTCTTGAATAGCTTTCACCTTCTCCATAGAATCCCTCAAAAGATCGGTACCCAAGGTCTAACCTCGAATGCATCAAACCAACCAATGGGAGACCTACATCTCCTACCATACAATGCTTCAAATGGAGCCATGTCAATGCTTGAGTGATAGCTATTATTGTATGAAAACTCCGCTAAGGGTAAGAAGCTATCCCAATGGCCACCAAACTCTATCACGCATGCACGAAGCATATCCTCCAAGACTTGAATCGTTCGCTCAGACTGACCATCGGTCTGAGGGTGAAATGCAGTACTAAGGTCCAACCTAGTACCCAATTCAGCATGTAATGTCCTCCAAAACTTAGAAGTAAACTGCGTACCTCTATCCGATATGATGGATAGTGGAACCCCATGCAATCGAACGATTTCTGAGATATAGATCTTGGCTAACTTCTCTGCATTGTAAGTCACCTTTAGGAATGAAATGAGCAGACTTAGTTAACCTATCGACAACCACCCAAATGGAGTCATACTTACCCAATGTCTTTGGAAGACCAACCACAAAGTCCATTGCAATTCTCTCCCACTTCCATTCAGGAATGGGCATTCTCTGAAGTGTTCCTCCGGCCTTTGGTGTTCATATTTCACTTGTTGACAGTTTGGACACTTGACAATAAAGTCAACAATATCACGCTTCATTCTACTCCACCAAAAGTGTTGCTTTAGGTCACGGTACATCTTGGTTGCACCGGATGTATAGAATACCTTGAGCTATGAGCTTACGCCAGAATAGTGTTGATCAAATCATCAACTCGGGTACACATACCCTTCCCTTAATCCTCAAAACACCTTCCTCATCAATTGTTGCTTCTTTAGCCTCTCCTTGCAACACTTTGTCTCGGATTCGCCTTAGTTTCTCATCATCAAACTGTTTTCCCTTAATCTTGTCAAGAAAAGAAGATCTCGACTCCACACTAGCTAACAATCCTCCCTTCTCATTTACTTCTAACCTCATCAAATCGTTAGCCAAAATCTGTACTTCTCTAGCCAATGGGCGCCTAGAAGCTTGCAAATGAGCTAGACTTCCCATGCTTCCCGCCTTTCTACTCAAAACATCCGCTACAACATTCGCCTTCCCCGGATGATACAAGATAGTGATATCGTAGTCCTTTAGTAGTTCCATCCATCTCCTTTGTCTCAAGTTCAAATCTTTCTGAGTAAAGACATACTGAAGGCTACGATGATCCGTGTACACCTCACACTTAACCCCATATAAATAGTGTCTCCATTGCTTTAATGCAAACACTACTGCAGCCAATTCAAATCATGAGTTGGATAGTTACGTTCATGCACCTTTAATTGCCTCGAAGCATAAGCAATCACATTTTTCTCTTGCATTAACACTGCACCCAACCCAGAATAGGATGCATCACAGTAAACAATGAAGTCTTTACCCTCTATTGGCAAGGTGAGAATGGGTGCGGTAGTCAATAAAGTCTTGAGCTTTTGAAAGCTTTCCTCACACTCATCCGACCATACAAATGGAACATTTTGCTTAGTCAAGTTCGTCAATTGGGAAGCAATAGAAGAGAATCCTTGACAAATCTGCGGTAGTAGCTAGCTAACCCAACAAAGCTCCTTATTTCTGATACATTAGTGGGTCTTACCCAATTCTTCACTGTCTCAATCTTAGATGGATCTACCATCACTCCTTCCTTAGAAACCACGTGCCCCAAGAAGGACACTGCATCTAGCCAAAACTCACACTTAGAGAACTTGGCGTAAAGGTTTTTCTCCTTCAACATTTCCAATACCATTCTCAAATGCTCTTCATGTTCCTTCTTGCTCTTCGAGTATATCAATATATCATCAATAAATACGATCACGAAAGGTCCAAATATGGCTTAAAGATCCCGTTCATCAAGCTCATGAACGCAGCAGGGCATTCGTAAGACCAAAAGACATCACTACAAATTCGTAATGCCCATACCTCGCTCAAAAGCGGTCCTTGGCACATCCGTCGCTCGTATTTTCAATTGATGATAACCGGATCTCAAATCAATCTTAGAGAAGACACAAGCACCTTGTGGCGATCGAACAAGTCATCAATGCGAGGAAGAGGATACTTGTTCTTTATGGTTACCTTGTTTAGTTATCCGTAGTCTATGCACATCCGAAAACTCCCATCCTTCTTCTTCACAAACAAACCGGAGCACCCCAAGGGGATGCACTTGGTCTAATGAAGCCTTTGTTCAATAACTCTTGAAGTTGTGCCTTTAACTCTCTTAACTCCGGGAGCCATTCTATAAGGGGTATAGAAATGGGGCGAGTACCGGTTCAAGATCAATGCAGTCAATATCCCTATCTCTGGTGGCATACCAGGAAGATCTGCAGGAACACATCCAAAATTCTCGAACTACCAAACCGATTCGATTGAAGGTACTTGAATAGTGTCATCCTTAAGATGTGCCAAGAAAGCTAAATACCCTTTACTGACCATTTTCTTAGCTCGAAGAAAGGAGACGATGCGGACCGGATTGGAAGTGTAGTCACCCTCCCACACTAACGGATCTGTCCCAGGCTTGGCTAACGTCACCGTTTTAGCATTACAATCCAAGATCGCAAAATTCGGAGAGAGCCAAGTCATACCCAGAATTACATCAAAATCACCCATTTCTAAGATAACCAAATCTACGTAAGTGTTGCTCCCCACAAAATTCACCAAACAAGACCTATACACTTTTTCAACTACCACAGACTCAAGAACTCATCCCTCTTCCTATCCCTCAAGGTCCGGGGGATATACTTTTCCATGAACAAACTCGAGAATGATTCCCAAGTCATAGGTGGTGCCTCTGTTGGTTGACACTCAACATGTGAACGCCACCACATTTTGGCGTTCCCTTGAAAGTGATAGCTCACGAACTCGACACCAAANCTCTCTACTATGCCCATCTTGTGTAGTAGCTCATGACAATCAACCGTAAAATCGTAGGCATCCTCTCGATTCTCGCACTTTAAGGACCGGAGGTTTCAATTTCAAGAACTTCAGAAAAGTTCATGTTGATCGTTTGTCATAATAGGCCCGATGGTTAGGCGTGGAAATGTGCCCATTCCCAATGGTGCATCCATGCGGGAGCCATAGTAGCCGCGTGTCGTACCTCTGAAACCGGAGGTGTTGGTGCGAAACCCCTGGAGGTGCCTGGACCGTGATCGGATAACCCGCTAAGATAAGCGAGAACCTGATTGATCATCTGCGGGGGTAGGTTGAGGTGGCATTTCCTCATTCCATGTACTTGCTCATTCACCCCATCCTCCCCTTCTCTTATCACCTCTTGATCGGTGGAGGAGTCACCGCCTAGTATCGGATGGGCTAGGTGCTCGTCCTCTTCCTCTGAAGGGCGTCCTCCCACGACCTCTACCACGGCTTCTTGCCGCTACTCTTCCTCGAGCTCTGACCCGGTGGCTGGCTCAGACGCTTCTTGTCTTACCGATGTTGGTGTTGGCGCAATCGTTGCTCTAGTTCTAACCATCCGCGAAATAGAGTGGCGATGGTCGATACCACCGTATCGCCTAGATACCAATTGGACTCAAGTAGTAGCACGAAAGAAAGAATGAAAGAGTGGAATTTTCCTAAAGTCTTATAGCCTCTCAAGGAAAAGTAAAGGCGTCCCCCTACCGTTCCTTAAGACTCTACTAGACCTGTTCTTGTGTGATGAGACCAACGAACCTAAGGCTCTGATACCAAGTTTGTCACGACCCAAATCGGGGCCGCGACTGGCACCCACATCTACCCTCCTATGTGAGCGAACCAACCAATTTAACCCTTAACATTTCAATATAATATCATCATAAAGTAATGCGGAAGACTTAAACTCATTAATAAAATCAATAACTATTATTATTCCCAAAATCTGGAAGTCATCATCACAAGAACATCTATCTCAAATTGCTAAACTAAAACTATCTAAGAAGCTAAAACAACTACTAGCTAGTCCATGCCGGAAGTTCAAGGCATCAAGACTTGAAGAAGAAGACCCAGTCAAGCTAGACGCGTTAGCTCACCCCGAATTTCGAAGGTAGTGAAGGCGGCTAGATCTACTTTGTTGAGTTGAAGTTGACGGAACGTTCTTTGCATTGCACAAATAACAAGAAGAAAACATAAAAGTAGGGGGTCGATAACCACAAGTCTTGAGTAGATATCATCGGCCAACTCAAAAATGAGAACAGTATATATCAATAATAATGTAAATCAACTACAATACTCAACATGTAGCAATAACAACATGAGTTCATCAATAATTACAACCGAGTTCACACATGAGGACTCAAGCCTCAATACCATACTCAGTTGGGAATTAAGTTCATTAGATTGAGTATATTCATTATCTTTCAAGATTCATTATCTTTCTTCCTCTTGTGTCGGTACGTGACACTCCGCTCCTCTATTTCTATCCTGGTGCCGGAACGCGGCACTCCGATCCTCATATACTATCCTGGTACCGGAACGTGGCACCCGATCCATATTCTATCCTGGTGTCGGAACGTGACACTCCGATCCTCATATTCATTCTATCACATTCACGGGCGTGGCACCCGATCCTCATATTCATTCTATCCTGGTACCGGAGCGTGGCACCCGATCCATATTCTATCCTGGTGTCGGGCGTGACACTCCGATCCTCATATTCATTCTATCCTGGTACCGGGCGTGGCACCCGATCCTCATATTCATTCTATCCTGGCGGAACGTGGCACCGATCCATATTCTATCCTGGTGTCGGAACGTGACACTCCGATCCTCATATTCATTCTATCCTGGTGCCGAACGTGGCACCCGATCCTCATATTCATTCTATCCTGGTACCGAACGTGGCACCCGATCCATATTCTATCCTGGTGTCGGAACGTGACACTCCGATCCTTATATTCATTCTATCCTGGTAGGAGCGTGGCACCCGATCCCTAATTCATCAAGCCTTCTTTTACACTAAGGCATCATCATTCTCATTATATAATATATCAAGCCTTCTTTCATACTAAGGCATCATCATTCTCATTATATAATATATCAAGCGAATTAGGGTTCTTTCAAGATTTGGGATTCAATAGCTTCATCATGCTTTGTTAATTCATCACAATTTCACATTCATATTCATGCAAGCATACAACTTAAGCACATAGTAGGGTTTACAATAATATCAACACATAATATTCACTATTAAGAGTTCACTACGAATATCGTAACATAAACCATAACCTACCTCCACCGAAGAATTGAAATCAACAAGCAAGAATTCCAAGCGTTGACACCCTTTTTCCCTTTGATCGACTGCTCTCTCAATTCGTTTCTCCCTTTTCTCTCTTGTTCTTTCTCTTTGTTTTATTCAAACCCTCTTTCCTTTACCCTAATTATTGTATAATTAAGAATAAAAGAGGACAATAAAACCCTAATTAACTTAAGGTTACCTCTTTTAACCCCTAAGTAATTAGACTTATTAATATAAACCCTCAATCTTTATAATTAAGGAAAGAATAGTCAAAAGCGACCCTTAAAGCGTGGGGAGAAATCCTAAACCGCCGGGATTGTGCGGCTGTGGCCGGGCGTCGTACTGACGGTCCGTCCGACGATGGCCGTCGCCTCCTCCCGATTTTTCAGGTGGTCTGCGGCGGCCGTCACCCCTGTGACGGTCCGTCACCCCCTCCGTATGACGGTCGAAACTCGTTTTCTTGCACCAATTTCTCAAAAGTTGAAGTGTTTTGCAGCGGGACTCACGACGGTTAAATCGTGAATGTGACGATCCGTTACGCCATTTCGTTCTGAAGTTCGGAGAGTCGATTTTCGATTACCCAATTTCAGAATTCTAAGTGTCGTGGAACGGAACCTCCTCGACGGGCCGTCGTGACCACGACGGTCCGTCGGGACACACGTCGTCTCAGCCAGTTTTCCCCGTATTTATTCTGCTGCTCTAAAACGACTAAACAGGTCGTTACATTTTCACATTTTGAATGAATTGTTTCTTTTATTTTTTGTGTATTGTTAATAACCTAATCAAATCAAACTGAAATCGATAACAACAAAATCGATAAATGTAAATTATATTTTGTTTGGTTTGGTTTTGATAATTTTTAAACCAATTAAGTTGGTTTGATTTAATTTTGACCAATAACCAATCCAAACCGATCCATGAACACCCTTACTCTTGTTCATTGGACTTAAGAGAAATGAACTCCTAAAAATAAGAGATATTAAGACTTATGTCACGGACTTAGAGTATTTGATAATGCTTCGTGCAGCCCTCGACGACTTACTCACTAATCTTTCAAGATCTTGTAAGTTCAAGGAAGCCTTTAAGAGTTAGATCGCTAAGAGAATGCTTGAAAAACACTTAGAAAGAACAAGAGAGAGATTTGAAGAAGACTTGTATATTGCTTTGGAGAATGCTTGACAAGTTGAGTGATGTCTCATTTTGGAATTCTACCCTCCTAAATTCTTCACAGGAATACGTACAGATAACTTGTTTCTGTTTGAGTTAAACCTAACAATGAACAAATCAAAACAACACTTTGTATTATTTATAAACTTCGAACAATACAACGATTACAGAACTCCGTAACCTAAGAAATTATAAACTCTAATTTCTTCTACCCAAGACACAAAACTAATCCCTAGTTTCGTATCTTCTAACACTCTTCAAGTTCTTCAACTTGTCAAGCAACTCCTACTCATACAACTCGGATTGTAAACAAGACACTTGAATACAATCTTACAATTTTCTCAACTCGCAGCACTAAAAAGTAATTATCAAAACTCTCTCAAAGCTCTTGATTGTGTTTTGATCTTCTTTCTATGTAAGTGCGCAATTTTTGTCAAGCGAAACTATCGCCCTATTTATAGACTAGAAACTTCAACAAGTTCTTGATTGATTCAACTTTGTCTTTTGCCGCTACACAAACCTTGTTGAACTTGAATTAATCTTCACATAGAAAATCTTGTTGAACTCGAAATGATCTTCACGTAGAAATCCTCGTTGCTCTTGACTTGAAAAAACTTTTCCACACAATTTCCTTATTAAATAAGGAAACACGCCTTTCCTTATTTAGGTAAGAAAATTTTATTTAACCACATAATTTCCTTATTAAATAAGAAAACACGGCTTTCATTAATTAGGTAATAAAATTTTATTTAATGCTAATCTTTAACTCCAATTCCTTTTCCAACTTGATTTCACTGAAAACATGTTGCTACTACCTATTTTTCAAAATACATAATTTTTGCCATATTTTGAAACAACATGAGTTTAAATAATTCCCCCTTTTTGATTTACGACAAATATACATCTGCTGCATCTAACAGGTAAGTAGTAACATACATGTTTTTGCACGCTGATTCCCCCCTTTTGACATTAGGCAAAAAAAAAAATTGCATATGTATGCACCCATATAGATAACACACAAAAACTGCATAACTGAAAAATATGAGGACAATTATCCAGATAATAAAATTAGAGACAACAAAAACCATCTAGTCCATGTATGTACGATAAAGTCAAGTAAGTACACTATATGCTTTAATAAACAGACAAACTATCAAAACAACAAAACAAATAAAATCACGGATTTGTTTAGGAAGGCTGAGAAGGGGCAAGCACTAGAGAGTTAGCTGAAGAATTGACTTTAACAAGATCAAGAAGGCCTTTAAGATTGGCAGAATTTGTGGATTGTTTAGTTTCAAGTGCAACCACAGCCTTAGCCAGTTCACCCTTCAATCTTGAATTTTCTTCTTCTAAACGAGCATGCTCAAACTTATAGGTCATACGAAGTTGTTCCATAGCAATAGAGTGAGACGCCCTTAGTGCAGTAATTTCATCATCTTTAGTAACGAGTTGAGCACGCAATTTTTATACATGAGCATTTTTTTTGTTCTTAAGATCTGGAAAACAATTAGATCGATAGTACCCAAAACATCTTTGGTCGTTTGTTCTTGCCACTTCTTCACTAGCACTTGAAAATGTTCAAATAACTCACCCAACCAAAACCTATATCCTATGGAATATAGCTTAGTATCTTCCATACAAATACAACTCATATGACATAACATTAACGCGGGTAAGTCTATTTGCTCCCTAGAAATCAGCAGTTCCATAGGGTGAGATCCAAGTAGTTAGCCACTGTGCGCTTTTGTCCTCTAGGATGGATAACTTTGTGTACTACATCAAACAACAACTTATGCAGAGGTAATATAGCATTTTTAGTGACTTTAGAACATTCCTCAGCACGGGGGTCATGTGCAAGTTTTCTAGTAATCTCAAGAGCACTAGGAAATCCATCTAGTTGAGGCCAACTTCACTTGACATAGTGACACCACCCAGTATTTGGAATTCCTAAGATCTGACTAATGTCTTCTGGTGTAATAATGAAGTTCTTCCCCCTAACATTACTAAAGATGGAAAAGGGTGAAACAATAGCATTAATGTAGAACTGACGAGTTTCAACTCTACCCATCTTTCTTCTAGACATACCTTGAAGGAACAAGTTTGTCCAACCCTGAGCAGTTAAGATACTAAGTAATTCCCCCATTTCATCACCCCCCCCCCAAACCTTGTAATCAACCTTCCCCTTAGCACTTTTTTTTTGCATAAAATTCATGATTCTATTAATAGAGATTCCAGGATATTGATCTAGATCAGTAAGACCAATATCCTCTAATTTTGATGAATTATCAAGTATAATAATAGGAGAGTCGGTGCATGGGGACTTACTTGTTGAGCAACGTGATTTCTTAGCATGTATGAGAATCATTCCCTCCTCTAGGGATCGTTTAACAAATCGAATTATCTTCACATCTATTGAAATCGATGGAGGAGAACGTTCTGCATCATCATGGACTTCCCTAGATGAACCTTCTATATTTGTAGACCTTTTGATAAATCGAGAATGGATTTGCTTAGGATTAAAAAAGGTAAGGGGAATGTCATCATCGGACATGGTGGTTGAGTATTCCCCCTTACCCGTTGCCATAGATTGTTCATCGTCTTCCCCCTGAATAGGATTATCTTCGAATAATGGGTATGAGGTATGAGATATCCCTAGAGTATCTACATACAGTACATCTGAGGGGTGATTGTTGGTATGGGATGATGGTTAGGGTGCAAGAAGATTTGGAAGATGATTCCATCGTTTGTGTTGGAAGAGTAAAAGTGTAGTGATAGGGTTTCTTTTACTGGAGAGAGTTTAGAAAAGGGAAGAAGCTCTTTGGATTTTGTGGGAAGAAGTGGAAGGGTTTTTCTTGGGCAGAGGAGTGAGATTTTAAGTTTTGGTGGCTTTTTAGACTAAGTGTAATGATTTCATTTAGCGTGTGGGAGGGGTGTGATTATGTGTGTGGTATTTAAAATATTTTATCATAGATTATAGAGCAAAATAATTATACCTACTTAATAGTAACTTACCTTATCATGGATGATAGTTTTATTTTTGGAATCTTTCTTCATATCTGAATGATAGTATACCGTATTTAAAAAATTATAAGTCTTTGAAAGCTTCAACTATGAGGGTGCATGTGTTTGGAGGGGGTTCTTCTTCCTAAAGGCTTTGGTTAATTTTATCATTCCTAGTTCCATCATGTTCCTCTCAAAGTGTTTCCTTGCAAGTGCTTTAGTGAAGATGTTAGCAATTTGTTGTTCAGTAGCACAAAAGTTCATAGAAATTTGACCCTTCTCCACATTGTTTCGAAGAAAGTGATGACGAATGTCAACGTGTTTAGTTCTCTTATGTTGTACAAGGTTTTTGACTATGTTGATTGCACTCTTGTTATCAGAGAAGATTCGAGCACATTAAATTCTGAGACCAAAATCATTAAGTTGTTGTTTTATCCAAAATAGTTGAGTGTTACATGAGGCAACTACTACATATTCTGCTTCTGCGGTGGAAAATGCAACTGAATTTTGTTTCTTTGATCCCCAAGAGATTAAGCAAGAGCCTAAGAAGTGAACCATGCCAGTCGTACTTTTCCTTTCAGCGAGATAACATGCATAATCTGCATCATCATAACTTACTAAATCAAAATTACTCCCCTTGGGATACCATAGTCCTAAATTAGTGGTTCCTTTTAGGTATCTAAGAATTCTTTTTTAGTAGCTTGAAGGTGGGATTCTTTAGGATTGGTTTGGAATTGAGAACACAAGTCCACACTAAATACTAGATTTGGTCTGCTGGCAGTGAGATACAAGAGTGACCCAATCATAGCTCTATACAATTTTTGCTCCACAGAGGAACCTGTTCCTTCAAGATCCAATTTTGTGGCAGTGGCTATTGAGGTGTCGATTTTTTTTAGCATCATCCATCTTGAATCTTTTGAGTAGTTCTTTGAATCTTTTGAGTAGTTCTTTGGCATACTTTTGTTGATGAATGAAAAAACCAGCCTGTGTTTGCTTTATTTGGGGCCTAGAAAGTAGTTCAATTCACCAATCATTCTCATCTCAATTCACTACTCATAAGATTAGCAAAGTCATCTGTAAGAGTCTTATTTTTGGCTCCAAATATAATTCCATCTACATATACTTGGAGAATCAATAAGTCTTTTCCTTTATTTCTCAAGAACAGTGTGTTGTCTATTTTACCTCTTGAATACTCGTGGTTTAAAAGAAACTTTGATAATGTGTCATACCATGCCCTTGGATTTTGTTTCAACCCGTAAAGAGCTTTGTCAAGTTTATAAACATGGTCAGGAATATCATTGTTCTCGAAACCAGGAGGTTGTTTAACAAATATTTCTTCTTGTAGTAGCCCATTAAAAAAAGACTTTTGACATCCATTTGATACAACATGAACTCCATGTGAGATTTGAATTCTATGAGTAATCAGATTGCTTCCAATCTTGCCACAGGTGAAAAAGTTTCATCATAGTCTATTCCTCCTTCTTTATTATGCCCTTGGACTACCTGCCTAGCTAGATTTTTTGTTATGGTACCATGTTCATATAACTTGTTCGTAAACACCTATTTAGTTCCAATTATATTTTTGTTTAGGGGCTTAGATACTAGATGCCAAACCTTACTCCTTTCAAATTGATGTAATTCCTGTTCCATTGCTATAATCAAATCTGCATCTTGGAGAGCTTAACTTATCTTCTTTGGTTCCACCATGGATAAGAATGCATTATGAGCACAATTATTCTTTATTCCTGACCTGATGGTAATTCCAGAAGAAAGATCAGTGAGCAAGTTTTCCAGTGTGTGTGATCCTTGATATTTGTATTCTTTTAGAATCCGATTTGATTTTTCCCTATCTTGATCTTTGTTTAACTCTGATTGGTTTTCATCAGTATCAATTATTCATCATTACCCTCACTTGTCACATGTGTTTCTCTATTTCCAGTGTTAGAGGAACTTGTTCCTTGTACTGTTCCTGTTCAGAGGTTGTATGTTCTTCTATTGATGCTTCACTAACCTGCACATCTTTGTTAGATACAGTGTTGCTTTCATAAAAAATAACATGCATACTCTCTTCTACACACATAGTTTTTTTGTTTTGCACCCTATAAGCTTTACTATGTGTAGAATATCATAGAGAAATTCCGTTGTCACTTCTGGCATAAATATTCCTAGCAGATTCTTCCTATTGTTGTGAATAAAATACTTGCATCCAAACACTCTTACATGAGAGATGTTGGGCTTTATACCTTTTAGTAATTCATATGGAGAGAGATGTTGGGCTTCATACCTTTTAGTAATTCATGTTGAGTTTTGTCTAGCAAAGGTCTAGACGTACATCTATTCATAGTATAACAAGCAGTGTTTATTGCTTCTGCCCAGAACTGATTGGTGATTTTATTTCTTGAAGGGTTCTGTTCTTTATTTCAACCACACAATTTTGTTGAGGGGTTCTAGGGGCAGAAAAATTATGATCAACTCCATGGGAGTCACAGTATTGGGCAAACTTTGAATTCTCAAATTCAGTTCCATGGTCGGATCTGATTGTTTTTAATTATTTCTCAAATTTTGTTTGAAGTTTTCTTATTAGTAAACAAAAAGCCTCAAAGGCATTATCTTTTGATGCAATAAGTGGTACCCAAGTGTACCTAGTAAATCATCAACTAAAACAAACACATATCTTTTTCCTTCTCTACTTTGAACCCTCATTGGTCCACATAGGTCCATGTGAATTAGTTCTAAGGAACATGTTGAGATTATTATCTATTTTGATTTAAAAGATGATTTTATCTGTTTCCCTAGAGTACATGTTTCACACACCTTATCTTCCTTTAATTTTGTTTTAGGAAGTCTTGTAACTAAGTCCTTAATTATGAGTTTGTTCAATTGTCCTTGGCTAGCATGACCTTACCGTTTATGCCATAACAAGGGATCTTTATCCAACACACTTAAACATACCAAATTTTTATCATAGATAGTTGAGGTGTCTACAGTGTAGACATGTTTGTCTCTTTTTTCCGATTAAAACTACCTTTTGTGTGTTTAGGTTAATTACTTCAACACTAGTGGATCGAAAGATTACCTTGTTTCCTTTGTCACATAATTGAGATATGCTGAGTAGATTGTGTCTAAGTCCTTCCACATAGTACACTTTATCAATTGAATGTTCATCAGATCTTCCAATCTTACCACTACCTCTGGTTTGACCCTTTTTTCCACCACCAAAAGCTACCATTCCTCCTTTTTCTTCTTCCAGTGAGAGAACAATGTCTTGTTACCTTTCATGTGTCTTGATCAAGCACTATCCATGTACCAATTTTGCTTGCTTTCTCTCACTTCTTTCTGAAAAAAGAATAATTAGAGGTTAGATTTAGGAAATCAGATTAACTTGGGTCCTTTGAGCAGACTATTTTTTCTAGGAATATACATGTTCCTTTGAACAGTTTCATAAGTTCTTTTTGTATTATTTTCTCCAGTAGTTTTGTATTTAGGACAATATTGTTTAGAGTGGACTGAATTACCACAAATAATACAAAACATAGGATTTCCATTTATGTTGTTCATACCCTATTCCAGTTTGAATGTTCCTATTATTGTTACCTATGTGGGTTACTATCAGAGAGGATTTTGTCCACTTATTTGCTCTTTCCAGATCACTTTTCATCCTAGTTAATTCAAGAGTTATTCTTCTAGAGTTTTCCTTTTCTAGCTTTAAGTTATTTTTAAGTTTGTCGACCTCATGTTTTTCGTCAGGCAGTTCACCCCCTTTTTCTTTACCGAGAACTTTTAGTTTTAGATTCTCAGTTCTTAGTTCCAGATTGTGAGATTCAAGTTGCTTGATTTTCCCTTGTAGGTCATTTTTTTTATTAAGATCAATATACTCAAAGTTTAAGCTAGGCATGGAAGCAAACAATTGGTTCTTGATTTTAACAAGTTCTTGAATTGTGTCTATGGAAGCAAGCAATAGGAATGAAAGTTTTTTCTTAGAGAACTGTACAAGTTTATCTTTTAGGTCAAGAAGATTTACCTCAGTTTCTTCAGAGTCTGTTTCAGGTTAAGATTCTAATTCTTCTATCGCCATCAAAGCAATGTCCTCATCATCTTCTTCATACATATTCGAAGAACCTGTTTCCTAAGATGGATACATTGCTTGTTCTTTTTCTTTATTTTTCTTTTTATTAAGTAGTTCTTTATTCTCTTTTTCAACTTTTTTCTTTTTCCGTTCTAAATTTCACATTGGGTAGTCCTTGTTCTAATTATTTGTTTTACCACATTTGAAGCAGCCTCCGCTTTGTGGCCTCTCAAGATTTTTTCCTTTCATGGGTGGTGATTTTTTGCTAGCATTTAATTCCCTTTTGAAGAATTTCTTGAAGTTCTTACTTATCAATGCCATATCATCATCATCTATGTCAGATTCATCACTTTCAGTTGCTTTAAATCCAAGATTTTTCTCTTTATTTCCTTCACCTCTTTTGTCAATTCATCACATAAGTTTTGAGATTTCAAAATAATTCATCCAGAGTCATATTGGTTAGATCCTTGGCTTCTATGATTGCAGTGACTTTTATTTTACAAGACCTAGGCAGAGTCCTAAGTACTTTGTCAACCTGTTCCTAAGTGGTGTATACCTTGCCCAAATATATTAGTTCGTTTACCATAGTTGTGAATATATTAATCATGTCTTGAAGAGATTCTTTGGACTTCATCTTAAAGGCTTCATATTTAGAGCAAAGTCTGGCAATTCTGAACTTTCAGACTTGAGTTGTACCTTCATGAGCAATTTGTATGGTATCCCATATTTTTTAGCAGAGGTACTGATATACCGTGGTTTCACGATATTTTTAATGCTTTTTCCTTAAGTTACTGTGTGTCCAAAAGCCTTTTTGTATTGATTTTTATGTAAGTTTCCCTTTATTTGCAGGAAATTGGTCTAAAGATGAACGTGAAAGTTTTTTAGCAAGAAATGCAGAAAAGTTACCACCTACGGAGCTTTTAACGGTCCGTCGTGCCTGTGACGGTCCGTAGGTGGCATCGTAGTGAAGCTACTGAAGGAAGATGGGGAAGTCCGACCAAGTGTGGGGTTACAAAGTGCATGTGACGGTCCGTCCTGCTGGTTCGTCGTGATGATCAGAGAAGTAGTCCCAATACCCAAATTCCAAGAAGTTTAAGTGTTATGGAACGAAGACCCTCAACGGACTGTTGTGCTTGAAACGGTCCGTCATACCTGTTCGTCGAGGGTAATGAAGAAAGAAGCAGAAGGATTTGTAAAGTGTAAGATGAGGGACGCCATGATGGCCCGTCGTGACCACGACGGCCTGTCACGAGGTTCGTCAACCCAGTCGCGTTTTGACAGATTTTCAGCTATTAGCGTCCTTCTTTTATTAGGTTTTTGTTTTTTATAAATAGTTTGAAAAACCTCGTTTTGTGGGTTAGACACTCTTATAGTTAGATTATCTTATGTTAGACTCTATGTTAGTAGACTTTGTGATTGTGTTATACTTTTGAAGAATCTTTAGTCCTCGATTAATTTCAGTAATTGAGACACTTTTTCTGGAATTGATTGTTGGTGCGTTTGTTGATTAATCAAGTAAATTTTTGGATTTTATTCTTTCTCATTGAAGTAAGTGAATGAATTCTTATATATATATATATATATATATGAATATTGTGATTATGACTATGGGTAACCATGGGTGAATAATGAGGTAAAATCTAACTAAAATAACAATTCTAGAATAGTATGTTGCATGTATTGATAATTCTTTTGCTTAGATGTCTTTTAAACAGATGAGCAACGTTAGAACTCGCCTTGATGCTACTTGCCGGACCAAGGTGGTAGATAATAGGAAAAGAATTATCAACATAGATTTAGTATACTATCTAATAGGCTAGTATTGATTGGTATGAGGTAATAACTTAGTCAAATATCGAATACAATGCTTAATATGAGGTAAAGGTAAGGGTTAGTATAGCAACACACGTAGCTAGACCAAGGTGCGGAGTGAAATTTTCTAGATGTCGAACCAAGGATTTAGAAATACATAACTTATCACTTTGCATGCAAGATACTAGGAAAGACTTGTTATAGTTAGAATTATCAAATTAGGAACCTGTGGGGAACACTTAAACCCTAGTTACTTTTATTAATTGATTAAACTCCAACGTTTGAATCTGTTAGTTGTCTACTTCAATTTAGCTAGTTATTTTCATTCATTTAGAAAAAAAAGCCACCTTTTATTGTCTTTATTTTCTAAGGAAATAATTGACTATATAATAGTAATAATAGATTGAAGTTAAGTCTGAACTATTTTCCTCGTGGGAACGACCCCAACCTCATTAGTTGGGTTGTTTACTTAATAAGACCGCTTTACTTCTTATTTGAGAAGTAAGTTTGAGCGTTATCAAATTTTGGCGCCGCTGCCGGGGAAAGTAGTTTTTAGATTAACTTAAACTTATTAATAAAGTTTAGTCAATATTTTCTTGATTTTACTTTTCTATTATTTTTTATTCTTGCAGAACTATCTTCCTTGTATGCCAAATACACGGAGAGGAAGATAACCCTTGTTTTCTTACGATCACGAATTAAAGCGTACACTACACAACATGAATCGAAACTTGGGTATTAATGATGATGATCCAAACCAGAACATCCCAGCTTCGGTTGATATTCATGGTCAGTTATTACCCGATGCTCCGGGTGAAAACCAACAGAGGGGACAAAAACCCGCTCCATGTCCCCAAGAATACTACAGAGGCTATGACAATATAGCAGACTCTGATGGTCCACTTGTCTTGCCCCCTATACCACCAGGCCACACCTTTGTGGTAACTAGTAGCCTGATGAAAATACTCACCGCTAGAGGTTTGTTTTCAGGGCTACCTTCTGAGGATCCACATGCCCATATAGCTAAGGTAAGGGCAGTGTGTAAAAGCTGTGTAGCGAGGCCTGATTTGGATTTGGATGTAATAGGGCTAAGAGTCTTTCCTCTCTTACTGACGGAATATGTCGCTATTTGGTTCACTTGGAACCAACTAAGGGACATTTTCTTAGCACGTTACTACCCGGTCTCCAAGAAACTAAACCACAAAGACAGAGTGAACAACTTTGTGGCACTACCAGGAGAGTCAGTTAGTAGTTCTAAGGATAGATTCACCTCGTTTTTAGAAGCGTCCCAATCACCGCATAGATGATGAGTCACTGAAGGAATACTTCTATCAAGGACAGGATCATAATAATAATACGGTGTTGGATACTATAGCGGGTGGTTCTTCTGGGGAGTGTCCTTATGCTGAGATTGCCGAAAAGTAAGAGAAAATCTCCCGCAACAATAAAGCTTGGAGTACTAGGAAGTCAGATACTGGGAGTAATACCTTCGCAGTGCAATCCACTCACGACCCAGCCACTGATGAGCTTCGTGAAGAGATGGCTCAGATGAGAACTGAGCTTTGGTTGGTATTAAAACATATCACTTAGGGTGCAGAAAAGATAAATGCAGTTAACTACTTGTCTAAACCACCACCACCAAGTGATGAATGCTATTATGAGGAGAATTCCTATGCGGTAAATGAACAGCCGGGGGGTTTCTGACCGAGTGCCCAAGGCGCAAATCAGGAGAATTGGCGCCAAGGTCAAGAAAACCAAGGACGGATCTATGGTAACTATAACTGGGAGGGTCATTATATCCGAGATGGAAACTACAACCGCGACAACAACTTCAACAGGGGTACTACGGTAACAGAAATGATAGGAATGGTCCCTACGTCCCTCCTCAAAATCGTGAAGTTACTCCTAGGGATGGTGGAGATAGTATGGCACGAGTTGAGGATATGTTGTACAAAATGATGAGGAGGTTTGATGATAATGATGAGCACATTAAAGAGTTAAGGAGTGATTTAGCGGGTATTGGGCAAAAAGTCGATACATATGCAATATCGATTAAGCAGATTGAGTTGCAAATGACCCAATTATCTGCGACTGTGAACACACGGCAACCGGACACTCTTCCTAGCAACACTGTCCAAAATTCGAAAAATGAAGGACACTATATGGTAATCACTACTCGGGGTGGTAAGCAGACCATTGACCCACCTATGCCGTCTAAGAAGAAAAACGTGATAAAAGATAATGATAAGGTGATAGAGGGTAGTGGTGAAGTAGAAGATAACACTGGAAAAGATGTTGAAGTGCCTACAAAGGTAATTTCGATGCCTAGACCACCACCCCCCTTTCCTCAAAGATTAGTGAAAGAGACCAAGGATGGTAAATATCGGTGTTTTATAACAATGTTGAAGCATCTTTCTATTAAGTCCCTTTGGTAGAAGCTTTACAACAAATGCCCGGTTATGCCAAGTTTATGAAAGATCGGTAACTTTCGAGGATGATGATCGTATGCAGCATTGTAGTGCTATTGCTACAAGATCTCTCGTACAAAAGAAAGAAGATCCGGGTGCGTTCATTATTCCTTGTACAGTCGGGTCATTACATTTTGCGAAAGCATTATGTGATCTGGGGGCAAGCATAAATCTCATGCCCCTCTCGATTTACAAGAAGTTGGGTTTGGGTGACCCAAAGCCCACTGCGAGGCGGCTACTGATGGCTGATCGAATGGAGAAAAGTCCCATAGGTATACTCCACAATGTGCTAGTAAAAGTGGAGTCGTTCATATTTCCAGCAGATTTTGTTGTTCTTGTTGTGAAGACAATTTTGAAGTACCTAATATTCTTGAAAGGCCATTCCTTGCTACGGGTAGAGCCTTAGTTGATATGGAAAAGGGGCAGATGAAATTTCGATTGAACAATGAAGAATCGACCTTCAACATTTGTAGGTCCATGAGGCAGAGTGGTGAGCTCCAATCGGTATCTGTTATATCCTACAAAGAAAATATGAAGCAGCACCATGACCTAAAAATTGAAAAACGAGAGTTTATGGTTGGGGATTTAGTGCTTTTAAACAATTCTAGGTTGCGTTGGTTTTCGGGCAAGTTCAAGTCCAAATGGACTGGCCCTTACTTGATTACCCAACTATTCCCTCATGGAGAAGTTGAGTTAGAATCCAAGGAGGGTGTGTGGTTTAAGGTGAATGGACGACGAATAAAACTCTATTTTGGGCATGCTAAATCGGCGAACGAAATGATCGAGGAACACCATCTTGATGAAGGCTGAGTAATCAAGTGTCCTCAGTCGTGTCGAGACGTTAAATCAGGCGCTGGTTGGGAAGCAACCCAATACTTATAGTTTTTTCTTTCTAGTAATGGTAGCATTTTCTATTAATGGGTTTTAAATTTGCAGGCACATCACCAGGAAATTCTGCAGAAAATCACTCTGCAATAGTCATTGATGGACACATCGACGGACCGTCATGCACGCGACGGACCGTCGCATAAATCCGTCATGCCAGGTACGTCTTTCAATTATTTTCAAAACTAGGGCACACGTGACAGAACCAATGATGGACCGTCACATCATTTCCCTCCCTTTTCAACTTTCAACTTTCAACTTTCTACCTCCCTTCTCTATCAACTGATCACTTCCCCAAATTCCTCAAATTCCGGATATCTCCTTTCTACTAGTCGGAGTCGGTTGCTGTGGTTCTGTTCTTGATCACTAAGTACCTCCCTTGCCTGTTTTTCTCAAATTCTCAGGTATGTGTCTTTGATGTCAAACCTATTTACATTGCATTTTTATTTTTTTAAATTTGTATTAGCCTATTTCTTTTTGGTGGGTCTTCATGCTTTGATCCAATTTTTTCTCACCTAGGTCAAGAATGCTTAAATTGCATTGTTAAAACTCTAGAAATAGGTGCTTTAGCATTGCTACTTTCCTAGGTATTGGGTTAGACACATATAGGTTAACACTAAAAATTCCATTGAGTCATAGGGGATGATTATGGCATCCCTAGTTCTGTCACTGAATGACAGAACGATACCCTGATGACAAACCGTTGTACCCACGACGGACCGTCATAGGGTCTGTTCCAACATCCCACTGTACGTTTTCTCCTAGTGTCCACCAACGGATACATGCGACGGACCGTCGTTCTCACGACGGTCTGCACAACCGTTTTGGTTGTCAGAGATCCTTTTTCTAAGGGTCTCCTCTTTTTTAAAGTGCCCTCTAATAACGCTAAAACTTACTTCACAAATAAGAAGTAAAGCGGTCGTATCAAGTAAAGAACCCAACTAATGAGGTTGGGGTCGTTCCCATGAGGAAAATAGTTCAGACTTAACTTTAATCTATTATTACTATTATTTAGTCAATTATTTCCTTTGAAAATAAAGACAATAAAAGGGGGGGGGGGGTTTATTTCTAAATGAATGAAAATAACTAACTAAATTAAAGTAGACAACTAACAGATTCAAATGTTGGAGTTTAATCAATTAATAAAAGTAACTAGGGTTTACGTGTTTCCCACAGGTTCCTAACTTGAAAATTCTAACTATAACAATTCTTTTCTAGTATCTTTCATGCAAAGTGATAAGTTATGTATTTCTAAATTCTTGGTCCGACATCTAGAAAATTTCACTCCGCACCTTGGTCCGGCTACGTGTGTTGCTATACTAACCCTTACCTTTACCTCATATTAAGCATTGTATTCGATATTTGACTAAGTTATTACCCCGTACAAATTAATACTAGCCTATTAGATAGTATACACTAAATCTATGTTGATAATTCTTTTCCTATTATCTACCTCCTTGGTCCGACAAGTATAATTAAGGCTAGTTCTAACGTTGGTCATCTGTTAAAAAGACTTCTAAACAAAAGAATTATCAATACATGCAAGACACTATTCTAGAATTGTTATTTTAGTTAGATTTTACCTCATATTTGCCTATGGTTCCCACAACCCTAGTTATGAAGTTTAGTTATCCATAGTCATAATCACAATAATCATATATATAATATAAGAATTCATGCACTTACTTCAATGAGAAAGAATAAAATCCAGAAATTTACTTGATTAATCGACAAAATCACCAACAATCAACTCCAGAGAAAAGTGTAACAATCCAAAGTGTAATAATCAAAATAATCTACTCACAAAGAATCTAACATAAAAGTGTCTAATCAACAAAGAGTCTAACCACAGAGAGTCTAACCCCGAAAATGAGGTTTTTACAACTATTTATAAAAAAAACAAAAACCTAATAAAAGGACTCTAATTGCTGGCTGTTGAAATGCGGTTGGGTCGACGGACCTCGTGACGGGCCATCATGGTCTCCGTCATCCAATACTTTGAAAATCCTTATGCTGCTTTCTTCATTACCCTCGACGGCAGGTATGACGAACCATTCCAAGCACGACGGTCAGTCGAGGGTCTCCGTTCCATAACACTTGAACTCTTGAAATTTGGGTACTGGGACTACTTCTGTGATTATCACGATGAACCAGCAGAACGGACCGTCATGGCTAAAATGGTCCATCATGCACTTCGTAGCCCCACATTTGGTCAGACTTCCCCATCTTCGTTCAGCATCTTCACTACGACGCCACCTACGGACTCTCACAGGCATGACGGACCGTCACAAGCTCCGTGGGTGGTAACTTTTCTGCATTTCTTGCTCAAAAACATCCGCGTTCATTCTTAGACAGATTTCCTGCAAATTAAGGGAAACTTACATAAAAATCAATACAAAAAGGCTTTTGGACCCACACTAAACTTAAGGAAAAAGCATTACAAAATACCGTAAAACCACGGTTTATCATCCTCTAACGGACATCTATGATGGACCGTCATACCCTCAACGGCTTGTCCTACACAATCGTTCTGGTTGTCAGAGACCTTTTTTCTAAGGGTCTCCTACTGTTTTTAAGTGTCCTCTGACGGACATCTACGACGGACCGTCATACCCTCGACGGTCTGTCCTGCACAACCGTCGTGACGGTCAGAGACCCATCTCATGAGGGTCTCCATACTTTTTCTAAGTGTCCTCTGACGGACATCTACGACGGACCATCATTACCACGATGGTCCGTCCTGCACAACCGTCATGGTTGTCAGAGACCCTTGTCCTAAAGGTCTCCCACTTTTTCTAAGTGTCCTCTGACGGACATCTACAACGGACTGTCACACCCTCGACGGTCCGTCATGCACAACCGTCGTGACGGTCAGAGACCCCTCTCCTAAGGGCCTCTATGACAGACGTCGACAATGGACCGTCATTATCACGATGGTCCGTCCTGCTTATCCGTCATACTTGTTAGAGACTTTGCTTCAGTTGTCTCCACATCAACATAGCTGAAGTAAGAAATGACAGACCCCATGACGGTCCATCGTACTCACGACGAGCCGTCACCTGGGCCGTCGTGTTTCACTGTTACTGTAGAAAAGTCATTACAACTTAGCTCTTCTATTTATTTTGTGTCTTTTTGCTCGTCTTGTTTGCCCCTTCTCGTACTAATATTGATTCGTTACATGTACTATCTCGAATGGGACCAAAACATGATCGAGTTTACGCACGTGAGCGTTCAAAGTCTGTTGCCCCGTCTGCCCGCCTGGTCATAGGCTTTGATGATGAGCATGATCCTGAGTACGTGCCCCCAGGCATTGCCACTCCATCACGAGCTGCACGTGCCACCAGAGCTACGCCCAAAAAGGTGGCGTCCGGCGTAGGCACTGCCTCTCAGTCTGATGAGGAGCGCACACTAATCGGCACACCTTCTGGGCCAGCTACACATGAAGAAAGAACGTCTGGCTCCTTAGGAGTTTCGTGGTCAGAGGAAGCCTCAGGGTCCGCTGAAGTCCCTGCACCCGCCACAGCTGCACAGTCTGCCTCGTCTGATGAGGCTGACAATTCTAATTCCACTCCCGGCTCACCGACTCGTGCTCTCATCTCGATTGCCGACCAGCCCAACCAGTGGTGTATCGACGGGTAATATCAAGTTTATTCAGATGCAAAGTTTCTGAATGATAAAGAAGTCATGACACGGACCCTTACACTGGAGAGGTGGGTCCTTACGAGAAGTCTCCCTACCATGCCAAAGATCCACAATCTCTTCACCAGACACCGACTGGAGTGGACAGCGCGTTCTTTGGGCCGTTATAGTGAAGATTTGGTCTGAGAGTTCTACGCCTCTTATGTGGCTAGTCTCATATCACAGATAGTTATGCGGGCTGCCCCTGCCAAACAGACCCCACTTGAGCACGTCCGAGTACGTGGCATTAAAGTCGATATCTCCCTGCCTGCCATCTGCCGGTATCTATACGGTGAGGATGTTAATGCCAATCGGACCCCTCACCGCCGAGTTTGACTACCGTTGGAAAATTGTCAAAGATGGCCAATTCTTGCGTGAGCCATCGCTGAGAGAGACCACCAAGAGGTGGATGGCCCTGCACTTGTCTGTTGATGAAGAGGGTGCCAACTGGGTAACAGAGCCGAAGGGAGCCATCAAGAAGGCTAACTTGACCTTCATGGCTAAGTTCTTACGATTGATTGTCCGGCACTGCCTTTCCCCCACTGCCGTTGATAATATAGTCACATGGGATCGTGCAATTCTGATGGCGGCGATGATAGCCGGGTTTGAGGTGGACTTTGTTTGGCTTCTACAGGCGGCCATGAACGAGAGGGCTTTTAAGTTCACAACTACTTACCCTTTTCCGTGCATGATATTTTCCTTATGCAGGTCCGCAGGTGTGCCCATCTGACATATTGATCAGCTCAAGACTCCGCTGGGCACTGTTGATATCGGCCTCATCAGGGATGAGGCCAATGAGTTGGCTCCACACAGAGGGCCCCGTCCAGAGTTGCCTCCACTTGGTGAAAATCTGGATGATACGGTAGCACATGCTCGCACGGCTACGCAGTCTGCTTTTGAAACTACTGACACTACCTCGGTCGAGTCTATCCCGGGTAGTAGCACTGCCCCTGAGCTCCTCTCGCTCAGCCCCTTTCCCCGCTCTGGTCCCGCTTGCTAGGGTACAGAAACACAGATGGCTACACTTCTGCATCACATCCATCCTTGGATGTAGAGGTCTATTGGTGAGGCAGAAGGGCGCTTGGAGCAGAAAATGGTCCAGCACACAGAGCGAAAGATTGCTGAGGTTCATCAGCGCTTGGACGCTTTTGAGTTGCAGGTGCTAGCCCGGCCATCCCCTCAAGTGGACGTGTCGACTCTTCAGGCTGTGGTCGAGATTCTTCGAGCGGACATTGATATGATCCTAGAGGCTAGGGTGCCTGAATCTGAGGCCCCTTCTACAGAGCGTGCTGAGGACACAGTGATGGCAGCCTTATTCTCCACTTCTGAGATTCTCCCACCTCCCCCCTCAAGAAAATGCCAAGAGGCGTAAGGGTCGAGAGGAGGATGAGGCGCCGTGATATGGAGGCTGCGAGGAGAGCCTCCCTTGCTGATGAGGAGGCGCGTCGCATCAGGGTTGTAGAGTCAGCTGCTTGGGCATCTAGCTCCAGAGATGTGGCGATAGCAGGAGGCCCTGCTGATAGTGTTGTTGCTGATAAGGACACTACTGAGGGTGTCTAGACTACAGAGGTAGTGAGTTCCGGGGAATCGGACCCACCAGCTTGCTGATCATCGGCGCTTTGCGCCCCAGGTTTTCTTCACCTACCACTCTCGTATTTCAATTTTTTTATGCATTAGGGACAATTGCATGTCTTTTTGTTAGGGGTGGGGTAAATGGAAAGTGAGTGCTAGGGTGAAGTCTGAGTAGCCCAATTCACTATCCTCTTTGGGGGTTTTCTTGCCTGTGTTCTTTTTCCTAAAGAGACTGATTAATTTTATTGTTGAACCGGCATGTCTATATCTTGTGTACATAGTTTAACTCTGAAGCATGATGGCTAAAATGATATCCTGATGAAATGAAAATGATGCATGACTAGCATGGTAATTGATAAATGTGTGGCTCTAAGCATGACATAGAGATACACCACTGCATGACCCTAAGTCTAAAATTCGAACTATGGTGTCTGATAATCTGGTAGAGTAATGAGATGTCAAGTGAGTGTGAGGAAGATTTGAATAGTCCACTATTTGTACTGAGCTAAAACTTGCCTTGTTAGTCGTGCTAAAAGTAAGTTGAAATAGACAATTAGGAAAGGATCATAAGCCCTTGTTCAATAATAGCCCATTTTTAGCCTAAATAAAAAAAATGAAATTAATCCTTCTTTGATCCAAATGATTTGAGCTTAAACTATACCTTTCTTTTTCACACCAACTGATCTTTTCTGGGAATAATGTGTTGGCTCTGGTCTCTCCTTGGACATGTGCACCTCAGCTTATGCCAAAAGCATAAGTTAAGGGTGGCTAATGCATTAAACAACCTTTACATGACCCTGACCCAACTTTGGGTATTGTGTACTTTGACTCATGGCAAAGCCATGAGTTGAGGGTGGCTATTATGAGGAATGCTCTGGAAAGTGGGGTTGAAAGAACAAAGAGAGAGAAAGAACAAAAGTAAAGTGACTCAAGAACCAGTTGAAAGAAAAGTGAAATAATAATAATAAAAATATAATAAATACAAGCAAGAAAAGAAGAGAGACACTTACACAAATGAAGAAAGAGAGGAAAATAGCAAGGTGAATAAATATGAGAAATTGGGCGAAACAAAATGATAAAAAGTGGTAGGTTTAGCCGATATGTTAAGGAGGGTAAAAAGTCACTAAAGTATACCTAAATATACTCTACCTGACCCTGAGCGTATGTTACAAGCTAAGAAAATCCTATCATGATCCTAAGAGTTGTATAAAAATTAAAGCAGTGAAAATAAGGGCAAGCTTATGGCAATATGTATGAATGAGTTGTGAATTTGTTCTGAGAGTGAGTGTTGAATAGTAATCCTTATACTCAAACTGAAATGATTGCGTGAAAAATGAGGATGTTGTTTTGAAGTGAGGACACTAGTTGCAATACCGGAAATATTAGCACGTAAGTGAGAAATTGAAGAGGATAGTTGTCAGTGCGTGGTGAGTCTGTGTCATGGTATGATTCTACATAATTCAATCCTAATAGTGATAACATGCATAAACATGATGAGACTGATCAGGATTGAAAGTCAAATGATTGCGAAAGCTAAAGCATGGATACTATTGTACAAAGATTTTATAGTGAGTCATAGTGCGTCGCTTGAGGACAAACAGTGAATTTAACTTGAGGGTGTTGATATACCGTGGTTTCACGGTATTTTAATGCTTTTTCTTTAAGTTAGTGTGTATCCAAAAGCCATTTTGTATTGATTTTTATGTAAGTTTCCCTTTATTTGCAGAAAATCTGTCTAAAGATGAATGCGGAAGTTTTTGAGCAAGAAATGCAGAAAATTTACATCCTATGGAGCTTGTGACGGTCCGTCGTGCCTGTGATGGTCTGTAGGTGGCATCGTAGTGAAGCTGCTGAAGGAAGATGGAGAAGTCTGACCAAGTGTGGGGTAACGAAGTACATGACGGACCGTCGTAGCCACGACGGTTCGTCCTGCTGGTTCATCGTGATGATCAGAGAAGTAGTCCAGTACCTAAATTCCAAGAAGTTTAAGTGTTATGGAACAAATACCCTCGACGAACCGTCGTGCTAGAAACGGTCCGTCATACCTGTTCGTCGAGGTTAAAGACGAAAGCAGCAAAAGGATTTGTAAAGTGTAGGATGACGGAGGCCATGACGGCCCGTCGTGACCACGACGGTCCGTCACAAGGTCTGTCGACCCAGCCGCGTTTTGACAGATTTTTAGCAATTAGAGTCCTTCTTTTATTAGGTTTTTATTTTTTATAAATAGTTCGAAAAACCTCGTTTTGGGGGTTAGACAGTCTTATAGTTAGATTCTCTTATGTTAAGACTCTTTGTTAGTAGACTTTGTGATTGTGTTGTACTTTTGAAGAATCTTTAGTCCTCTATTAATTTCAGTAATTGGGACACTTTTACTGGAATTGATTGTTGGTGCGTTTGTTGATTAGCAAGTAAATTTCTTGATTTTATTCTTTCTCATTGAAGCAAGTGCATGAATTATTATATTATCTATATGAATATTGTGATTATGACTATGGGTAACTAAACTCCATAACAAGGGTTGTGGGAACCATAGGTGAATAATGCGGTAAAATCTAACTAAAATAACAATTCTAGAATAGTATCTTGCATGTATTGATAATTCTTTCGCTTAGAAGTCTTTTTAGCGGATGACCAACTTTAATTTTCGCCTTAATGCTACTTGTCGGACCAAGGAGGTAGATAAAAGGAAAAGAATTATCAACATACATTTAGTGTATACTATCCAATAGGCTAGTATTTGTTGACACCAAATTTTGGTCCGATGGTTTTAAAATTAATATATTTTAAGTCAAATACAAAAAATAAATAATAAAATAAAAATAAAAAAAATCTGCCTTTACCACATCTTTTCTCAAACAATTTTCAATTTTGCAACAGTCCTACATCGGTATTTCATCCTTTTTGAGGATTTTAGGGTTTCGATATAAACCCACTTCATTCACTATTTTTAGAGGAGGAATTGGAGGGGAAAACAAAAGAATACTCATAAAATTTTGAGAATTCTTGGTTCCCATAGATCAAAAATTTTAAAGTGTTTTTGTGGTTTTTTGAGTTGAAGAGGTGGAGTCGTCTCCTTCAAACTCGTAGTTCCAGTTCGCCGCCCAGAACCAGGTAAATTTTTTTTCTTAGCCTTGTTTTATTCAATTCCCAGCTCTGTTATGTTTTATGTTTATTATATGTAGCTTGTTTTTTTTTTAGTTTAATGTTGTTCTAAAAGTCAATTAATATTTGCGCTTATTGTAGTTTTAATATTAGCATTATTTTATGGTTTGATGTTTATTTATTTATTATTATTATTATTTTAAAATTGTTAGTCAACTATTTGCTATCTTAACTTTTCAGGGTTTTGTTATTATTCTATTTTAATGTTATTTTTATTTTGTATATATTACGTTATTGTTATTTCCATTTCTAATTATGTTGTTTTAGTTTGGTTGTTGTTTTCCATATTCTCTTGGGATAAGTTTGTTATGTTTTGTTGATGTTCAGGTTATATTAAATATATTTGTCAAATGGCCAATGAAAAAACTCTCCGTCGGTTTTGGAGGCCTCCCCAATATTAAAAGACGGAAATTTTTAGTTTAAGTTCATATAACTTGTTTGTTAAATTGTTAAAAGGGCCAATGAAGAAATTACCGTTGATTTCCAAGGCCTCCCATGTTAGTAAGACGAATTTTTTTTAAAAAATATTATTTCATATATTCAATTTTATTCATTTTTATTTATTACTAAAACTTTTACTAAGTGTGTTTACAGGTACCCAAGACTTGTTTCATTGAAGTTATTCGAAAGGAGTTCGAATTATATTTTACAATTCATTATTTTGTATATATCGATGTTAGGCAAACCTTAGGCCGTTTCTCATGTTGTTTTACTTTATTATTATTGTTTATTGCATATTTATATTACTTGTATATTATTGTTATCTCCTCAATTTGAAAAAATGAACTCAGACGGGAACCACAGTTGTGGATTTCGAAGGGTGCCTAACCCCTTCCCTTCGGAATCACTTGAACCCTTTACCTAGAATCAAATTGGTTTCGTAGACTCTCTTTTAAGTTAATTAGTTAATCGGTTTCCTAATTTTCCTAAAATTAGGTGGCGACTCCATTTAATCCCTTTAAACTTATTTTACCACTTTTAAAGCCCTTTTACCAGTTTTTTTAAAATTTATTTAAACTAATTCTTTTTTTAATTGAGTCGCCACGACGTTGCTCCCATTCAAAGGATGTCAATAGAATGGCGACTCCGCTGAGGACATTAGAGGTTCTAACCATTCTGGGTTAATTTTTTCAAATTGTAGATACTATTCTTTATTGTGTTTTTCATTATATCCTGTATATTTTGTTAATTGTTTGCATGTCGTACTAATTATTTATTCATTATTTATTGTATATTGTTATTGTATTTCATGACATAATTTCTGCCAAATGGCAAATAGAATGTATTAGGATCACGACTTTCCTTCAGAAAAACACCTTTAAAATTCTTTGGAAGTAATAAACCAATAGTTGGCTTGCGGTCATCCAATGTTGTTTATTATACTTCATCCCGTAGTTTGTCCAACTCGGGTAAACAAGTCTCTTTTTAAGCCCACTCTTAGTCAGCTAGTGTAGAGCAAAACCAAAACATCGTATTAAGCATGACACTCAAGACATATTTACATAACATATGCACTCATTATTTGTATATTATATGATATATCTGTTATACGTGATGTATGATAGTCCATTATTTCAAAGTTATTTTTGTTAACCTAACTTTTAGAACATTCATAATCTCAGTCCATTCTCTATCTGAGTCACAATCTGTTGGAACTACATGTGACCTAATTCTTGCTTCAACGGGATACGTAGGCGCCATTAAGGCTCGGTCATCTTCCTCATAAGTTTTCTAAATTTTAAGAACAGAAACTGGGGCAAAATTTTGTGGAAGTCTCCAAAATTTTATAATGGAGATAGTTGTTACAATATTAAATACCGGAGGTTTGTCGAAGCTGAAACAGGGGCACTAATTTTTAGGAATGCCCTCAAAATTTTCACCAAGATTGTACGCAGACTCCAGTATTTATGAGGCTTCACTCCGAGTTGGTTTGTTTATTTTGCATTAATTTTTTGTACATGATGTCACATTCATTGTATATCTTTGATTGTTATTATACTCCATTGAAAAAATTAGTTTAATTGACATTTTTTAAGTTTGGGTAGTCCGTCCTTCAACGCGACTCATTATTTCATTACTTTATTTTTGTTACTTTTGTTAAATTTAGGTGGTCCGCCCTTCAATGTGACTCACTGATTCATTCGTCCTTGTAAAATTTTCTTTAAATAGTAAATAAAAAATATTTTGTTCAATTCGGGTTGCCCGCCTTTCAATGTGGCTCATTGATTTTTATTCTCATTATTTTTTCCTTTCAAAAAGTATTTTGTTGTTTATAAATTTTATGTCATATTTGGAAGAACTACGCAAACCTGATTCTCATCAATGAGATACGTAGGCAGCCCTTATTGGGTTCGGTATTCTTTTCTTCAAAAGATTTTTTATTTATTTATTTTTTATTCTTTGAATGTTTATATTTTTGAAATTATTTTTAACTAGGTTGGTGCCAACACAGTTCAAGTGTGCATGTGAAAAATAATTTGTATAATAATGAAGATTGACTTCTTGTTAAACCATGGATTCTTTTGGTACCTCTCCTTTGTTACACTTTGCAAATGTTTTCTTGTATAAATTCAAGATTAGAAAAAAATCAGATTCATTGTTTCATATGCATTGGGGTGAGTTTTGAATCAAATTCAATTATTTTGCATTGTTGATCTAGAACTTGGCCTTAATGTTATTGAGGTAAAATTCTGAGTAATATTTGATTTGAAAAATGATTGCAGGCCTTCTTTGATCCGTTTGAGCCTTTCAAAACCTACCAAATGATGTTTATCCTTAGATGTCCCCAGTTTGAGCCTTAAGCCTTTTCTTTGGACAACCACATCTTAGCCTATACCTTTTCTGAGTGCTTTTACGCACTATCTCTCTTTTGACCAGACTTTCTTGAGCGCACTGAAGACATGCAAGTTATTAGAGAAGATACAAAGTTCAAATTTGTCAAAGATAAAAGTTATCAAAGTTCCTGAATGTCAAGAAAACAAAAATGACTTCAGAAGAAAAAAAAAGGTTCAAAATTCCCACCAATTTAAGAAAGCAAAATTTCAAAAACACTCCAAACAAAAAAGGAGAAAATTCAAAAAGAGGGAAAACTCAGACAAACAAAGTTTCAAAGAAGTCAAAAGTTCAAAAGGAAGGGACAACAAAGAGAATCAAACGCTAAAAGCATAATAAATGTTGAAAGCATCTATTTAGTGCAATTCTCAAGAAGGAATAAGTCACTTTAATCCCAAATGATTGTCCTACCCGTTCCTAAGACAACATTACAAGCTATTAACAAGCCCTACATGATTTCAATTCAAATGTTCCACATTAAAGGAGATTTACATGAAGGTCAAGCCTATGGTATCACAATTGCATGCATTGAAAAAAAAAATTCGAATGTGAGTGTGCCTTTCGAGATGTTTCCAAATCAAAACACTTTAAATGTGCGCAAATTGAAAGTTTCTTTCTTGTGAGGGCACTTGAAACATGATGTTAGGTCTAGTTCTAAGTTTATAGCAAGATGGACAAATCTTGTTGTTGCTTAAGTACATTTGAGGTACCACTTGAATCCATAGGAATTACCTCGATGTCAATTTCAGTTGAAAGAGAAAATTGTGAGAAATTTTTTCGTACAATACTATTGTTGGCGCTAACCAAGTTAAAATATGTTTCATTGTTCATAAAATAAAAAATGGGTTGAAACCCACTTTACAATATTTGTTCAAATAACCTTGTGGACCGTTTCAAAGTTTAAATTGCATTTTTGGTAGTCATACCCTTCAAAATGACATTTTTTAATTATTTTTCGGTAGTCATACCCTTCAAAATGACATCCTTTAAATTTGGGTCGTCATACCTTTCAAACTGACTTCATTTTAAATTTTTGCCCAATATCTGTCCAAATAACTTTGTGGACCGCTTCAAAGTTTAATTGCATTTTTGGTAGTCATGCCCTTCAAAATGACATATTTTTATTTTTTGGTAGTCATACCCTTCAAAATGACATCTTTTAAATTTGGGTCATCATACCTTTCAAACTGACATCATATTATTTTTATGCCCCATATTTGTCCAAATAACTTTATGGACCGTTTCAAAGTTTAAATTGCATTTTTGGTAGTCATGCCCTTCAAAATGACATATTTTTATTTTTTGGTAGTCATACCCTTCAAAACGACATCTTTTAAATTTGGGTCGTCATACCTTCAAACTGACATCATTTTATTTTTATGCCCCATATTTGTCCAAATAACTTTGTGGACCGTTTCAAAGTTCAAAATTGCATTTTTGGGTCGTCACATCCTTCAAAAAGACATCTTTTTATTTTTCGATCGTCATGCCTTTCAAAATGATATCTTTTAGAAATAAATTTATTATATTAAATAAATTAATTCTTTCCAAATTGGTTTGTCATGCCGTTCAATATGACACTTTTTTATTCCATTTAAAGTTGACATTTTATTTGATCCATGATGTTATTAAGTTTGAATCATTGCATTGGTTAATACCTTGTCATATGGTCATGTTTGCATAATTTAAGTTATATTTGCTACTTATATTGATATTGCAGATTTTGTGATACGTCATGTTAAGTTCAAGTTGGGTCGTCCGCCTTTCAAAGAGACATGTTGGGTTGTCATCTCCCTTCAAATGACACGTTAAGTTCAGATTGGGTTGTCATCTCCCTTCAAATGACACATTAAGTTTAAGATTGGGTTGTCATCTCCTTTCAAATGACATGTTATGTTCAAGTTGGGTCGTCCGCCTTTCAAAGAGACAAGATTGGGTTGTCATCTCCCTCCAAATGACATATTAAGTTCAAGTTGGATCATCCGCCTTTCAAAGAGACAAGATTGGGTTGTCATATACCTCCAAATGACATATTAAGTTCAAGTTGGGTCGTCCGCCTTTCAAAGAGACAAGATTGGGTTGTCATCTCCCTTCAAATGACATATTAAGTTCAAGATTGGGTCGTCCGCCTTTCAAAGAGACATGATTGAGTCGTCATCTCCCTTCAAATGACATGTTAAGTTCAAGTTGGGTTGTCCGCCTTTCAAAGAGACAAGATTGGGTTGTCATCTCCCTCCAAATGACATATTAAGTTCAAGTTGGGTCGTCTGCCTTTCAAAGAGACAAGATTGGGTCGTCATCTCCCTTCAAATGACATGTTAAGTTCAAGTCGGGTCGTCCGCCTTTCAAAGAGACAGGATTGGGTTGTCATCTCCCTTCAAATGGCATGTTCAAGTTGGGTCGTCCGCCTTTCAAAGAGACAAGATTGGGTTGTCATCTCCCTTCAAATGGCATGTTCAAGTTGGGTCGTCCGCCTTTCAAAGAGACAAGATTGGGTTGTCATCTCCCTCCAAATGACATATTAAGTTCAAGTTGGGTCGTCCGCCTTTCAAAGAGACAAGATTGGGTTGTCATCTCCCTTCAAATGACATGTTAAGTTCTAGTCGGGTCGTCCGCCTTTCAAAGAGACAGGATTGGGTTGTCATCTCCCTTCAAATGACATGTTCAAGTTGGGTCGTCCGCCTTTCAAAGAGACAAGATTGGGTTGTCATCTCCCTTCAAATGACACAATAAGTTCAAGATTGGGTTGTCATCTCCCTTCAAATGGCATGTTCAAGTTAGGTCGTCCGTCTTTCAAAGAGACAGGATTGGGTTACCTCTCCCTTCAAATGACATGTTCAAATTGGGTCGTCCTCCTTTCAAAGAGACAAGATTGGGTTGTCATCTCCCTCCAAATGACATATTAAGTTCAAGTTGGGTCGTCCGCCTTTCAAAGAGAAAAGATTGGGTTGTCATATCCCTCCAAATGACATATTAAGTTCAAGTTGGGTCGTCGGCCTTTCAAAGAGACAAGATTGGGTTGTCATCTCCCTTCAAATGACATGTTAAGTTCAAGTTGGGTCGTCCGCCTTTCAAAGAGACAGGATTGGGTTGTCATCTCCCTTCAAATGACATATTAAGTTCAAGATTGGGTGGTCCGCCTTTCAAAGAGACAAGATTGGGTCGTCATCTCCCTTCAAATGACATGTTAAGTTCAAGTTGGGTCGTCCTCCTTTCAAAGAGACAAGATTGAGTTGTCATCTCCCTCCAAATGACATATTAAGTTCAAGTTGGGTCGTCCGCCTTTCAAAGAGACAAGATTGGGTCGCCATCTCCCTTCAAATGACATGTTAAGTTCAAGTCGGGTCGTCCGCCTTTCAAAGAGACAGGATTGGGTTGTCATCTCCCTTCAAATGACATGTTCAAGTTGGGTCGTCCGCCTTTCAAAGAGACAAGATTGGGTGTTCATCTCCCTTTAAATGACATATTAAGTTCAAGTTGGGTCGTCCGCCTTTCAAAGAGACAGGATTGGGTCGTCATCTCCTTTCAAATGACATCTGAGTTCAAGTTTGGTTGTCCTCCTTTCAAAAAGACATGATTGGGTAGTCATCTTTCTTCAAATGGCATATTAAGTTCAAGTTAAGTCGTCCTCCTTTCAAAGAGACATGATGGGTTGTCATCTCCCTTCAAATGACATATTAAGTTCAAGTTGGGTTGTCCGCCTTTCAACGAGACACACTGGGTTGTCACCTCATTCAAAGTAACATGTTATTCGCATCATCATTCTTTCAAAAGGTACATCACCTTCATTGTGCAATTTTGCAAGTAACATCAAAGGGTATGTGAATTTTCTTAGTTTGCAATAAATCTCTGTCTTTTGTTTATTATTTTCATCCCAGTCGATTAATGTGGAGTCTTGCTCAAAAGTTTTACTAATATCTCAATTGTTTTGTTCAATGTTTATCAAACCAAATTTGGTTCGTCAACTTTGTTTGACCAGGATCTCTTTCATCGATCCTAATCAAACAAAGGGGCAAGTTGTTGACACCAAATTTTGGTCCGATGGTTTTAAAATTAATATATTTTGAGTCAAATACAAAAAATAAATAATAAAATAAAAAAAAATTGCCTTTCCCACATCTTTTCTCAAACAATTTTCAATTTTGCAACAGTCCCACATCGGTATTTCATCTTTTTTGAGGATTTTTGGGTTTCTATATAAATCCACTTCATTCACTATTTTTAGAGGAGGATTTGGAGGGGAAAACAAAAGAATACTCATAAAATTTTGAGAATTCTTGGTTCCCATAGTTCAAAAATTTTAAAGTGTTTTTGTGGTTTTTTGAGTTGAGGAGGTGGAGTCGTCTCCTTCAAACTCGTAGTTCTGGTTCGCCGCCCAAAACCAGGTAAATTTTTTTTCTTTACCTTGTTTTATTTAATTCCTAGCTCTTTTATGTTTTCTGTTTATTATATGTAGCTTGTTTTATTTTTTTTAGTTTAATGTAGTTCTAAAAGTCAATTAATATTTGTGTTAGCATTATTTTACGGTTTGATGTTTATTTATTTATTAATATTATTATTTTAAAATTGTTAGTCAACTATTTGCTATCTTAACTTTTCACGGTTCTGTTATTATTCTATTTTAATGTTATTTTTAATTTTTATATATTACGTTATTGTTATTTCCATTTCTAATTATGTTGTTTTAGTTTGGTTGTTATTTTTCCATATTCTCTTGGGATAAGTTTATTATGTTTTGTTGATTTTCAGGTTATATTAAATATATTTGTTAAATGGACAATGAAAAAACTCTCCGTCGGTTTTGGAGGCCTCCCCAATATTAAAAGACGGAAATTTTTAGTTTAAGTTCATATAACTTGTTTGTTAAATTGTTAAAAGGGCCGATGAAGAAATTACCGTTGATTTCCAAGGCCTCTCATGTTAGTAAGACGAATTTTTGTTTTTAAATTATTATTTCATATATTCAATTTTATTCATTTTTATTTATTACTAACACTTTTACTAAGTGTGTTTACAGGTACCCAAGACTTTTTTCATTGAAGTTATTCGAAAGGAGTTCGAATTATATTTTACAATTCATTATTTTGTATATATCGATGTTAGGCAAACCTTAGGCCGTTTCTCATGTTGTTTTATTTTATTATTATTGTTTATTGCATATTTATATTACTTGTATATTATTGTTATCTCCTCAATTTGAAAAAATGAACTCAGACGGGAACCACAATCGTGGATTTTGAAGGGTGTCTAACCCCTTCCCTTCGGAATAACTTGAACCCCTTACCTAGAATCAAATTGGTTTCGTAGACTCTCTTTTAAGTTAATTAGTTAATCGGTTTCCTAGTTTACTAAAATTAGGTGGCGACTCCATTTAATCTCTTTAAACTTATTTTACCACTTTTTAAGCCCTTTTACCAGTTGTTTTAAAATTTATTTTAACTAATTCTTTTTTAATTGAGTCACCGCGACTTGCTCCCATTCAAAGGATGTCAACAGTATTGATTGGTACGAGGTAATAACTTAGTCAAATATCGAATACAATGCTTAATATGAGGTAAAGGTAAGGGTTAGTATAGCAACACACGTAGCTGGACCAAGGTACGGAGTGAAATTTTTTAGATGTCGGACCAAGAATTTAGAAATACATAACTTATCACTTTGCATGCAAGATACTAGGAAAGACCTGTTATAGTTAGAATTATCAAATTAGGAACCTGTGGGGAACACTTAAACCCTAGTTACTTATATTAATTGATTAAACTCCAACATTTGAATCTGTTAGTTGTCTACTTTAATTTAGCTAGTTATTTTCATTCATTTAGAAATAGAAACCCCCCTTTTATTGTCTTTGTTTTCTAGGGAAATAATTGACTAAATAATAGTAATAATAGATTGAAGTTAAGTCTGAACTATTTTTCTCGTGGGAACGACCCCAACCTCATTAGTTGGGTTCTTTACTTGATACGACCGCTTTACTTCTTATTTGAGAAGTAAGTTTGAGTGTTATCAGGTACAACTTGAGATACGATTAAACTCATCATGTCCTTGTCACATACGAGAATGCACCAAGCTTTTGCATTCTTTCCTAGCATCTTGTAATCAACTTCATCATACTTATTTGTGGGTTTAAGTACTTTATTCCTTCGCTATCAATAATAGTAGGAGTTAGTGGTCCCTTAGTAATTCTCACTCATAGTTCGTAGTCTTCAGCTTGAATAAAGTCTTTCATCCTTGTCTTCCACCACGAGTAGTATTGTCCATTGAATAACGGAGGTCTGTTGATGTGTTGTCCTTGACCATGTCCGAGTGGAGGTGCAAAACACATGTTGATCTTATCTTGAGTTATTAGACTCTTCAAAGATAATTTCGCTCTGATACCACTTGTTGAAATTCTACCCTCATTAATTCTTCACAGGAACACGTACAGACAACGTGTTTCTATTTGTGTAAAACTTGACAATGAACAAAACAAAACAACACTTTTTATTATTTATAAACTTTGAACAATACAACGATTACAGAACTCGGTAACCTAATAAATAATAAACTCTAATTTCTTCTACCCAAGACACAAAATTAATCCCTAGTTTTGTATCTTCTAACGCTCTTCAAGTTCTTCAACTTGTCAAGCAACTCCTATTCACACAACTTTGGATTATAAACAAGATTCTTTAATACAACCTTACATTTTCTCAAGTCGCAGCACTCAAAAGTAATTATCAAAACTCTCTCAAAGCTCTTGATTGTGTTTTGATCTTCTAACTATGTAAGTGCGCAATCTTTCTCAAGCGAAACTATCACCTTATTTATAGACTTGAAACTTCAACAAGTTCTTGATTGATTCAACTAGTGTTTTGCCACTACACAAACCTTGTTGAACTTAAATTAATCTTCACATAGAAAACCTTGCTGAACTCGAAAAAACTTTTCCACACAATTTCCTTACTAAATAAGGAAACACGTCTTTCCTTATTTAGGTAAGAAAATTTTATTTAACCATATTTCCTTATTAAATAAGAAAACATGTCTTTCTTTAATTAGGTAAGAAAATTTTATCTAATGCTAATGTTTAACTCCAATTCCGTTTTCAACTTGATTTCACTGAAAACATGTTGCTATACATAATTTTTTCATATTGCAAAATAACATGAGCTTAACACCTTGCAAATGAATGACACCTCTATTTATACTGCCACCTAAGGATTAAAGTGCAATTAATATTTACTTTGTAGGTCCCTAAGATATTTACACATTGATCCCCTTTTCTTGAGAATCTTACATATTCTAAGATATTCTTGAAATATCTAGGGTGTTCTAGTATGCGCCGCAAGTCCCCCTTACTTCTGGAGTCTTCTACGCCTCTCCAGATGCAAAATTTTACTGGTATAGTAGCGGGACATGACACTTGATCTGAACTAACATAATAGGTCTCGTTATTCGTTAATTAATATTTTTGTTTATATTAAGATGCTATTAGAGATTGTTTGATTTGTATTTTATCCGTTGATAGTTTGGGGAAACTTTTTTTTAACAAGGTAAGCGAGATTTTAAGATTTGGTTCTTATTTTTCAAATTTGATTTGAAAAAGATGTGATTTATCTGTTAGATTCATGTGTTGGCACAAGCCTGTGTTTGACAGAACTAATAATTTTCGATCAGTTATAAATATGTTATATTTTGTGAAGAATACTAAAAATTATTTAATATTGTATATGATATGGCGTGGTCTTGTATCATGGCATTGGATACTTTATTCGTTGTTGTTTATTATATAGTTACAAGGTGCATTCATAGCTAGAATAATATGTAACGGGAATAACTAAGCTAACGTAATATATTAGGGACCTTATACATGTTGTCACTCTATACTTTAGAGGCATTATATATGCTTTAGTGAACTTATCAATATATTAGAGTAATCTCTTTTAGACTTTATTATCGTTTATGATAAGACTTTGAGAAAATATATGTAGTGACCTTTACAAACATTTGTTTAGACATTATTGACCATTATATTACAAAATGTATCTTGTATATATCGTTTTAAAAGTTAATCTTGATATTTGGAACCCTAAGGGGCCGTTTGGTTACTGTATAAGAGACATCTTATTTTTGTATAAAAGTTGCATTAGTTTTACTATGTTTGATAGAAGTTTTGTATAGGTCTAAAAGTCAACATATTTTATATCATGTTTGGTTGCACTTTTGTAGTCCTATATAATTAATACCAACATAACTTATGAGAGAATCTATGTATAAAATTATGCAGGATAGAATGTGGAATAAGTTATGTGGGTATTAGTTATACATGTATTGAAGTGATAAATTACATATTTACCCTATTAATTTATTTTATTATTTTTAATTGGAAACTTTATTGATTTCGTATTTATAATTTGTTGTTTTTATTTCTTTTTTATATTTAAATCATTTTTATTTATTTTAATTTCTTATTTTTTTAATTGAAATTTATTATTTCCTATCAACACGTGTTGTTTTTATTTCTTATTATATATAGATTGTTTTCATTTCTTTTTATATACTTATGATTTTGATTGATTTATGCAAATATAAATATTTTTTTAGTGTATATTTTTTAGCGGTACATATGCTAATCACAATATTAACATTATATTTTATTCAATATATTTCACATTTTATTAGCATGTATTATTATTTTGTAAATAATATATATTAATAATTTACAACAAATTTAATATTGTAATCTCTACGTAACTAAATAATATCAACATAACTAATATTCACATAACCAATATTCGCATAATTAAACCCAATATAATCAAATTTGTATAACTAAACCATGTATGGCGAATACATGCATAACTAAACTCATATTGCTAAAACCTGCATAACTAAATCATGCATAGCTAATACGTGCATAACTCTAACTAGTAACCAAGCACCCTAACTATACAAGTTCTAAAATTGGGGATGACCAAACATAATGGTGCTATTTTTAAGATATAACCATAAACCACAAAATATTTAATTAGTAGTAATGTTGGGCTATGCTTTAAACAGTTAAACAGTGTGGAAGCTGCTATTAGAAATCGACGAAACCCTAAACCCTACATTGTTACAACTACTATAAAGTCACAGATGTTTTCGTTGCTAAGGGAAAAGAGGAAGCTCTTTCTACAAAGAATAGAAGAATATCTCTGTTCAGGTATGCTCAATCTCTTCCTATTTGCATAATTTAATTTTTTTTATATTACTCAATATAATTTTGTTCCTTACCTTGTTCAACTGAAGTCCCTTCATGCTTAATGAAGAGTAACGTCTGCTATACTTTCTTTATCCTCCTTTGGGACTACCATTGGTATCTTGTTGTTTCAGAAGTTTCTCTCTTTCACTTTACTTCCGAAGCAGATGATGAGTTACTCGGATTCCCCTTCTAGACATAATGGGTGATGCAAAAACCGAGTTTCTGATGCAATGTATATGGATGGGACTTTGCATTTTCCTTTCTGACTCACTATTTATTGAGTTCTTATATTATTTCTGAAATTGTTTCTTCTTTGACTTTACTTAAAAAGCACATGATGAGTTACTCGGATTCCCCTTCAAGATATCATGGGTGATGCAAAAATCGAGTTTCTGATGCACTATTTTATTGTTGGGATGTTTGGAGTTTTTACATCATTTGCTGTTTGTTTTTTCCTCAAGAGTGGATGCAATTCAAAAATATTGGCAGGTGCGTGTCAGGTTCTCCAAAAGTAGTGTATTTTCGGAGAATCTGGCACTGGTTCTACATCGAAAGTAGAGAGCGCAACTTAGGATGGAAAACTCTTAATTCTTTTCAGCTTTATAGTAACAATAACTATAGGGACAAGGGATTATAGCTATGTTAATACATTTCGTTTCAATATTTCATTGAATCGCCACTAGATTGTTATCTAGTTTGTTGTTGCATCTTCGGTATCAACTTTCATTAGCTGCTTTGACCTGCTATATTTGCCATACCAGTAAGTAGTTGTCTATCTGTTTGTCTGGTAGAGCTGAAACTTTTGTAATGCTTAAGCAGAAAAGAAGTTCATCGTTTGATTCTTTTGGGATCTTCACAACGGAATCTTTCCAGTGGATCCATGAAATGTGTATTTTGGATTAACCCTTTCACGGGCAAAGATTTTAGCTCTCAATGCATCACACTTTTTAAAAGTTGGAGGGCATTTTGACATATCAATTAAGGTATGTATTGTAGTTAGACACTTTATACCACAGTTACTATTTGATGTAGTGAAGATAACTCGTGATTCTAGGACGAGATCAATTCCCTTATGTCTGGGAAAGCCTGGTCTGTATGATTTTTTCATATGTAAGATTTTCTTCTATGTTATAGGCAAACTACATAGATTAAACCGTGCCTGCTGAGGCTGTAGAAGGTACAAGTGGAGCAGCTTAAACCTAGGGAGCAAGTCACCCTCGAACCTAATGAAAGAGACCATGCTTGTGTTGTAGATGCCTATCGATCAGGTGCCCAAGAAGCAAAAGGTTGCTGTCTAGTTGCTAGTTTTCTTATTGATGTGGTCAGGTTTTTTAGTGAGGAGGTTACTTATGTTTTATTTAAAGCATTACCAATGTTACTGTGATTTGACAGGTTTTAATTTTTTCTTGTTAAAGTATTTTCATGTTACTGTGATTTGATCTGTGTCTCAATGTTTGACGAAAGATTGATAATACTGATGGTGGTTGGTTGGTGCAAGTTGTAAAAAGTAAGAAGTTAAAGATATTTATATGGAAAAAATACTTTCATTTCTAAGGTGTGGGTTGTATCGTCATTTAACTGTCTTATTCCTCTTGCATTCATGTCTGCTCTTTGTATTGAATTCCATAAACATGTAGTGATTTACCTTGTACCCAACTTACAAAGACTATATAGGTGGCCTTGTTGAGGTTTCAAGGTGAGTAAATTCTTGAAGCATGTACCAGTAATGTTCAAGGTTTCAATGTAAAATGTACTACAACAACACTGGCAGTGTGATACTAGTGTGGCTTAGGGAGGGTAGCGTGTATGCTAACTGTATCACCCTATCTTAGGAGGTACTGAAGCTATAATTGCTAGATCCTTGACTCAAGGAAAAGAACATCTAATTCAGGAAAAGAAACAACACAAGTGAAGGTGCCATGGCAATATAAGAAGTCTAGATTGCCTTAATTAACTTGTAGGCCAATTCACTTTCATCTGATGATCATTGATTCTTTAACGTATTGTCTGTCTACATATTGGTAGTCAAATAACAGAAGAGAAAAGGAAAAGGAATATGAAATCTGGTTTCATTATCAAACAAGAGACGATATACCAAATACAATACATGTTTGAGTCTGGAAAATTTTTTGAAGTTCACCTGGACTAAAACAAATAGTCTTGAATGTCTCAAAATTGATGTTAGCTGGGACATAGTAATATGTGTTTTCATACACAATATATTTGGTAGGTGCTGGTAAATTTTCCAAGTTTCAAATTTTGAAATTCAAACAGCAGGCTACTGTCATCACCCTCCTCGTAGCATTCTGCAACCTTAAGACACACCATTCTCAACAGACCATCAGGCGATCAGCCTGTGATTTCTCAATTTCTAAATCTTGACCTCCCCACTTCCGCATACGCTCGTTCGTCTCCTCAACCTGCATGTTTAGCTCCTTTTTTAAGATACTTCAAAGCAAACAATTTCATGTATGTTTTTCCTTGGACAAAACTTTTGGTTCATAATCATGACTAGTGATTGTGCTTAATATGATTTATGTCTTAAGTTATTAACTTAGCACAACTTCTGTAACTAAATCAGTATTTGTCTCTAAGACCAATATTAACTTACCACAACTTCTGTAACTAAATCAGTATTTGTCACTAAGACCAATACCGATAAGTTCCAATTAAAATACTATAGCTTACAACCCCAAACATACTAGTTACTATCCTGATAAAACTACAAGGCTGATAAGTCTGCTAAACAACTAAACAAATGGCAAACTAGCAAGACGATTACAGTACAGTAAGAGATAAGATTCCAAATATATGGAAGATTATTTGAAATAGTGTTTGTTTATCAAATCTGCTCATTATTTCAACTTCAATCTTGAAATATAGAATTTGAGGTTTGAAAAAAGATATTCCGAGTCTTTTCAAGTCTAGTCTCACAAATCGTGAACGGTGTTTTCGTGTCAAACGAAATTTCAACATTCAAATACTATTTTCATTTAGATGCATGTGAATTCCCTACGTTATTTTAGTTAACAACTAGAAGCTTGCCCTCTGGTTCTGTTCATTACTTGATCTACACATTAATAGAGTTAAATTCAAAAGTATGAATCAAAAAGTCTATTTGCAGTATATCCATACCTCCTTATTCCAATTTGTCTTATATAGTACAATCAAGAGTAGCACAGTCTGCAAAGATGTCCCAGCTATCATTCCCAGCCAAAGTCCCTGCAAGTTATTCAATCAGAAGTAAGATAAACTCAGTAGAAAGTAGATTTTAGCAACAAATCTGATGAGGTATAATGACAATAAATATGATCTAGCTTGTTTAATTAGTGATTCCCGGGGGAGGATTGTGTACCTAATATCAACATGTCAAATAGACTTGCTAATGAAACACTCAAAAGACTTAACTTTACCTTTGCTCCCAACTTTGCCACATAGCCAAGAATAAATCCTAGAGGGAGTCCAAAAATGTAATAAGATCCCAGATTAATATAAGCCACTAAAGCTTGCCATCCACCTCCCACAGCAACACCTACAAAAGTACCTCACGCCTTAACATGGTAACAAGGCAATACAAATCTAAGAAACAGTTAATGTGAATCGAATGTGATACCTGATATAACAGGCTGAACACTGTTAAGAACCATAGTTATTCCGAGAAGGTAAGAAAGATCACCAACAGCTTGTTGCATATCTTTGCTGCTAGTAAATATAATGGCCAAATGCTCTCTAGCTACCATTACAATAACCATACAGAGTAGCCCAATTAGGAGTGACTGAAACACTGAGATGTAGACACAGTATTTAGTGGCCCTTGGACGTCCTAGGCCAAGCTCATTTGAGACCCGTACACTGGGGGAAAGTAAACAAGGAAAACAAGAAAGAGAAGTGAATAAGTTGAAAGAAGAGTATGAGATTAAACTAAGGCGATTGGATGAAAAAAGTAAACAAAATCAAGCCGAACAAGTTTTCCTTGTTGTCATATGAAAATTTTGAGGTAACATAATTAAAGAAAGACGATCATGATAGGAAGCATATAATGTTAAGTAATTTTCTCCAGATTCTATGAGCATATAAATGAGCCCCTTCATCTACATATCTACATTTTGACTACTAAAGTTTACAGAACACCACCTCAACTGCAACACACGAGCTACAAAAACTACATGAAGTTGTGAATGCTGATCAAGACTTTTTACCTTATGGCAGCATTAACTCCAATAAACAACATGCCTTCATACCCATTGACATTCATGCTGTAAAACAAAAACAATCAATTAGAATGAGATATGAACATATATTGCATCACGCCTTCTATACCATTTGCTACATAAATTGTATATCAAACATCATTCTTGGACACAAATAGACAGGACTTAAAACAAGATTTCAGAGAGAATAAACTGGTGCAACAATAGAAGCATAAAGACTGGTAAACTCACCAAATAGAAATAGATCCAACTGCAATAACTGCATTGTCAAGATGGCCAACAAGGATGATAATACTCATCATATACCAAATTTCAAGACATAGCATAATGGCTGAGGCAATGGAGAGCCTCACAAAGGACCATATTTCGTTAAATGCTGCCCAGGACAATCCCTTCCACCCATCCTTACACCATCCAACAACATAAGCAAACTGAGCTATTGCCAAGACCCAACTTGTTAGGTTAAAGGCTATGGCAGCACCAGTCGTACCCCAGCCGAATGTGTAAATAAAGAGCCAAAGGAGTGTAGCATGCATGAGTAGAACCACAAATCCAATCCAGGCAATCACATCAACTTTGCTTTGGGCTTGAAGGAATTTGGAGGTAGGAAAATTGATGGAAAGCGAAAACAATTGGGGGATGATTAATATGGCATATTCCCCCGCAAGCTCAGCAATTTGAGATTCTTGGCCTAGTAGCTTAAGCACTGGGGTTGCAAATAGATATATTGGCAAGAGCAAGATGCAAGTTACAAACAGAATAATGATAGAGCGTTGCATATAAACACCAAGCATGTGAATTTGCCCTGCACCATATGCCTGTCCACACAGCGTCTCCAATGCACTTCCCATTCCCAACTGACCAAAAGATTATCAGTAATGTGATATAAAATAACTGTGACTCTGCCTATCAGTACGTAAGACACAAATTCACTCTCTCTAAACTGGAAATGCCATGTCAGAATTGGTAGAAACTGATATTATCATATTAGCAACAAAATTTACACATCTGCTCTCATGTTAACATGGTTCAAGGTGCGAGAAAGTACTATGCTACTTAGTACGGTTCAATTTTATATGAATTCTAGATCCGCCTACCATTGCCATCAGTGGTGAAACCAGAAATTTCAGTTGAAGAATTAAATAGTGACCTGCATACTTAGTATGATTTTCAACATACACCTAATAATTTTTCTATGAAATATTAGAAGTTTAGAGCTTAGAGAAGTAGAGTCAGCGGATTTATTGCTTATACAATAAGTATCCTAGCACAATATGGAAAGAAGGAGCAGAGCGCCTAACCATGAACCCGAAAGAGAAGGTTCCAATGACTGATTGAGCAATAGAAATAGCAGAAAGCTCAATATCTCCAAGATGCCCAACGAATATATTAGTAAGTGAATTCACACCATATTGACAGATAATATTAAACGCTATCGGACCTCCAATCCTCCAAAGCTTCACACTCTCTACGCAGAAAATAGCCCACCATTCTCTTATGTTTGTAATAGGCCGGTAATCTCCATCGTCGCCGATGATCTGTTGGTGGTAATGGTGTTCGTCGTCGGAGAAACCGTTAATCAACGGCGTCTCCTCCATGACTCTACCCTGCCGGAAATTAGTTACGTCTTCCGCTTTAAACTCTGTTTGTTTGTTTCAGTCAGTGGCCGTAACCCAAAATGCGTGTCTCTATTCAATAGAGGTAATACTCATCAACAACGTGAGCTAATATATATATATATATATATAAGTGAGATTACTTTATTAGAGTTACTCTCTTCGTCCATTTTTTTTTCTTTTTTCAAAAATTAATTACATTCATTTTTAAATTAAATTAAATTATATTATATTAGTTTGATATTTTAAATAAAATATTTAGATGTTCAAAAATTATACTGAATTATAATTTTTTTATATGATGAAAAATACATTATAAAATGTAATGTTAGTTAAAATTTTTATAATTTAACGTTAAAAAAAGAAAATTATAATAATTAAAACGGGAAGAATAATTTATTTTAATATGTGGGATTCATGTTTTTATTTTTATTTTTTTCCTTAAATCTATTTTGAAACCAATTTAAAAAGTTAGATTAGGCGCTTTCCAAAAATAATATTCGGACAAATTATTTTGTAATTTTATCATAATTAAATATAGAACAAATTTATTATAAAATTGATTTTGTAATTTTTATCTTTTATATAAATCGGTCCCTTGTTTGAATGGTTGTTGACTTGTTGTTAGTTGTTTTGTGTTGTTTGATTAAATATAATTTTTGTTTTTTTGAGTATTATTTAAATTCATTGGTAGGCAACAATGGATTTGTGTGTGATGGGTCGCTAACTAATATTTTCTTATTATTTAATAACTCAATCTAATTACTATCTTTATATAATAGTTCTATTTCATACTCTATATTTTTGTGATTTATTATTCAAATTATCAATATCTGCACTATGTAACGACGAGAAATAATACAATCACTCCAAATTGTGTATTAAATAAATAATACATTCTGATATAATACAACACAACATAATACTATATTATACATTATAAACAGAGACAAATTAAAGTCAGCATTAGAAATTTGGGCGTTCTAAATTTTTCTTCTCCTTCCTTACAATTGAGTTGTCAATTAATTTTGTTAGATTTACGAGTTATTACTTAATGTTCTAATATAAATATAGCATCTACGGAAAAAGCTAATCAATTTATCCGAACTCATAAACTCCTACCTAACTTCGCCCAAATTATAAAATAATACATAACAACTATCCAAACAAAGTGAATAGTATGAGAAATGGAATAAACTATTTTTAATATAAAAACGTTTAACTTAAATTCGACGTTTCTAGAATTCTTCTTTCCTTGAACGATTGGATCAGGTAAGATTTAGGTATGTATTTTCAGTTTGGTTGGTGTCACTTGAAATTTATTTAATGGAATTGTAGCTCGTTTTTATTTAAATAATAACAAACAACAACAACGATAATAATAATAATAATAATAATAATAATAATAATAATAATAATAATAATAATAATAATAATAATAATAATAATAATAATAATAATAATAATATTTATAATAATAATAATAAAAGAATAATATTGCGATTGAATCGAATTACGATTTAAATTAAATTTTATCAAAATAAAATTTTCTTTTCATGCCATATGCCTTTTTTTTTTCTTCTTTTTTAACTTAAAACTTGAATCTACATATGATAGCATACTAAAGAATTAATGTGTGGAATTATTTAATGCCTATTAAAGGAAAAAAAAAAAAAAGATGGAGCAGGGGAAATGGTAGGTTGAAGCAAAGGTCTTAAAACAACCACGTTATAACTTTGCTTATTGAAATTCTTTTGTAATCCAGCTAAGAGCTAGAGATACAAAAAGGAAGCTAGGACGACATACAATGCGTTATTTACTTGTATTATTTGAACTTCACACGTTCATCATTCTAAAAGAAATAACAAAGAAACCAGAGTATTGAAAACGCATAAATTTTAACGTACATATTTAATTTTGTCTTCAAGTATTGACAATTTTAAGAGCACTATTTATTTAATTAATTAAACTCAGATACAATATCAATTTGCCCATGATATAATAAGTGATCTCTAACTTTTGTGATCGGGAGAGCACGGAGCTCTTAATAAAAATTCAAGAAAAATATTAAAAATACTCCTAAATTTAGCGAAAATTTAAAAATATATTTCACTCATGTTATAAAATTAATAGTGTATTGAAATTTCGTTAATCAAATAAAAAGATATTTTAAAACTGCTAATAATTTTGATATGAAATTAATTGTTTAATGTGTTTTAAAAGTATCTTCAATACTACCTCCTTGAAAAAATAATCACACCGTTATATTGTAATTGGTATATCACTTTTCTGCTGCTTCTCACACAACTTTAACATGGTTTGAAAAATAAAAAATAAATAAGTTCAATTGAAATGATAAGAAAAACAAAATATTATATTTCAAATTTGTTATACTTAAATCAAAGAAAGTTAGGACGATTTCTTTTTTTTTTCACCAGTCTTATTTTTACGCATTAGTCTTTCCTTCTTACCTGTTAACTCATAAAATGAAATAGAGTCAATTCATTCGCCTTTCGCGGATTTTCTTTTAAAAAAAGATAAAAATATTTTGAAACTATCGTAGATGGTATAATATAACCTTTATTATATTTTTCGGATATTAATGCTTTTGCCGTCCAAAATAAGAGTATATACATCCTTCACTCTAACGAATATATACGTGTCATAATTTTATTCATAAATTTGATACTTATTAATATCAAATCGACGAATAAGATTGTGTAAGGTGTCCCTATTTAGTCTTCTATCAAAGTGAAAAACATATATGTTTTAGTTCTTGGACAGCAAAAATACTGATGCCCCAAAAGTAATACAGCGTGTATCTGCATATTATATACAATAGTTTAATATTTGTCATAAAGACATAAAGAGACCATCGAAGTTGTCCATATTTGCATAAAGATACCTAAACTTTTGAAGTGTCCCATCACCCCACTAAACAACTATATATCGTTGTAAATTGGCCATTTTTACCCATTAACTCATCTGTGTTGTTTACACGCACGTTAGGCGCGTCATGGGCCATTTTTCCTTTTTATTTACCAGTTTAAAACAACCACATGTCATTTCTTTCTTTAATATTAATTGTTTATCATTTTTTGTATCTTCCCCAATTTAAACTCAAAAATAGCCTTTGGTAGCCCTAAAATTTTGATTTCCATGACAAAAACAATATTGGTTCTCTCTTTTTGACGACTTCATCATCTTCCTCAAGAAAATAAGGTAGGAATTCGTCTTTTCTCTTTTAATTTCCAGTATAAACGTTAATTTGAAGTTTTTTTATGGTTGAATTTCTTCTCAATTTTGTGGTTAGTTTTTGATTGAAAATGTCAAATGCAATATTGAATCGTATTTGTAACAATGGCAACTGTAGGAGGTCGATTCTAACACTTCTACACTATAATAATCCATAAAATCAGAATAATCGAAAATAGTGAAGATTTTAGAACCCTAACATGTTAGACCTTCAATCTCCAAGAATCTTCTCAAATACACATCAACAACGATCAACAATGATCAACAATGAGATTGTCAACAACAACACTATCGTCAACAACAACACTGTGTATTTGGTTTGATTTTTTAGGAAAAAGTTGAGAAATGAAATGAAAAGGAATTCACAAATTTTCTTTAAAAAAAAAGGTCGGGTCGGGTTACCTAGAGAGTGAGCAACACGCGCATTACATAGACGACGGAATAAGTAAAAATGGTCAATTTACAAGGATATATAGTTGTTTAGTGGTGTGATAGGACACTTTAAAAGTTTAGGTGTCTTTATACAAATATGCGACAACTTCAATGGTGTCTTTATGTCTTTTCTCTTTTCTCCTTCAATTTATGTTGTTGTTGGAAATAAAATACTCCATCAATTTATATTCATATGTCAACATTTCATAATACTAGTACTTCGCCCTGGTTTTTGATACATCAATATATATATATATATATATATATATATATATATATATATATATATATATATATATTCTCATATTTAAAATTAGCATTAAATATACTTTTTTCAAATCATTTTTTAAAATATAATATATTATTTAATAAGATAATTTAGTAAAATATCTATTCAATAATTATTTTCTTGGGAATAATGCATAAGTATTATCTCAATCTATATTTGAAATCTCAGAGATACACTTATACTATACTAAGGTCCTATTACCCCATAAATTTACTTTATTAATAATTTTCTATCCTTTTCCGCCTACGTGACGTTATCTTGTGGGCTCAACGCTGGTTGACTTTGTCTTTTAAACTAGTGTCACGTAGGCCAAAAAGAGATAGAAAATTACTTATAAAATAAGTTCACGGGTAATAAGACTTTTTAGTATAATATAAGTGTATCGCTGAGATTTCGAACATAGGTTGAGGGGCTACTTGTGCATTTTTTTTTTTAAAGAAACAAATCAAGTTAATTTATGACAAGTAAAAGTGGAATAGTGTATAAGATGTAACTACCATTTATGGTACTCAACAAGAGTTGTGGTGCACTACTAACAGCCTTTTACTCTTAAACAAAAGTGTTGAGTTCGAGCCATAGATATGAAAAAATCTTTGTTATGAGCGCACACTCCCAAATAGATTCTGCGATACGTAATTTAAATTAAGTCAAAACTTCAATATAAACTCAAGATAATGAAAGAAAAAAAACCACCATTTAAAAAGCTAAGCTAATTTTTTATATGTATTTAAAAACTACCATTTAAAAAGCTTTGTTAGGAGCCATAAATACAGTGCATTTAATTTGTCACAACTTTCATGGTTGACTGCCACTTTGCCATCGCCCATGTTACTGTGCAGTCTTATGGTGAATTAATTCAATTGGAGGTCTTCAAATGGTGAATTAATTCAATCGGAGGTCTTCGAAGCAAATAATTCCGACAAAATGTGACTATATATTTGTGATCATGAGTATATATTCGGGAAAAAAATAAATTTTGATCACTACTGTAGGTCAATTCGGATTCACATAAATAATAATAAATTAAAGAAAAAAAATTAAATCAGAAATTTAATCAGAATGGTAAAATAACATATTTTATTGTCATGAATTAAAACGAATCGAGTGTGATATCCATACTTAACTTTTTAAATGGGTAAACCAAGAAATCTTAAGCTCAACATAGATCAATAATTCAATTACGAATAACAATAAAATACGAAAGTCCAAATTTTTTTAAAATAACCAATCAAATCAACCTCTAAAATCTATTACACATTATCACCAAAATTTGAAAGTCATCACATCAAGAACATCTTTTCTTAAAATATCGATTCCAAAAGTATTAGAGACATCAAAATAAGTAAATAAGACGGTCCGTGTCTGAAATTTAAGGACAACATACCCTGACTGAGAGAATCCAACACGAGCTAGAAAGAATAGCTCATCGTGAAATTTGATGTGCTGGGGACTAGTTAGAGTTGCGGGTGAGTCAAAGTCGATAATACATTTGTTGCACTCCACAAAAGAAAAACAAAGAAAACACAAGTAGCGGTCAGTACGAGGAACATGTGCTGAGTATTTAACATCGGCCTCCAAAATAGAAATTGATATACAATGAATAATAGTATAAATCAACTATGACACTTAGCGGGTGGCAAGCAACAAACAACATGAACCAGTGACAACAACACTAAAGTAAGTACGCAATCAATCACAATATTAAACACATATGTGGACTCATGCATCCACACCACACTCATTTGGGTAATGAGTTCTTTTAGATTGAGTACATTAAGTCAATTCAATGCAATATTTTTTTCCTTTAACGTTATCGTGTCGGAACGTGACACTCCTATCTAACTATTGTGGGGTCCATCCCCATGTACCAAACTTTGAATAACTTTGTGCCAATTTCAAAGTTTGGTAAAGTTGGTAAGCTATGAAGAAGAAAAAATTGTTTTCTGCCAATTTCAAAGTTTGGCAGAGTAGGTAAGCTATGAAGAAGAAAAAATTATTTTTTCATTTGAAGGGTAGTGTATTTGTTCTCTATAAAAGGGAGGTCAATTCTTCATTCTAAATGCACCAAAAAGAATTAAAAAGGAGAGAAAAGAAGAGTGAGACATCACAGAGGAAAATAATCTGTGAAGAAAAGTAGAGAGTGTGAGTGATATTGTAGTGAGGTGGAAAAATCAAAAGAGTGTTATTTCTTTTGAATGTGTAGTGGTGTTTGGAGTTTTAATCAGACATACAAGTGTAAAATCCTTACTATAGTGATATTCGTTGCTCCTCTCGGGTCGTGGTTTTTCCCTTATTTAGGAGGGGTTTTCACGTAAATCTTGGGGTCATTATTTCTCTTTTATTCTCTTTGATTAACCGTATTGTTGTTTTCCGCATTTATTGCCTTTATTACCGCAAGTATTATTTCTGTTACGGATTTATTCCCAACAATTGGCATCAGAACACAGGTTCTGCTCATTTACAGAAATATTTTTTTGCAGCTTATTGTACCATACTCAATAAAAAAAATATCTAAAAAATATCTGGAGTAAAGTACGAGGTAGCAAAATTCAACGGTGATAGCGGTTTCTCAACGTGGCAGAGAAGCATGAAAAACTTGCTCGTCCAACAGGGTTTGCATAAGGCACTAGGCGGCAAATCCAAAAAGCCTGAATCCATGAAACTTAAGGATTGAGAAGAAATGGATGAAAAGGCTGCTAGTGCAATCAAATTGCACTTAACAGATGATGTAGTTAATAACATCATCGATGAAGAGAGTGCATGTGGCATTTGGACAAAGTTAGAAAATCTATACATGTCCAAAACGCTGACAAATAAATTGTACCTAAAGAAGCAGTAATATGCGCTACATATGGGTGAACGTACAAATTTTTTGTCTTATTTAAATGTACTTAATGAACTAATCACGCAACTGGCAAACCTCGGAGTAAAGATCGAGGATGAAGATGAAGTCATAGTGCTCCTAAACTCGTTGCCATCTTCCTACGGTACTTTAGCAATAACCATTTTACATGGTAAGGACTCTATTGAGTTGAAGGATGTCACATCAGCCCTTTTGCTGAGAAGATGAGAAAAAGGCCTGAAAATCACGGAAAGACTCTCATCACGGAAAGTAGAGGCAGAAGTTACCAAAGGAGCTCAAGTAATTATGGTAGATCCGGAGCTCGTGCAAAGTCCAAGGTCCGATCAAAATTGAAGGCCAGAAATTGCTACAATTGCGATCAACCAGGATACTTCAAAAGAGATTGTCCAAATCTAAAAAGGGGCAAAGGGAAAAGCAGCGGCCATAAGAATGATGACAACACAGCTGCCATGGTGCAAAATAATGACGAATTCATGCACTTGGCAGGTATAGAGTCGGAATGGGTGGTCGACACAGCAACATCTTATCATGTCACACCGGTAAGAGATCTTTTTTGCAGATATGTAGCCAGTGATTATGGCAATGTGAAAATGGGTAACATAAGTTACTCAAAAATTGCGGGAATTGGAGACATTTGCTTAAAAACATATGTTGGATGCACATTAGTGTTGAAAGACGTGCGCGCACGTACCTGATTTGCGAATGAACTTGATCTCGGGAGTTGCTTTGGACCAAGATGGATATGAGAACTACTTTGCAAATAAAAAATGGAGACTCACCAAAGGGGCATTGGTGATTGCAAAAGGAGTTGCTCGTGGCACGTTATACAGGACAAATGCAAAAATATGCCAAGGTGAATTAAATGCGGCTCACGAAGAAAATTCTGCAGATTTATGGCATAAAAGAATGGGTCATATGAGTGAGAAAGGATTGCAAAATTCTTTCCAAAAAGTCACTCATCTCTTTTGCCAAAGGTTCAACGATAAAATCGTGTAACTACTGCTTATTTGGTAAACAACATAAAGTCTCATTTAAGACATCATCAGAAAGAAAGTCGAATATACTTGATTTGGTATATTCTGATGTTTGTGGTCCAATGGAGATAGAATCGATAGGAGGTAATAAATACTTTGTTACCTTTATTGATGACGCTTCTCGAAAATTGTGGGTTTATATCTTGAGAACCAAAGATCAGGTGTTTCAAGTATTTCAAAAGTTTCATGCTCTGATAGAAAGAGAGACGGGTCGAAAGCTAAAACGTCTCCGAACCGACATTGGAGATGAGTACACTTCAAGAGAATTTGAAGAGTACTGTTCAAATCATGGAATCAGACATGAAAAGACAGTTCCTGGAACCCCACAACACAATGGTGTAGCTGAGAGAATGAATCACACCATTGTTGAGAATGTGAGAAGCATGCTCAGAATGGCTAAATTACCCAAGACATTCTGGGGTGAAGCAGTTCGGACAACGTGTTATCTTATCAATCTTAGTCCATTAGTTCCGTTGGAGTTTGACATTCCGGAGAGAGTTTGGACCAACAAAGAGAATGTCTTACTCGCACCTAAAGGTGTTCGGTTGCAAAACTTTTGCACATGTACCGAAGGATCAAAGAACCAAGCTAGATGATAAATCAGTTCCCTGCATATTCATCGCATATGGATATGAAGAGTCCGGGTACAGACTATGGGATCTCGTAAAGAAGAAGGTCATCAGATGTAGAGATGTAATATTTCGAGAAAGTGAAGTTGGAACTGCTGATGATCTATCCGAGAAGGCCAAGAAAAAGAGTGGTATAGTTCCTAATCTTGTTACCATTACTTCTTCTTTTAATCATCCCATAAGTGCAGAAAGTATGATTGATGAAGTTGCTGAGCATGAAGAGCAACCTGATGAGATTGTTGAGCAGGGGGAGCAACTTGGTGATAATACCGAGCAAATGGAGTACCCAGAAGAAGAACAATCTCAACCTCTGAGGAGATCAGAAAGACGAAGGATAGAATCAACCAAATACCCTTCCTCGGAGTATGCCCTTATCAATGATGAAGGTGAGCCAGAAAGTCTTAAGGAGGTGTTGTCTCATACGGAAAAGAGCCAATGGATGAAAGCCATGCACGAAGAGATGGGATCTCTATAGAAAAATGGCACATACCAGCTAGTTGAACTTCCAAAAGGAAAAAGATCACTTAAGTGCAAGTGGGTCTTTAAACTCAAGAAAGATAGAAATGACGAATTGGTGAGGTACAAAGCTCGATTGGTTGTAAAAGGCTTAAAACAAAAGAAAGGTATTGATTTTGATGAAATTTTTCACCTATTGTCAAAATGACTTCTCTTCGAACTATTTTGAGCATAGCAGCTAGTCTAGATCTTGAAGTGGAGCAATTGGACGTGAAAACTTCATTTCTTCACGGAGATTTGGAAGAAGAGATTTATATGGAGCAACTAGAGGGATTTGAAGTATCTGGAAAGAAACACATGGTGTGCAAATTGAATAAGAGTCTCTATGGGTTGAAACAGGCCCCAAGGCAATGGTACAAAAAGTTTGACTCTTTCATGAAAAGTCAAACGTACACAAAGACATATTCTGATCCATGTGTATACTTCAAAAGATTTTCTGACAATAATTTTATTATTTTGTTGTTATATGTGGATGACATGTTAATTGTAGGACAAGACAAAGAGCTGATTGCAAAGTTGAAGAAAGATTTGTCCAAGTCATTTGACATGAAAGACTTGGGCCCAGCACAACAAATTCTAAGGATGAAGATTGTTCGAGAACAAACAAAAAGAAAGTTGTGGCTATCTCAAGGGAAGTACATTAAACGTGTACTAGAACGCTTCAACATGAAGAGTCCTAAACCTGTTAGCACGCCTTTTGCGAGTCATATGAAGTTGAGCAAACAGATGTGTCCTACAAAAAAAGAGGAGAAAAGGGAATGGCTAAAGTTCCTTATTCTTCAGCAGTGGGGAGTTTGATGTATGCGATGGTGTGTACAAGAACTGATATTGCTCATGCAGGGAATGGCTAAAGTTTCTTATTCTTCAGCAGTGGGGAGTTTGATGTATGCGATGGTGTGTACAAGACCTGATATTGCTCATGTAGCTGGTGTTGTTAGCAGATTCCTTGAAAATCCTGGAAAAGAACACTGGGAGGCAGTTAAGTGGATACTCAGGTATCTAAGAGGTACCACAAGGGATTGGTTGTGTTTTAAAGGATCTGATCCAATATTGAAGGGCTATACTGATGCTGATATGACAGGTGACCTCGATAATAGAAAATCCACTACTGGATATTTGTTTACATTTTCAGGGGGAGTTATATCATGGCAGTCAAAGTTGCAGAAGTGTGTCTCACTCTCTACAACTAAGGCAGAATATATTGTAGCTACTGAAGCTGGCAAAGAGATGGTATGACTGAAATGATTTCTTCAAGAACTTGGATTGCACCAGAAGGAGTATGTCATCTATTGTGACAGTCAGAGTGCAATAGACTCGAGCAAGAACACCATGTATCATGCAAGGACGAAGCACATCGACGTGAGATATCACTGGATTCGTGAAAAGATAGAGGACGGATCTATGCAGGTCATGAAGATCCCTACTACTGAAAACCCTTCAGATATGCTGACCAAGGTGGTAACAAAAGACAAGTTAGAGCTATGTAAAGAACTTGTCGACATGCACTCAAGCTAGAAACCTAGAGCTACCTCCTTCAGGTGAATGGGTCTAGAGGGGGAGATTGTAGGGTCCATTCCCATGTACCAAACTTTGAATAATTTTGTGCCAATTCCAAAGTTTGGTAGATTTGGTAAGCTATGAAGAAGAAAAAATTGTTTTCTGCCAATTTCAAAGTTTGGCAGAGTAGGTAAGCTATGAAGAAGAAAAAATTATTTTTTCATTTGAAGGGTAGTGTATTTGTTCGCTATAAAAGGGAGGACAATTCTTCATTCTATATGCACCAAAAAGAATTAAAAAGGAGAGAAAAGAAGAGTGAGACATCACAGAGGAAAATAATCTATGAGGAAAAATAGAGAGTGTGAGCGATATTGTAGTGAGGTGGAAAAATCAAAAGAGTGTTATTTCTTTTGAATGTGTAGTGGTGTTTGGAGTTTTACTCAGACATACAAATGTAAAATCCTTACTATAGTGATATTCGTTGCTCCTCTCGGGTCGTGGTTTTTCGCTTATTTAAGAGTGGTTTTCATGTAAAATCTTGGTGTCATTATTTCTCTTTTATTCTCGTTGATTAACCACATTGTTGTGTTCCACATTTATTGTCTTTATTACCGCAAATATTATTTCTGTTACGGATTTATTCCTAACAACTATACCGTATTGAAAAGTGACACTTCGATCTAATAATATCATTAATTTATTTCATCAAGTCTTCTTTATTCAAGGTATCACTTCGATAGAGAGGGATCAAGATTATAAATTTCATGGTCTCAGAATTTCACCCTAATCACAAGCCACACAACCAAGTTACACAATCACACAAGCAAGTACATAGAGAACTTCACCATAACCTATCTCCACCGAAGAACTGAAGCCAGACAAGCTATTTCTCCAATATTTTTTCCTTCTTCAATGCCTCAGGTGATTTTCGATCTATCAAGTATGCATACTTCATAAATAAACGAGTCTATAAATCCTATATCCCTATATATCTAACCTAGATTTAACAACTAACATCCTAAACTTCAAAAAAATAAATTCAATCCATCGATCCAGCTACAACACAAGACAACATAATCTTAATTTATTTTCCATTAGTGTTCACGTGAGTATAGAGAGGAATAGCAATACCCATTCAATCTCTACTTAGAAACGATGTGTGACCCATCCTACCATTTTCTAAAGTTAATTTTCTTCACCCATTTAACATAACTTCACTGGAAATTAAACATTAATGGGAGACGAATTTGTTTTCAGACCCAACACCAGAGTTAATATCTTAAATGGTCACTGAATTTTCAATAGTTCTCTTAGAAAGTCACTCAATTTAAATTAATTTACTTGAAAAATCACTCAACTTTGTTTTGTAACTCAAAAATCACTCAATTATAAATCTTTCATTAAGAAAGTCACTCAAATATGATATTTTACATAGAAATCTTTCAACTAATTTAAATGTTTTTAAATTAAATTTTGTTAAAATACAAATTTTGTTTTAAACTTATTTTTAAAAAGTAATAAGATGCTCTTAATTATTTTATTAATTTTTGTTAAATATATATTTATCTGAATAATTTTTTTTAAAAAATAATAAGATTGCTACAGTATTTTTTTTTTCTGGATTCTTAACTTCTTGATTCCAATCTTTTTTTTAAAAATTAATTTTTCAACATTAGTTCCAGTTAAACAATTGCTGTTATAGAAAAACAAATCTTTTGTTTTTATCAATCGCTACGGTACTTTTTCCAAAGGAAAAATATAATTAAATAATTAGAATTGGACAATAGGATAATTAAAATAGATATTTTTATTTTAATAAAATTAAATGAAAAAATATGTAAGTTGATTAAGTAACTAAATAAATGAAAAGTTGAACGACTTTCTTAATGAAATATCAATAGTTAAGTGACTTTTGAGTTATAAAACAAAACTGAGTGACTTTCTAAGTTAACAAACCTAGTTGAGTAACTTTCTAAGTAAAGTATCCAAAATTGAATGACCATATGAGATATTACCTCCCCAACACCACTATCCATCTTATATTCTTATCCAACCTTAATTATATAACAGTAATTAGTGCCCCTACTACTAATACCTTAAATTCAACGTAATAGTTAATTACATATTTATCAAACTATTAATTTATAATAGGATAAAGGAATTTTAATGTTTAAAAGTTCAAGCCACTGGTTACGAAATCAGTCGCATTGAACACCTCTACTTGTACGTGTAACGACCTGTTTAGTCGTTTTAGAGCAGCAGAACAAATTCTGGAAAAACTGGCTGAAACCACGGACACAACGACGGACCGTCGCAGGCTCGACGGACCGTCGTGGGTGTTCCGTCCCATGACACTTAGAATTTTTAATTTGGGTACTGAAAATCGACTCTCTGAACTTCGTAACGAAATGGCGAGCGGATCGTGACACCACGACGAACCGTCGTGAGTCCCGCTGCAAAACACTTCAACTTTTGAGAAATTGGTGCAAGAAAACGAAGTTTCGACCGTCATGACGGAGGGCGGGACGGACCGTCACAGGGTGACGGCCGTCGCAGACCCTGAAAATCGAGGAGGCGACGGCCATCGTGACGGACCGTCGCAGCACGACGGCCCGCCACAGCCGCACAATCCCGGGCAGTTTAGGATTTCTCCCCACGTTTTAAGGGTCGTTTTTGACTATTCTTTCTTTAATTATAAAGATTGAGGGTTTATATTAATAAGTCTAATTACTTAGGGGTTAAATTAGGTAACCTTAAGTTAATTAGTGGGTCATTATTACCATCTTTCATTCCTAATTATATAGAATTAGGGTAAAGGAAAGAGGGTTGGAATAAAACAAAGAGAAAGAACAAGAGAGAAAAGGGAGAAACGAATTGAGAGAGCAGTCGATCAAAGGGAAAAAGGGTGTCAACGCTTGGAATTCTTGCTTGTTGATTTCAATTCTTCGGTGGAGGTAGGTTATGGTTTATGTTACGATATTCGTAGTGAACTCTTAATAGTGAATATTATGTGTTGATATTATTGTAAACCCTACTATGTGCTTAAGTTGTATGCTTGCATGAATATGAATGTGAAATTGTGATGAATTAACAAAGCATGATGAAGCTATTGAATCCCAAATCTTGAAAGAACCCTAATTCGCTTGATATATTATATAATGAGAATGATGATGCCTTAGTATGAAAGAAGGCTTGATATATTATATAATGAGAATGATGATGCCTTAGTGTAAAAGAAGGCTTGATGAATTAGGGGATCGGGTGCCACGTTCCGGTACCAGGATAGAATGAATATGAGGATCGGGTGCCACGTTCCGGTACCAGGATAGAATGAATATGAGGATCGGAGTGTCACGTTCCGACACCAGGATAGAATATGGATCGGGTGCCACGTTCGGTACCAGGNTAGAATGAATATGAGGATCGGAGTGTCACGTTCGACACCAGGATAGAATATGGATCGGGTGCCACGTTCGGTACCAGGATAGAATGAATATGAGGATCGGGTGCCACGTTCGGTACCAGGATAGAATGAATATGAGGATCGGAGTGTCACGCCCGACACCAGGATAGAATATGGATCGGGTGCCACGTTCCGGCATCAGGATAGTATATGAGGATCGGAGTGCCACGTTCCGCACCAGGATAGAAATAGAGGAGCGGAGTGTCACGCATCTGACACAAGAGGAAGAAAGATAATGAATCTTGAAAGATAATGAATATACTCAATCTAATGAACTTAATTCCCAAATGAGTATGGTATTGAGGCTTGAGTCCTCGCTGTGAACTTCGGTTGTAGTTATTGATGAATTTATGTTGTTATTGCTACATGTTGAGTATTGTAGTTGATTTACATTATTATTGATATATACCGTTCCCTATTTTGAGTTGGCCGATGATATCTACTCGGTATTTGTGGTTGTCTTGACCCCCTACTTTTATGTTTTTCTTCTTTGTTATTTGTGTAATGCGACAAGCGTTAGTCAACTTCAACTCAACGTAGATCTAGCCGTCTTCACTTCATCGGAAATTCAGGTGAGCTAATGCGTCTAGCTTGACTGGTGTTCTTCTTCAAGTCTTGATGCCTTGAACTTCCGGCATGGACTAGCTAGTATTTGTTTTAGCTTCTTAGACATTCCTAGTTTAGTAATTTGAGATAGATGTTCTTGTGATGATGACTTCCAGATTTTGGGGATATTAATAATAGTTTTGAATTGTTTTATTAATGAGTTAAGTCTTCCGCATTATTTTCTGTTGTTATATATTGAAATGTTAAGGGTTAAATTGGTTGGTTCGCTCACATAGGAGGGTAGATGTGGGTGCCAGTCGCGGTCCGGATTTGGGTCGTGACAAACTTGGTATCAGAGCATTAGGTTCGTTGGTCTCATCACACAAGAACAGGTCTAGTAGAGTCTTAAGGAACGGTAGGGGGACGCCTTTACTTGTCCTTGAGAGGCTATAAGACTTTAGGAAAATTTCACTCTTTCATTCTTCCTTTCGTGCTACTACTTGAGTCCAATTGGTATCTAGGCGATACGAATTGGTATCTGACCATCTTCACTCTATTTCGCAGATGGTTAGAACTAGAGCAACAACTACGCCAACACCAACACCAGCACCGGCAGGACAGGGTGCGTCTGAGCCAGCCACCGGGGCTGTAGCTCGAGGGAGAACAACGGCAGAGGCCGTGGTAGAGGTCGTGGGAGGACGCCCTCTAGAGGAAGAGGACGAGCACCTAGCCCATCCGATACTAGGCGGTGACTCCTCTCCACCGATCAAGAGGTGATAAGAGAAGGGGAGGATGGGGTGAATGAGCAAGGCAGAATGAGGAAATGCCACCTCAACCTACCCAGAGATGATCAATCGTGTTCTCGCTTATCTTAGCGGGTTATCCGATCACGGTCAGGCACCTCCAGGGTTTACGCACCAACACCTCCGGTTTGAGGTACGACATGCGGCTACTATGGCTCCGCATGGATGCACCATTGGGAATGGGCACATTTCCACGTCGACCATCGGGCCTATTATGACAAACGATCAACATGAACTTTTCGGTAAGTTCTTGAAATTGAAACCTCCAGTCTTTAAGGGTGCGTAATCGGAGGATGCCTACGATTTTCTGGTTGATTGTCATGAGCTACTACACAAGATGGGTATAGTAGAGAGGTTTGGTGTCGAGTTCGTGAGCTATCAGTTTCAAGGGAACGCCAAAATGTGGTGGCGTTCACATGTTGAGTGTCAACCAACGGAGGCACCACCTATGACTTGGGAATCATTCTCGAGTTTGTTCATGGAAAAGTATATCCCCCGGACCTTGAGGGATAGGAAGAGGGATGAGTTCTTAAGTCTGGAGCAAGGTAGAATGACGGTTAATGCATACGAGGCTAAGTTTCGTGCTTTATCAAGGTATGCCACTCAACTCTGTTTCAGTCCACAAGAACGGATCCGCCGTTTTGTAAAGGGGTTGAGATCAGAGTTGCGGATTTCGGCCTTACAGGTAGCGGCAGCGGCAAAATCCTTCCAAGAGGTGGTAGACTTTGTGATAGAGGTGGAAGGAGTGAAGCCAGATGACTTCACCACAACTTCGACATCAAAAAGGTTTCGAAAGGGAGGTGAGTTTAATAGTTCGTATACTAGAGGACAGAACTCCGGAGGTCACTCCAATCGACCAATACAGTCTTCACTACAGACTGTAGTTGGGGGTCCACCTCAGAACGGTCAACACTACTCCGAGAGACCTATGCATGAACCCCGAGAGTGTTATGGATGTGGGGAGGTTGGACACATTAAGAGGTATTGTCCAAACCAGAGTTACAGAACCCCAATAGCTAGAGGTAGAGGTGGTAATGGTAGAGGTCGTTATTCTGGAGGCGTGGTGGCGAGGTAATGGTGGTCACCAAAACGGCAGAGGTGAAGGGCAAAACGGAGCCACTACTACGCAACATGGTAGGGCAATGGATGACAAGCGATAGGGCCCATTGTTACGCTTTCCTGGGAGATCTGAAGCGGAGGCGTCGATCTTTGTTATCACGGGTAATCTTTTGGTTTGTGATTGCATGGCATCTATATTATTTGACCCTGGCTCCACGTTTTCATATGTATCTTCATCATTTGCTAATGGTCTAAATCTACATTGTGAATTACTTGATATGCCTATTCGTGTTTCTACTCGGTGGGTAGTCTGTGGTAGTTGAAAAAGTGTATAGGTCTTGTTTGGTGAATTTTGTGGGGAGCAACACTTACGTAGATTTGGTTATCTTAGAAATGGGTGATTTTGATGTAATTACTGGTATGACTTGGCTTTCTCCGAATTTTGCAATTTTGGATTGTAATGCTAAAGCGGTGGCGTTAGCCAAGCACTGGCGGCGTATCCGTTAGTGTGGGAGGCGACTACACTTCCAATCCGTGTCGTATTATCTCCTTTCTTGGTGCTCGGAAGATGGTTAGTAAGGGTTGTTTAGCTTTCTTAGCACATCTTAGGGATGACACCATCCAAGTACCCTCAATCGAATCGGTTTGGTAGTTCGAGAATTTTTGGATGTGTTCCTGCAGATCTTCCTGGTATGCCACCAGATAGGGATATTGACTTTTGTATCGATCTTGAACCGGCACACGCCCATTTCTATACCCTCAGTATAGAATGGCTCCCAATTAAGAGAGTTAAAGGCTCAACTTCAAGAGTTGTTGAGCAAGGGCTTCATTAGACCAAGTGCACCTCCTGGGGTGCTCGGTCTTGTTTGTGAAGAAGAAGGATGGGAGTTTTGGATGTGCATAGACTACGCACAACTAAACAAGGTAACTATAAAGAACAAGTATCCTCTTCCTCGCATTGATGACTTGTTCGATCAGTTACAAGGTGCTTGTGTCTTCTGTAAGATTGACTTGAGATCCGGTTATCATCAATTGAAAATACGGGCGACGGACGTGCCAAAGACTGCTTTTCGAACTAGATATGGGCATTATGAATTCGTAGTGATGTCTTTTGGTCTTACGAATGCCCCTGCTGCGTTCATGAGCTTGATGAACGGGATCTTTAAGCCATATTTGGACCTCTTCGTAATCGTATTTATTGATGATATATTGGTATACTCGAAGAGCAAGAAGGAACATGAAGAGCATTTGAGAATGGTATTGGAGACGTTGAGGGAGAAAAAGCTCTACGCCAAATTCTCTAAGTGTGAGTTTTGGCTAGATGCGGTGTCCTTCTTGGGGCACGTAGTTTCTAAGGATGGAGTGATGGTAGATCCATCTAAGATTGAGACAGTGAAGAATTGGGTAAGACCCACTAATGTATCAGAAATAAGGAGCTTTGTTGGGTTAGCTAGCTACTACCGCAGATTTGTCAAGGGATTCTCTTCTATTGCTTCCCAATTGACGAACTTGACTAAGCAGAATGTTCCATTTGTATGGTCAGATGAATGTGAGGAAAGCTTTCAGAAGCTTAAGACTTTGTTGACTACCGCACCAATTCTTACCTTGCCAATAGAGGGTAAAGACTTCATTGTTTACTGTGATGCATCCTATTCTGGGTTGGGTGCAGTGTTAATGCAAGAGAAAAATGTGATTGCTTATGCTTCGAGGCAATTAAAGGTGCATGAACGTAACTATCCGACCCATGATTTGGAGTTGGCCGCGGTAGTGTTTGCACTAAAACAATAGAGACACTATTTGTATGGGGTTAAGTGTGAAGTCTACACGGATCATCGTAGCCTTCAGTATGTCTTTACTCAGAAAGATTTGAACTTAAGACAGAGGAGATGGATGGAGTTACTAAAGGACTACGATATCACTATCTTGTATCATCCGGGAAAAGCGAATGTTGTAGCGGATGCTTTGAGTAGAAAGGCGGAAAGCATGGGAAGTCTAGCTCATTTGCAAGCTTCTAGGCGCCCATTGGCTAGAGAAGTACAGATTTTGGCTAACGATTTGATGAGGTTAGAAGTAAATGAGAAGGGAGGATTGTTAGCTAGTGTGGAGTCGAGATCTTCTTTCCTTGACAAGATTAAGGGAAAACAGTTTGATGATGAGAAACTAAGGCGAATCCGAGACAAAGTGTTGCAAGGAGAGGCTAAGGAAGCACAAATCGATGAGGAAGGTGTTTTGAGAATCAAGGGAAGGGTATGTGTACCCCGAGTTGATGATTTGATCAACACTATTCTCGACAGAGGCTCATAGTTCAAAGTATTCTATACATCCGGCGCCGACCAAGATGTACCGTGACCTAAAGCAACACTTTTGGTGGAGTAGAATGAGCGTGATATTGTTGACTTTATTGCCAAGTGTCCAAACGTCAACAAGTAAAGTATGAACACCAAAGGGCCGGAGGAACACTTCAGAGAATGCCCATTCCTGAATGGAAGTGGGAGAGAATTGCAATGGACTTTGTGGTTGGTCTTCCAAAGACATTGGGTAAGTATGACTCCATTTGGGTGGTTGTCGATAGGTTAACTAAGTCTGCTCATTTCATTCCGGTAAAGGTGACTTACAATGCAGAAAAGTTAGCCAAGATCTATATCTCGTAAATCGTTCGATTGCATGGGGTTCCACTATCCATCATATCGGATAGAGTACGCAGCTTACTTCTAAGTTTTGGAAAACATTGCATGCGGAATTGGGTACTAGGTTGGACCTTAGTACTGCGTTCCATCCTCAGACCGATGGTCAGTCTGAGAGGACGATTCAAGTGTTGGAGGATATGCTTCGTGCATGTGTGATAGAGTTTGGTGGCCATTGGGATAGCTTCTTACCCTTAGCGGAGTTTTCATACAATAATAGCTATCACTCAAGCATTGACATGGCTCCATTTGAAGCATTGTATGGTAGGAGATGTAGGTCTCCCATTGGTTGGTTTGATGCATTCGAGGTTAGACCTTGGGGTACCGATCTTTTGAGGGATTCGATAGAAAGTGAAGTCTATTCAAGAAAAGCTTCTAGCGGCGCAAAGTAGACAAAAAGAATATGCAGATCGAAAGGTTAGAGACTTAGAGTTCATGGAGGGTGAACAAGTCTTGTTGAAAGTTTCACCAATGAAAGGGGTGATGCGGTTTGGTAAGAGAGGTAAGTTAAGTCCAAGGTATATTGGACCATTTGAAGTGCTTAAGCGAATAGGGGAGGTGGCTTATGAGTTAGCCTTGCCCCCGGGGCTGTCCGGAGTACATCCGGTATTCCATGTGTCCATGTTGAAAAGATACCATGGAGATGGAAACTACATCATCCGTTGGGATTCAGTTTTGTTGGATGAGAACTTGACTTATGAAGAGGAACCGGTTGCTATATTAGATAGAGAGGTTCGCAAGTTGAGGTCGAGAGAAATTGCATCCATCAAAGTTCAATGGAAGAATCGACCGGTTGAAGAGGCTACTTGGGAGAAGGAGGCGGATATGCAAGAGAAATACCCACATCTGTTTACAGATTCAGGTGCTCCTCTTCGCCATCGCTGTTTTCTTCTTTTGATCGTTCGGGACGAGCGATGGGTAAATTGGTATCTATTGTAACGACTGTTTAGTCGTTTTAGAGCGGCAGAACAAATTACGGAAAAAGCGGCTGAAACCACGGACACAACGACGGACCGTCGCAGGCTCGACGGACCGTCGTGGGTGTTCCGTCCCATGACACTTAGAATTTTTAATTTGGGTACTGAAAATCGACTCTCGAACCGTAACGAAATGGCGAGCGGATCGTGACACCCACGACGAACCGTCGTGAGTCCGCTGCAAAACACTTCAACTTTTGAGAAATTGGTGCAAGAAAACGAGTTTCTGACCGTCATGACGGAGGGGCCAGGGACGGACCGTCACAGGGTGACCGGGCCGTCGCAGACCACCTGAAAAAATGGGAGGAGGCGACGGCCATCGTGACGGACCGTCGCAGGCACGACGGCCCGTCCACAGCTGCACAATCCCGGCGGTTTAGGATTTCTCCCCACGTTTTAAGGGTCGTTTTTGACTATTCTTTCCTTAATTATAAAGATTGAGGGTTTATATTAATAAGTCTAATTACTTAGGGGTTAAATTAGGTAACCTTAAGTTAATTAGTGGGTCATTATTACCATCTTTCATTCCTAATTATATAGAATTAGGGTAAAGGAAAGAGGGTTGGAATAAAACAAAGAGAAAGAACAAGAGAGAAAAGGGAGAAACGAATTGAGAGAGCAGTCGATCAAAGGGAAAAGGGTGTCAACGCTTGGAATTCTTGCTTGTTGATTTCAATTCTTCGGTGGAGGTAGGTTATGGTTTATGTTACGATATTCGTAGTGAACTCTTAATAGTGAATATTATGTGTTGATATTATTGTAAACCCTACTATGTGCTTAAGTTGTATGCTTGCATGAATATGAATGTGAAATTGTGATGAATTAACAAAGCATGATGAAGCTATTGAATCCCAAATCTTGAAAGAACCCTAATTCGCTTGATATATTATATAATGAGAATGATGATGCCTTAGTATGAAAGAAGGCTTGATATATTATATAATGAGAATGATGATGCCTTAGTGTAAAAGAAGGCTTGATGAATTAGGGGATCGGGTGCCACGTTAGGTACCAGGATAGAATGAATATGAGGATCGGGTGCCACATTCCGCACCAGGATAGAATGAATATGAGGATCGGAGTGTCACGTTCGACACCAGGATAGAATATGGATCGGGTGCCACGTTCGGTACCAGGATAGAATGAATATGAGGATCGGAGTGTCACGCCCGACACCAGGATAGAATATGGATCGGGTGCCACGCCCGTACCAGGATAGAATGAATATGAGGATCGGGTGCCACGTTCGGTACCAGGATAGAATGAATATGAGGATCGGAGTGTCACGTTCCGACACCAGGATAGAATATGGCTCGGGTGCCACGTTCCGGGACCAGGATAGTATATGAGGATCGGAGTGCCCCGGTTCGGCACCAGGATAGAAATAGAGGAGCGGAGTGTCACGTACCGACACAAGAGGAAGAAAGATAATGAATCTTGAAAGATAATGAATATACTCAATCTAATGAACTTAATTCCCAAATGAGTATGGTATTGAGGCTTGAGTCCTCATGTGTGAACTCGGTTGTAGTTATTGATGAATTTATGTTGTTATTGCTACATGTTGAGTATTGTAGTTGATTTACATTATTATTGATATGTATTCTGTTCCCTATTTTGAGTTGGCCGTTGATATGTACTCAAGACTTGTGGTTGTATCGACTTCCTACTTTTATGTTTTTCTTCTTTGTTATTTGTGTAATGCAAAGAAGCGTTCCGTCAACTTCAACTCAACAAGAGATCTAGCAGTCTTCACTTCATCGGAAATTCAGGGTGAGCTAATGCGTCTAGCTTGGACTGTGTCTTCTTCTTCAAGTCTTGATGCCTTGAACTTCCGGCATGGACTAGCTAGTATTTGTTTTAGCTTCTTAGACATTCCTAGTTTAGTAATTTGAGATAGATGTTCTTGTGATGATGACTTCCAGATTTTGGGGATATTAATAATAGTTTTGAATTGTTTTATTAATGAGTTAAGTCTTCCGCATTATTTTCTGTTGTTATATATTGAAATGTTAAGGATTAAATTGGTTGGTTCGCTCACATAGGAGGGTAGATGTGGGTGCCAGTCGCGGTCCGGATTTGGGTCGTGACAGTACGCCTAAACTTTCAATTCCAATTCTTTACATATTAATGGTTGGCCTAACTTTCCTCTCAGCCATCATCTAACAACAAAACAATAATAATAATAATAATAATAATAATAATAATAATAATAATAATTATTATTATTATTATTATTATTATTATTATTATTATTATTTTAACTATATCAAAAGAGTGAGTAACTTAATTAGTATCAACCTGATCTTAATTGCCAACTCATTACTATAGGTGACATTCATGCCAAATTTGTAATTCTCATCAATGTCTTCTCTTAATTCTTTGCAAATGCAAACATTCAACACAAAAACCACAACAAAAAATTCATAAAATGATTTCCAACATCTCCTTCAATTTCTCCAAAATGAACCTAAAAAGTTCAAATTTCACTTTTTTGATTTGAATTTCCAATTTTGCAGAATTATGTTATTTTTAATCTTCTTAATGTACATGAAAAATGTAGCTTTTATTCATATATAAAATTTGGAAAATAGTCAGACCAAAGAAAAAAAAAGTCAGTCTTAGAAGCACTATTGGAACCCGTTAAGGGTCGCTAACAAAAGGTGAAAGGAGACCCTAGAGGAAGAATCTTTATACGAGTTTAAGGCATGTAGCTTATAGTTATAGCTAGACGACATATGTTTTATTGTAACATCTGCTAATGTACCTCATAGTTGGGTTGTACCTTCCTTAGGTGTCAAATGTGATGCTGTACAAGTTCGTTTAAATCAGACCTCTATTTCGGTACAACGAGAAGGAGTTTACTATGGTCAATGCAGTGAGATTTTTCGAACTAATCATGCCCTTTATGCCTATCCTCGTAGAAGTTGTTCCTAGGAAAGAGCTTGGTTTGAAAGGTGACAGCAGCATGTATAAGAGCCGAAATAGGAGTAGAGGAAGGAGCCGGTTTTCAAATAAGTAAATCGGATCATTCAATGTTTATAAGGAGGTCGACATCAGGTATTGTCCTTCTTCTGCGTGGATGACATTGCTTTCTAGTAATAGCTTAGATAAATAAGCTTAATAGAAGATTAAGAATCCAGTTTGATATGAAAGATTTAGAAGACTCGCTTGGGAGATCTCAGTAACCAGGGTATATTATTAAGTCGTGTATACAAATGATCGAAGCATCCATCTAGATCTATCTCAGACAGCCCGTCGGGAATACGGGCTTCACCAAAGAGATTTATTGCAAGGAATGCGTTAATATATTCCATTGGACGGGGGCTATTTTTAATAAAATTTCGATGTAACTCTCACATTTTCATCTTCTGGGCTCTTCGTCTTCTTTTTTTAATCTTTTTTAGATATAAGAGTCATTTTTTAAACAAATACAAAAGAAATTTTCTCAATTTATGTGAGCCTTTGAAGGAGAAAAGAAAGTATATAGAAGTCAGATGATGGGATTTAATTTATTGGCTTTTGAATTTCGTTGATTTGCAAGGAGGAAATCTTAGAAGGATAATAATTAAGTCTTTTTAACTCAAAATGATTTTTGATCATCGTTTAGAAGCTCATGCAAATGCTTACGTGACATAATGCAAAATTGAAGTTAATTTAACATTAATAAAAGAATCAGAAGAAAGGTGAGGATGATATATATTAAAATGGGAAAGCTAGACAAATATAATAATTAGGGATTCAAGAGAGAGTTGAGGAGATGGAAGGTGAAGACAATTTTCTTACCAATAATTAAATTTTGATCCATTTTTTTTTATCTATTCATTAATTTAATGAATAAATTATTTATAAAAATATTGGCCAACAATATTAGTATTTATCTTATTTGGGTTGATATTTTGATGGTGTTATTTTCATTCCATAAAATATTCTATATTATAAAATATTTATTTTAAATTATTAATCTGATTAGTAGAGAAATAAATATGAATTCAATCCCGTGTGCGTACGAACATTATTTATCTAATAATAATAATAATAATAAATAACTAAATAAATAAAAATCAGCACTTTAATTCGTGAATGCAGTGAATCAAATAAAGTATTTACAAACAAAACTAATCAACTAAAACCTATATTATCATATTGTTAAACCATGGACTTCACTTACTGCTATTGAATCAATAATTAAATTAATTACACAGCCAAACTCAATTTATTAGCCTTTACACAATGATTTTCTATGGAACTGCAATATGGGAGAAGTCACATACACCATATCATTATATAATTAGGAAGGATTAAGGTAAGAAAAATCACCTGAAGCCGTTGTTTTTTCTCGCACTCGTGTGGCTCCTCTCTATTTTAATTTTCTTCCTTTTCTATGCATAATAAAAAGTGATCCATTATTTGTTTTAACGTTATCTTCTATAACTGGCAACTAACTTAATTATAAAAAAAATTACTTTAATAATTTCATAATTGTAATTAAGAATAACCTGAAATACCCATTTAAAATTTATCGAAAGAGTCTTATATGAAATAAAAAGTTCTAATACCTAAAACGACCAAATGAGTCGTTACATCTATACTATTTTTGAACATTTTTACCTTTTTAGATTTAATACATTTTGATTAAAAATGAAAAAAAATCAATTTATTTTAAAATAAATAGGATATTATAGACTTTTTAAATTTCTGGCCAAATTTTCTAGCCATATAGCATTATCCTAAAATAAATATATTGATTATTGATTCTTACTCCTTTTGTTTATATTTTATTTGTTCAATTTTAACATGACATGATTGAGAAACAAATAATTGATGTATTGAGTTTTATCATTTTATTCTATTAATTGATAGAATTACACAATTAATTTACTCATTAAATTTTTTTTATCTTTTTTTAAAATATTACTCTCTGAATAACTTGAGGGGTATAATAGGTAATAAAATATGTTATCTTTTTTTGATTTGTCAAAAATAAAAAATAAAAATAGATAAATAAAAAATTAAAATTGAATAAGTAAAATGGGACAGATTAAGTCTATGGGTTTTGGTTTTGGTTTTTCTTTTATTTTAATTAAATGGCCTGATTTTATGTTGGTGATGTGGACCGCTAATAAGAGGCCATGAATAGTTTTGAAAATCTGGATATGAATTACCTTTTTCTTTTTATAACGATAGTGGCATAAATAAGTCATTTTTTAACTAACGGTGTCGATGGGCTTCCTTCAATACTTTAATGTCATATTTGAATCTTTTCCCTTTAAAAAATAATATTAGAATTTCTATATTATTTTAATCTATTTAATAAACTATAAATATTTTAAAAAAAAATTCTAAAAAACCCACCCGCCCACCCACGGCAATCCCTCATTTTCCTCTTCGGTTCTAAACTATAACATCCCAACACACAATTCCTCCCTCAATTTATTTTTCAATTGTAATCTTCTTCTCTCCTGATTTTTGTACAACCAACATGAATAATTTTTTGCCAAAAAATTATGAAACCCCGAAAGAAATGGTGTTACTGAATTTTTTTTCCTAAATTACATAATTGATATTTCTTGGAGTTTAAAAACTCTTCGTTTTTTTAAATATCAAGTTTACTTAATTAATAAAATGTTTATTGATGGATTAAACTGACATAAATTTTATGTCGAGATCGAATTTGTTGGAAAAAAAATTGACCAGAAACTACCATTCTTAGATTTGATTTTTCTTTTGTTTGGAAAGATAACAAAAAATTGTATTACTTTAAAAAATATCAAATCACTGGCTTTTAGAAAAGAGAAGGGAGGATGCCACGACATCACCGAAAATGAGTGATATTGAAAAAGGGGTTATGACTAAAAAAGAAAGAAATTTATTTTTTGAAAAAGTAGCTAAAATTGCCCCTTCACGCGCTCCTATGTATGAGTGTTGCAATATCTTTGTCATGTTCGAAAAGTGTTCAATAGATATTCATTTGGAATAATAAAACTGTTTTATAGGTACAACTTTAGTTAAGGTGTTTAAATGAATTATGCCGACAAACAGATGACACAAGCCAAAATTATTATTAAAATAGTGAATTTACTATTATATTCATATTAATGATAACATAAATGCATTAAAAAGTTATGATTTTGTAAAAGTTCTACTTTTATTTAAAATTTTCATTTTTAGTGCATTGTAGGAAAAATTGTGTACCAGACACACATTACTAGTGTAATAGGAAAAATCCTTTTGGCTAAAAAATTTGATCAGAATGGTAAATAACATATTTTTCACATAATGTTATTTTTATTTTTTTGAACATTTCTATCCTTTTAACTTTAATAACCTTTTGATTAAAAATGAAAAAAAAGATCAATTTATTTTAAAATAAAAAGAATATCATAGACTTTATAAATTTTTGACTAACTTTTGGCTAAATTTTAATATCCTTATTAAATTTCTGACTAATTTTAGCCAAATTTTCTAGTCATTTAATATTACCCTATTTAATATCTATAGTTTCATGTAATTAAGATGTTAGTTTTGTTTGTAATTGAAAACATTGACTTGGATTTTGGTTCTTTGATTGATTAACGTGAGGGAACTGAGGCTTAACATTTGTATAACTTAAACTTATTCTGTGACTTGCATACAATGAAAGAGATGAACAAGTGGTCGAGAGCAAATGATTTGGGTTGGGTATGGACAAAATGACTGGGTTTAAAATTTAAAATTTGATTAAGAATTTGACACGTGTCTATCCATAATATTGAGAGTAAATTTATGCCAAAACCTAATGAGAAGGATATATTTAGATTTAAAGTATAATAGGAAAGGTTTAGTTGAACTAAAAATATAATGAAGGGTATATTTGAATTATTTTGAATAGTAAAAGGATATATTTAGCCCCTTTCGTTCATATATTATGAGTCACGGTTGTAGTTCAATGAAACTTCTTATGTAAATTCACCGGTATTCACATAAATCCTACTTGTATACATATTAATAATATTGTTATTATATACAAACTTCCATTTCCGGAGTTTGGTTTTATACATTTTTTATTATTTTTGATTATATATCTTTTTTTCAATATATATTACCATCCACAATATTTTATACGAATCAATTATATAATTTCACTACTTATATACAATTACTTATTTATCTATATTATTAAAATAGTTTGTTCACCTTATGATAACTCTCTTTACTATCTTGTTCTCTTATGGTTTTATTGCTCTGAAGGAAGATGGAGCTAAAGTGGAGCATATAGGTTCAGATATCTAAACAAAAACTAGAGATCTTTATGGAGAAAATATTTATATGACTATAGTTTCAATAATTACACATCATAATTATAATTTTGTTTGCTATGGAGGATGCATTTTGTATAGTTCCGATCGTTTGTATATTTTGTTTACAAATATACAAAATAGGGTAAATATACAAATTTTGTATTTATACTTTTAATAAATTTCATAACTGTGTTTGTATATTTTTCTTGTCAAGATACAAATATGATAATTCATTATGAATTTTTCATAAATCATACACAAATAGCTAGAGTAAGTATATAAAAAATTCTGGATTTATATAACCAGGAATCGAATTATACAAATTCTAAATTTATTCAAATCAGAGAAATTAATAAAAATCAAGCGAATAGAGAGAATTGAAAAATTTGTAATCGTGATTATAATTTTCTTAAGCTTTTACTATAATACCTAATATAGGCTAAATGTTTGGTATTCTACATAATTTTCCCAACTTTTTACCCAATGTGTTATTTGGGCCATAACATCAATTTGGGCCAGCAGCCCTGAATCATTCAGCATTGGGCTAGCAGCTTCAAATAAAGGGATGGTTCCCAAATAGAATAAATTAACAATTAAGTCGCAATTATTAATATAATTAGTTAAAATAACAATAATTTAAAATATTCATTTAAAATGACAGAATGACGATATTTTTATAAAATAATATGCATTCATATTTTAGTATTTTAAATTTATTTTATTTATGAAAAGAGTAATTTATTGGATCAAAATACACACTGATAACCTTTTAAATTGAAAAAAAAAACTAATATAATTTACCTTTTTTCATTACCATTCACCTTTTTTCCCCACATTTCACTTTTCTTCATGGTATGTCATCTTTCAAATTTAGATTCCTTCAAGGTGTCAAATTGTTGTTCACCAAGAAAGTCGTTATTGTTAACTAAAACTATTTATTAATTCAAGCAGATTTCTCGATTGACAAGGTAATTTCTAACATCCGAAATTATTTTTTTGATTTGATGTTTAAAGCACCGATTATACACATAACGAATTTTCAGTCGACTTTTTCAATTTTCATGTGATTTTGTTTAAATATTCATCATATATTTATAATTTTCAATTTTTTTTGTGATTCTCTTTTAATTTTTCAGATTTTGTAGATTCTAGAAATGCATTTATATGTTTATTTTGTTTTGATATTGAATACATTTTAATATTTGAATAATCTTTTTTAATACGATGTTAAATACATTTATATCATTATACAAAATACAAATAATATATCTATTAGAATGAATACGAATTGGAAAAGAAAATATAATTTTGAAGAGAAAAATAAAATACACAATTAAAAAAATATAATAAATACAATTATGTTTCTTAAATAACTAAAGATTCATTTGACATACCAATGTGAATGAATACGAACTAATAAAGAAATACGAGTTTAATTATACAAAATACAGCATGAAAACTAAGATGAATACAAATACAAATGACATACATATTGGAATGAATACGATTTAAGAAAGGATACAAAATTCTGATAAATAAAATAAATATATTGAGAGAAAAGTATGTAAGAACATATAAAAATACAACATGAATACAAATACAAATGACATATATATTGGAATGAATAATATTAAAAAAGGATACAAAGTTCTGGTAAATAAAATAAATATACTGTGAGAAAAGTATGTCAAATAACATATAAAACTATAGGGGTTCAAATTTGTAAATTTTAAAAAATTAATTTTTTTAATGGATAAAAATTATCATAAAATTTCATAACAATAACTAGTTTTGAAAGATAAGAACAACTAATGGTCTTTAAGAAGAAGGAAGAGACCACCTATTTTAGGTCTCATAATCTTTTGTAAGGAAAGTAATAAAGATTTTAAGCAACTTAATTTAATTTGAATTATTCCCCCTTGATTTTCTCTAGTTTGTAATTTCTTAATTATATTATGTTAAATTAAATAATGAAAAAAATACATAAATCAACCCATAACAAACTAAAATATTGTTATTTTTAATAAATATCGAAAGGTATTGCTAAGAGATCCTATTAAATGTCAAAATATCATTGTTTTTGAAAAATTTCTCAATCAAATATATATAAAAAAAAGTTATTAATTTATGATAAATATAGTGCTATTTTTATTCATATAAAAAATATCAATAGTCATAAAAAATGTACATTGACTATACATTATGATACACCCAAATAATTGCACATAACTTATCTATACATAAGCTATACACTTTTTATATATATATAATACACTTAAAAAATTGATTATAACTTAACTATATATGAAATATACGCTAACTATTTAATTTTGATCAACTCAAATGATCTCTAAACAATTCCAAAAAATATATATAACTTTTTATGTCTTTTTTATAAATAATTCGTTAGAAATTAATCAAGTTTGCGATACATCAAATTCAAGTTTGCCATAAAGTTTGTGGACTAACATTCTTTCGTAGTTATTCCTAAAATATCTTTGCCCTCTACATCAGCCCAACACTCTCATCTTTAGCATAAGTTTGGATTAGTATATATTAGATAGGAAAAATTAGCAATTAAGACAACATAATTAATTAAAATAACATTAATTTAAATTTTTTAGTGAAAATAACAAAATAGTAATATGTTTATTAATGTTATGTGTTTTATTAAATGTGTGTATTTCAGATTTTAGTGTATAATACGTATTATTAATTTAATATATTAATGGAAACTCATTTATTGGACCAAAACATGGTCCAATAACATTTAATGAAAAAAAAATTAATTAACAATTTCGTGTAAAGTTTCAAGAAAGGTAAAAATTAAATCAATTCAAAATTTTCAGCCAAATTTTCAACTTCCTTTCACAAATTTTCCAGATTTCTTCATCAAAGCCATTGATTAGCAAGGATTCAAGCAGATTTTCGAGCTAGGATCATTAATAAAGCAGATTTCGTGGTGGCAAGGTTAGTTCAACTTTCGGTTTTGATTTTTTTTATGTTTTTGTTAAAGTTTTGATTTTGTATATTAAGATTTTATGGACAATTTATGTGATTTTTGTTTTAACATCCATCATACATTTATGATTTTGTATTTTTTGTCTATTTTTTGTGATTTTTTTTCAATGTTTAAGATTAGGTAGATTATGAAAATTCATATATATATAGAATCATTGTTGTTTGATGTTCAATATGCAGTTGTTAAAAGAATTTTTCTTCTTCAGATTTTTGGATTGTTGGAAAAAAAAGAGTGTATTGAATGCAATGACTGATTCAGTCAGAATAACTAGAGGTATAAGTAACAACATTCAAAATTTTCTGGAATTTCCCTCATTTGATTTGTGCATTACTCAAGGATTGATCGAAAATATAGGATCTGCGGCGAGAATGGCACAAGAGTATAAAGTGGAAATTGATAGCTCTTCAAAAAAAAAGGAAAGTGCCATGCTATAAAAGCCCTGTTGATCAACAAAAATATCGAAGTGATGAAGTATTACGTCATGACGATGAAGAGGTATTAAATTATTAACGAAACTATTTTTATGCTATGTGTATAGTTGGTTTTTGTGTTTGAAATTGCATATGTCTTTCAGATTGGAAGCTTATAGTTTTAACTGAATAAAAAATTTTTGTATCCCTAAATGATATGTGATAAATATCCAAAGCAAGTACAAAAAATGTAAAAAAGAAAATCTACTAAAGGCAACGACTTGTTAATTACTCGACCAGAGATCTTATCTTGAAAAAAAATCAACTACAGTAAAGGAAAGAGGTTAGAATGCCGTCGTTAAGCATATCTCTAGGAAGGCCTATAAGGCCCAGGCTTCACTCTAGAAATTTATCCATATACAACTGTGCATGATAATAGAGGAATGTACCTTCACAAAAGACTTAAGGTGCTAAAAGCATCAAAAGCAAGGCTGTAGATTAAAGTTGGTGTGCCATTTATTATGAAGAAAAATAAGTGGACTTTGTAAATGTTAAAATATCAAGTATATTTATGTCATGAAGCCGGCTATACCTCATCTCAAACATATGCATATGATTCATATGTTACCATGAACCTACCCCTATAGTTGTTTTTGTGTTTGAAATTGCAAATGTCTTTCAGATTGGAAGCTTATAGTTTTAATTACATAAAAAAAATTTGTATCCCTAACTGTGATATGATAAATTGTGGATATAATTAAAACAAGGTCTAATTTTTATCAGTTTTGCAAATATGCAAATTACATTTTCTGTGTGCGTCTAAGTAAAAAGATAAAAAGTTTACACGAGTACTATAATCTTTCTTCTTTCCACCCCTTTGTTAGTTCTGTAAAGTTCTCAATATAGAACTTGTTAGTCCGACAAAAAGTATTCATGTAAAAAAAGTTGCCAACAAAAAGATGTGCATGTATCAATATAACTAAAAATACCAAAACACTAATATTGGATGCTACAAATTATCTTATACGTAAGACTCTTCTCATTTGCTTGTCAATATTAAGAAAAGGAATACAATATTTATCTTTATATATTCCAATTTAGTAGATTTCTCTCAAACTGTATTCTAGTAGCCATTATTTTTGCGCATCTTTTGTTGTATATATATATTAGATTGTTGAATAATATATTTATATTCTTTTCATCATCTTTATGTATTCAAATTTTGATAGACTTATAGTATCATTTTAGTTGTATTTTATTATTTATTTCATTTTATTTTTTATGTCATCAATAGTCATGATTCTGAATGAACATTCAATCTTTTGTATACAATGTAGTTTCTCTTATTCTATTTTGTTAACTAGTAATAGATTTATATATCAATAAATTTTTAAGTATGTATTCATTTTATTGTTAAACATGTGCAGGCAAATGAATTTTACGTCAAAAAATAAACCAAAAAAAGCTCTCCATATTCATTGTTTCTTTAATCATGACATAAAAGCTGACTTGGTGAAGTATTTACATGGACATGTATACAATGTATTCTGTGAAAGCACCTGTTTTGGTAATTATATGCAAATGCATCAATGTCGTACTCGCGGACAAATACATAGGTGTTGCATGGTTTTAGAACTCAATTGTAGTTCTCGCCAAGCATTTGTAATGCGTGTAAATGGATCTACGTTGCGTTTTACTTTGAGAGAATTTGCTTTGATTAGTGGATTAAATTGTGTCAACGAAGAAAATGATTTCATCTTTGATGAGTCAGAACCAAATAGGTTCATAGAAAAATATTTTGAGGGTGTTAAGTTGATCAGGAAAATTGATATAATGAGGAGTTTTTATCGAAAAGTGTGGGGGGAGAACAATCAGGATGGCCTGAAGTTTGCAATTTTATACTTCATCCAGACAGTGATTTTTTCCGGTGAAAGAGCTACCAAAAAAGCTCCTAGGTTATATTTTGATCTTGTTGAAAGTGGAAGGTACAATCAGTTTCCATGGGGGAAAAAGCTTTCTATTTGCTGATGAAGAGCCTGAGCAAGAGGTTGAATAGTGAAAAACAATTTTACAGAATCGGGGGAATGCCTATTGTATTCCAAGTATGGTTGTTTGAGTGCAGTTCGAGTATTGATTTCCAGGTCGCTTAAAAGGTTGATGACCATATTCCGAGGTTGCTCAACTGGCAGACGACCAATGAAAGTCGTAGATACAAGAAACTTATGAACACCATATTTGGTGATGTTAATAACAAGGTACTTAACTGACATATATTTAATAATCACCAAGTTGTATATTTTTTTATTATTTTTATTTATAATAGTAACAAAATGTTTGGAATTCATATTAAATTTCAGGAACATTACACCTAATCAAAGGGAACTTGCAGTATTGCAACTGCCACCGGGGGATATCAAATATCAAACTCCACCTCAGTATTCCGAATCATCAGATGATGAAATAATTGATAGTAATGATGATCCACGAGAGGGAAGTTGTGACGGTAAAGATTCTGACGATGATTTTCAAGCACCTCATCCACAAGCAGTAAAGGTCAAAAGAAAAGGAAAAGTTGGTTCCTCAACGTCGCCTGTTAGAAAAAGGACAAAGAAGCTGGTGACTGGTGGATCCAAACAGGTTGCAAAAAATTTGAAACCTCGAATTACTGTTAAACAACCGATGAAAAAGAATGTTGTATCCAAAAAGGTACTAAAAAAACTTAATGTTATTTTAAAGCAAACTGAATGTCTACATGCATATCTAACAAATACAACTTCGAGTAATTATGATACTTCAGAGAACAAGCGGATCTGAAGTGGAAGGCTGGTTGAAAGAGATGTCAGATTTCAGAAAAGAAGTATTTACCATATAGTACATCCTTCATAGTTATACACTTATTCGAATTTTAAATTTTTAATAAGCTACATCATTATGTCATATTTTTAGGTTAAACAAGAGTTTGTTGATATTCGCAATTTGATCAATGACAACTTCAAGACTGTTCTGACAGCCATTAATTCAACACGGGATGTGCAGAAGGTTTGTTATAAAAAATAAAATGATTTAACGTATTCTAAATTTACATTTTTGTTTACTGATTTACGTTGTAATATAACACAGGCCGAGCATTCTGATGATCATATTGTCCCTCCAAATTCAAATGATGAAGATGGGTATACACCACCATACACTTCCAATAAAGAATCTCCATCAAATCATGTTCTGGTAGTTCAGTATGACAAATTGGAATCTGGAAATTCAGAGGTACTTGTAGTTTTTTTTTATTAATTTAGGCTGTATATACGATTCCTATTTTGGTATTTTTTTTACGAAAATTTTGAATTTATTCACTTTTATGAAGTTGTAACTTTTAATATTTGATTACATGTTTATTGGATTTTTATTTTTTTACAAGACACTCAAGGCTTCAAATGACAGTAAATCAACAAATGTTGTGCCCCATGTAAGTCAAGATTTATGTATCATTTTAAACTCAATACTTGTGTAATAGATATCATTAATAATCCTCCTATATTTTATATAATTATACATTTATATAATTATGATCAAACTGTATCAAACAATCTTAACTCTGTTTATGCTTACATGTATTATAAAAAACAATAATTTTTTAGTCAATAACTGTTATCGTTTATAACTTTAAAGGACTTTTCATTATTGTATCCATTAAAATATTTTCATGTTTCTTGTTATTTTTATTTTTTTTAAAGACAATCAACAATCCAGATGGAATATATCTCAAATCCGATGATCATGAGGTAAGTCAGGTTTTAGACAAGTTTTATGTATTTTTGTCGTGCATCCTAATGTGTGATTACAATATACAAATTTGTTTTTAAATTTCATTTATTTGTCTCAATAAATGTTCATTATCATATCAACAATTTCATTTATAACTTTCATTTTTTAAGGTTTTTTGTATCAACACCCACGTTCGAAATCTGATTGAAATAGATTAGGAATTAAGTCCTCCAAGACTTACAATTCCTAGAGTATGTTATTTAATTTTATAAGTACATTTGTTATACCATTATTTGGGTCATTACTTTTAAGGTGTTGTTATTTTGTACGAAATTAATAGGTAAATCAACCAAGCTTTGTATTTGATATACCCCCCCCCCCCCCAAAAAAAAAAAAGTGCTTGGAGTTTCTGAAAATTCACATGAGGTCGATGTTGAACAAATGACATGTCCAGTCCCTATCCTGGTTTCGGATCACATGAATGTGACAACTGATTCACAGTTTGAATTGGACGATCAATTCATGCCTAGTCTCAATTATATAAAGAGTAGCATCGCACCATATTCAATTGTGATAAAAGGACACACCGAACAGCTGCCAACAACAATTGCAGGATGCATTACAACAAAGGCAGTTTAGGCCACTATAGATGTTCATTTGGGTACGAACGGTGAAAAATTGATGATAGATCAACCTATCAGCAATAACGAACAGACGCCATTACCTACGCGTAGGAATAAACGTCCAGGTCCTTATAATACATCTCCGTATCTGACCAATTTTGGACCATCTGCTGGTACAATATTCCATTTTTTAATACTTTTGTTTATGTAATTATTTTTTTATTGCTACTGTTAGTGTGTATTTAATTTATTATTTTTTGAACCATTTCAGGTAGTTCATCAAGTCACCCCACATTTTTGAATTGAAACACCCTTTTATATTTGATTTGATCACTGGCGATTATGATATAACGTTGTGGGATACGTTTCGTTCATGGATCCGAGATGGATTACATACAAAACACGACAAAAAAGTAAGTCATTGGTGAATAATTACAAGATATTTTTACAACATAACTATTTAAATTTTTGTATCCGGTTAAATGTTTGTTTGTGTTTCAACAAAAGTTATTGTTTGGTGCAGCTTATATATAGGTTTTCTTGATCTTCTTTTTGTATTTAAATATTGATAGTAATTAACTTTTTAATGAATGGTATACTATTTCTATTTTTATTCTGTTTTTAGGTAGCATGATCAAGACCATTACAAGAAGAATCTAGTTGAAATTCCTGTGGCCATTAACCTTTGCGTTCTCCTAAAAGACAATAAGAATTGGTTCTATAATCTATATTTCAAAGGACAGTTATTGAACAATTCGGTAAGAGTTGTTTAACATTTATCTTTACTAACAATGATTGATTAGTAGTTATAGTATTTATACATTTGTCTTTAAATTTGTCAGAATCTTGATGTGATTTTATATTATCTACGGAAAAAAGCCAAGTATGAAGTTGGAGGCAGCTATAAATACACAACTGTAGATTGTGTATTTAGTTTAAAGATCTCTGCTATTTGGCAAAAATATTTGGATTTAGATAGCGATATTGGTTGTGCCGATGAAGAGCATGTCATTGGTGAATACATTAGAGGGTACAAAATGTATGCTGCTACACCTTGGCATACGATTGATTATGTTTTTGGTTCCTGTCCACGTTAAGGAGAAATTTCATTGGCTGTTGGCTGTGATATCATTGAATGATAAGTGTATCAACGTGTATGACTCATATAGGGCAGCAGGTCACGATGCAGCTATCAAGGCAGAGATAGTTAAACTGTCTCAGTTGATCCCTTTGAAGTTAACAGTCAATGACTATTACAACAATAAAGGAATTAATGTATCGCAAGCTCAACAAGAGAATGAGTTCTTTAATGTAGTATTCATAGATAATGTTCCTCAACAGTCGCATGGGTATCTGTAAGTTTGTGTTTATTTTGATTTTACTATCATCAAATCATCAATATTATATTGTGTACTAACTTTTAATTTCTTATATTATAGGGATTGTGGTATTTATATGCTAGCTTTTGCCGAATACCTATCATATGTCCAAGGTATTCCAGCGAATATTTTGGATGCATCGTGTTTACGGTCAAGATACGCTACACTTCTTTGGAATTATGGCCAACAAAAGAATGATGCCGGAGCAATAAGTGACAATGAAGCACCTCCACGATATAGCAGATTCAATGTAGCAATGGAGGAGATTGATACAATTCAAATAGATTAGTTGTTGTCCATTTTTTGATGTGTCATTATACATTAGTTTTTGTATTGCTATGAAACGATTTTAAAGGGTTCAAGTTCTTGTGTTTATTAATGTATAAAATCTTGAAGTTCTGGTTTCAAAGTTTTGGGTTAATATTAAAGTGTTTCAGTCCTTGTGCAGTTTATCTGACAGTGTTTTTCCAGTTAATGAATCTTTGCTACATATAAAATCTATTTCTTTGTTGTTCCAGTTAATGAATATTTGCTACATATTTTATTTTTCTTACCAAAAGAGCATATATGAGGCTTTGTGGTAAGTGAGGAAAAAAAGGCGTTTTATTTGTGTGTCAAGCTTAAGTATCGCATGTGGGGTACACAAAACTCATTTTAACTGCAATACATATGATTCTACCAACATACAATTTTTGTGACTCATACAAGTTCACACATACAATTTAGATAGAATAAATATAATGTAGATTAAAATCATGGATACAAATACATTTCGTTATAAAAGGTATACCAAAACAATTACAATAATCTAACAAAATATATGCATTCATATGTTTCAAATGGATGTAAGACTTGATATTAAATTATTAAATATAAATACAATTAATAATACTAACAACATAAAAAAAATATAGAATACGTATAGCGAATATGAATACTTTTAGAGAGAAAACGAATACCAAAAAAAAATTGTATGCATTAAAATGTTACAAAAACAATTTATATTAAATTATAAATACAATTTAACTTGAATACAAGTAACTGTAATGGTTTTGTTTGTGACTCATACAATTTCACTCATACATTCTAGATAGAGCAAATACAATATAGATTAAAAACATAAATGTGTACACTTCTCAAAAGATATTAATACCATAGATACGAATACATTTCGATAGGAAATGAAGAAAAAAAATTTGTATGCATTAAAATGTTACAAAAAATAATTTATATTAAAAAATAAATACAATTCAACTGGAATACAAGTAACTGAAAAGGTTGTGTTTATGACACATACAAGTTCACTCATAAACTTTAGATAGGTCAAATATAATATATATTGAAAACATGGATATGAATGAACACTTCTCGAAAGAAAATGTATACAAAAAAATATTTTCCGAATTCAAATAGAAGAATCCAACAATTGTATGCATTCAAATGGATGTAACAATTGGTATTAAAATGTAGATACAATTAGGTTTTGAATACAAGTAATAGTATTCGAGAGAAGACGTAGAGCGAATACATTTCAAGATACAACCATGAACAAAGAATTCCATGTTATTTTATTAACCAGAAGACATTAGAAATCAGGAAGCAACCTAACTCTAAAAATATACAAAAATGAAACATCATTATGTCACGACCCAAAACCGGGCCGCGACTGGCACCCACATTTACCCTCCTATGTGAGCGAACCAAACAATCTAAACCTTAACATTTCAATATAATATCAACAGAAAGTAATGCGGAAGACTTAACTCATTAATAAAATCAATAACTATTATTATCCCCAAAATCTGGAAGTCATCACCACAAGAACATCTACGATCAAATGATTAAACTAAGAGTATTCTAAAAGTTAAAAATACATAAGAAGCTAGTCCATGCCGGAAGTTCAAGGCATCAAGACTTGAAGGAGAAGATCCAGTCCAAGCTAGAAGCATTAGCTCACCCAGAATTTCCGATGTAGTAAGACTGACTTGAATTACTGTTGAGTCGAAGACGACGGCACGTTTGCTGCACTCCACAAATAAACAAGAAGAAAACATAAAAGTAGGGGTCAGTACAAAACACGGGTACTGAGTAGAGATCATCGGCCAACTCAAAATAGAAAATAGTATATACCAAGTAATATTATAAACTCAACTATGATACTCAACATGTAGCAACAACAAGTGCTATATCATTAACAATTACCGTCAAGTTCACACATGAGGACTCAAGCCTCAATATCATACTTATTTAGAAATTAGATTCATTAGATTGAGTATATTATAATCTTTCAAGATTCATTATCTTTGTTTCTCTTGTATCGGTACGTGACACTCCGCTCCCTCATATTCATTAATCCTCTTGTGTCGGTACGTAACACTCCGATCCCCTAAATCTATGTGTCGGTTCATGACACCCGATCCCCTAAATCTACGTGTCGGTTCGTGACACCCGATCCCCTAAATCTACGTGTCGGTTCGTGACACCCGATCCCCTAAATCTCTTTCTATCAATTCATCAAGCCTTCTTTCTCACCAAGGCATCATCAATCTCATTACTTTAGTTCATCACGCCTTCTTTTACACCAAGGCCTCATCATTAACAAGCGATTAGGTTTTTATCAAGATTTGGGATTCAATAGCTTCATCATGCTTATTTTATCACAATTATATAATCATATTCATGCAAACATACAATTAAGCATATAGAGGGGTTTACAATACTATCAATACATATCATTCACTATTAAGAGTTTACTACGAATATCGTAAGAGAAACCGTAACCTACCTCCACCGAAGAATTGCGATCAACAAGCTATCTTCTCAAAATCCTTGCTATCCTCTTCGTTTCTCTCTCTCTACTCGTTCTCTTTCTTTTTCTGTCTCTCTTTGTTCTTTCTTCTTTTTCTTATTCAAACCCCCTTTCTTTTACCCTAATTAACATATAATTAAGAATAAAAGATGGCAATAATAACCCACTAATTAACTTAAGGTTACCTCTTTTAACCCCCAAGAATTTGAGTTATTAATATAAACCCACGAAATATATATTTATAGCAGGAATAGTCCAAAACGCCCCTTTAATACTTAACCAGAAATCCGACTCCAACTGGGATTACGCAAGCTGTGACGGCCCGTCGCGCCTGCGACGGTCCGTCCTGCTGCTCCGTCACAGACTTCAGAGACTCAATTTCTCTGAAAGGTCTGTGACGGTCCGTCCTGCCATTTCGTTACGGTTCGTTCGGAGAGTCAATTTTCGCACCCAATTTCAGATTTTCTAAGTGTTTTGAACGAGACCTGCGACGGTTCGTCGTGCCCATAACGGTCCGTCGTGGGGTCCGTCGCTTCGCCGCTTTTTCCATTGAAGTTCACGCTCAAACGACTAAACAGGTCGTTACAATAGATACCAATTTACCCATCGTTCGTCCCCGAACGATCACAAGAAGGAAAACAAGGGCGAAAAGGAGTACCTGAATCTGTAAACAGATGTGGGTATCTTTCTTGCATATCTGCCTCCTTCTCCCAAGTGGCTTCTTCAACCGGTCAATTCTTCCATTGCACCTTGATGGATGCAATCTATCTTGACCTCAACTTGCGAACTTCTCTATCTAAAATAGCAACAGGCTCCTCCTCATAAGACAAGTTCTCATCAAGCAAAACTGAATCCCAACGGATAATGTAATTTCCATCCCCATGATATCTTTTCAACATAGACACATGGAATACCGGATGCACTCCGGACAGCCCTGGAGGCAAGGCTAACTCATCAGCCACCTCCCCTACTCGCTTAAGTATTTCAAAGGGACCAATGTACCTTGGGCTTAGCTTGCCTCTTTTACCAAACCGCATCACCCCTTTCATTGGCGAAACCTTCAGTAAGACTTGTTCACCTTCCATGAACTCTAGGTCTCTAACCTTTCGATCTGCATATTCTTTTTGTCTACTTTGCGCCGCTAGAAGTTTTTCTTGAATAGACTTCACTTTCTCTATCGAATCCCTCAAAAGGTCAGTACCCCAAGGTCTAACCTCGAATGCATCAAACCAACCGATGGGAGACCTACATCTCCTCCCATACAATGCTTCAAATGGGGCCATATCAATACTTGAGTGATAGCTATTATTGTATGAAAACTCCGCTAAGGGTAAGAAGCTATCCCAATGGCCACCAAACTCTATCACACATGCACGAAGCATATCCTCCAACACTTGAATCGTCCTCTCAGACTGACCATCGGTCTGAGGATGGAACGCAGTACTAAGGTCCAACCTAGTACCCAATTCCGCATGCAATGTTTTCCAAAACTTAGAAGTAAACTGCGTACCTCTATCTGATATGATGGATAGTGGAACCCCATGCAATCGCACCTTTTCCGAGATGTAAAGTTTGGCTAACTTCTCTGCATTGTAAGTCACCTTGACCGGAATGAAGTGAGCAGACTTAGTTAACCTATCAACAATCACCCAAATGGAGTCATACTTACCCATTGTCTTTGGAAGACCAACCACAAAGTCCATTGCAATTCTTTCCCACTTCCATTCCGGAATGGGCATTCTCTGAAGTGTTCCTCAGGGCCTTTGGTGTTCATACTTTACTTGTTGACAGTTCGGACACTTGGCAATAAAGTCAACAATATCACGCTTCATTCTACTCCACCAAAAGTGTTGCTTTAGGTCACGATACATTCTGTTAGAATAGTGTTGATCAAATCATCGACGCGGGGTACACATACCCTTCCCTTGATTCTCAAAACACCTTCCTCATCGATTTGTGCTTCCTTAGCCTCCCCTCGCAATACTTTATCTTGGATTCGCCTTAGTTTCTCATCATCAAACTGTTTTCCCTTAACTTTGTCAAGAAAAGAAGATCTTGACTCCACACTAGCCAACAATCCTCCCTTCTCATTTACTTCTAACCTCATGAAGTAGTTAGCCAGAGTCTGAACCTCTCTAGCCAATGGACGTCTAGAAACTTGTAAGTGGGCTAGACTTCCCATGCTTCCCGCTTTTCTACTTAAAGCATCTGCCACAACATTCGCTTTTCCCGGATAATACAACATAGTGATATCGTAGTCCTTTAGTAACTCCATCCATCTCCTCTGTCTTAAGTTCAAATCTTTCTGAGTAAAGACATACTGAAGGCTACGATGATCCGTGTAGACCTCACACTTAACCCCATACAAATAGTGTCTCCATTGCTTTAATGCAAACACTACCGCAGCCAATTCCAAATCGTGGGTCGGATAGTTACGTTCATGCACCTTTAATTGCCTTGAAGCATAAGCAATCACACTCTTCTCTTGCATTAGTACCACTCCAAACCGAATAGGATGCATCACAATAAACAATAAAGTTCTTACCTCTCTTGGCAAGGTAAGGATAGGTGCGGTAGTCAACAAAGTCTTGAGCTTCTGAAAGCTTTCCTCACATTCGTCCGACCATACAAATGGAACATTCTGCTTAGTCAAGTTCGTCAATTGGGAAGCAATAGAAGAGAATCCCTTGACAAATCGGCGGTAGTAGCTATCTAACCCAACAAAGCTCCTTATTTCTGACACATTAGTAGGTCTTACCCAATTCTTCACTGTCTCAATCTTAGAAGGATCCACCATTACTCCATCCTTAGAAACTACATGCCCCAAGAAGGACACTGCATCTAGCCAAAACTCACACTTAGAGAACTTGGCATAAAGCTTTTTCTCCCTCAACATTTCCAATACCATTCTCAAATGCTCTTCATGTTCCTTCTTGCTCTTTGAGTATACCAATATATCATCAATAAATACGATCACGAAGAGGTCCAAATATGGCTTAAAAATCCCGTTCATCAAGCTCATGAACGCATAGCAGGCATTCGTAAGACCAAAAGACATCACCACAAATTCGTAATGCCCATACCTCGCTCAAAAGCGCTTTGGCACATCCGTTGCCCGTATTTTCAATTGATGATAACCGGATCTCAAGTCAATCTTAGAGAAGACACAAGCACCTTGTAATCGATCGAACAAGTCATCAATGCGAGGAAGAGGATACTTGTTCTTAATAGTTACCTTATTCGGTTGTCAGTAGTCTATGCACATCCGAAAACTCCCATCCTTCTTCTTCACAAACAAAACCGAGCACCCCAAGGAGATGCACTTGGTCTAATAAAGCCTCCGCTCAACAACTCTTGAAGTTGGGCCTTTAACTCTCTTAACTCCACTGAGCCATTCTATAAGGGTATAGAAATAGGGCGAGTGCCGGTTCAAGATCAATGCAGGTCAATATCCCTATCTGGTGGCATACCAGGAAGATCTGCAGGGAACACATCCAAAAACTCACGGACTACCGAAACTGACTCAATCGAAGGTACTTGAATAGTGTCATCCTTAAGATGTGCCAAGAAAGCTAAACACCCTTTACTAACCATTTTCTTAGCACGAAGAAAGGAGATGATACGCACCGGATTGGAAGTGTAGTCACCCTCCCACACTAACGGATCTGTCCTAGGCTTGGCTAACGTCACAATTTTAGCATTACAATCCAAGATCGCAAAATTCGAAGAAAGCCAAGTCATACCCAGAATTACATCAAAGTCAACCATTTCTAGAATAACCAAATCTACATAAGTGTATCTCCCCACAAAAGTCACCAAACAAGACCTATACACTTTTTCAACTATCACAGACTCACCCACCGGAGTAGAAACACGAATAGGCATATCAAGTAATTCACAATGTAAATTTAGACCATTAGCAAATGAGGAAGATACATAAGAAAATGTGGATCCATGATCAAACAATACAGAAGCCATGCAATCACAAACCAAAAGATTACCTGTGATGACAAAGATCGATGCCTCCGCTTCGCATCGCCCAGGAAAGCGTAACAATGGGCCCTATCATTCGCCTGGTCCGCCCTACCATGTTGTGATGTAGTGGCTCCATTTTGCCCATCACCTCTGCCGCTTTGGTGACCACCATTACCTCGACCACCACGTCCTCCGTAATAACGGGCCTCTACCACGACCACCTCTACCTCTAGCTATCGGGGTCTATAACTTTGTTTGGGACGATTCCTTCTAATATGTCCAGTCTCCCCACATCCATAACACACTCTGTAGTCAAGCATAGGTCTCGCAGAAGTGTTGACCGGTCTGAGGTGGACTTCAACTCTGATCTGTAGTGAAGATCGAATGGGTCGAACTGAGTAACCTCCGGAACCCTGTCCTCTAGAGTAAGAACCATTAAACTCACCTCCCTTTCGAAACCTCTTTGATGTCGATGTCGAGGCGAAGTCATCGGGCTTCACTCCTTCCACCTCTATCACGAAGTCTACCACTTCTTGGAAGGACTTTGCCGTAGCCGCTACCTGTAAGGCCGAAATCCGCAACTCTGATCTCAACCCCTTCACAAACCGGCGAATCCGCTCTTGTGGATTGAAACAAAGTTGAGTGGCATATCTGGATAGTGCACGAAACTTAGCCTCATATGCATTGACCGACATCCTACCTTGCTCTAGGCTCAAGAACTCGTCTTTTTTTCTATCCCTCAAAGTCCGGGGGATATACTTCTCCATAAACAAGCTAGAGAATGAGGCCCAAGTCATAGGTGTTGCCTCTGTCGATTGACACTCAACATGTGATCGCCACCACATTTTGGCGTTCCCTTGAAACTGATAACTCACGAACTCAACACCAAACCGTTCTACTATACCCATCTTGTGTAGTAGCTCATGACAATCAACTAGAAAATCGTAAGCATCCTCAGATTCAGCACCCTTGAAGACTGGAGGTTTCAATTTCAAGAACTTACTGAAAAGTTCATGCTGATCATTTGTCATTATGGGCCCCATAGTCAGACGTGGAAACGTGCCTATTTCCAATGAGGCATCCATGCGGGGAGCCATAGTAGCCGCATGTTGTACTTCCGGAACCTGAGGTGCTGGTGCAGAAAACACTGGGGGTGTCTGGCCCTGATCAGATAACCCGCTAAGATAAGCCAGAACCTGATTGATTATCTCTGGGGTAGGTTGGGGTGGCATTTCCTCACTTCCTCAGTCGGTGGAGGAGTCACCGCCCTAGCATCAGATGAACTAGGTGCTCGTCCTCTTCCTCTAGAGGACGTCCTCCCACGACCTCTACCACGGCCTCTTGCCGTTGTTCTTCCTCGAGCCACAGCCCCAGTGGCTGGCTCAGACGCACCCTGTCCCGCTGGTGCTGGTGTTGGTGTTGGCGTAGTCGTTGCTCTAGTTCTAACCATCTGCGAAATAGAGTGAAGATGGTCAGATACCAATTTGTATCACCTAGATACCAATTGGACCCAAGTAATAGCACGAAAGAAAGAAAGAAGAATGGAACTTTCCTAAGTCTTATAGCCTCTCAAAGAAAAGTAAAGGCGTCCCCCTACCGTTCCTTAAGACTCTACTAGACCTGTTCTTGTATGATGAGACCAACGAACCTAATGCTCTGATACCAAGTTTGTCACGACCCAAAACCGGGCCGCGACTGGCACCCACATTTACCCTCCTATGTGAGCGAACCAAACAATCTAAACCTTAACATTTCAATATAATATCAACAGAAAGTAATGCGGAAGACTTAACTCATTAATAAAATCAATAACTATTATTATCCCCAAAATCTGGAAGTCATCACCACAAGAACATCTACGATCAAATGACTAAACTAAGAGTATTCTAAAAGCTAAAAATACATAAGAAGCTAGTCCATGCCGGAAGTTCAAGGCATCAAGACTTGAAGGAGAAGATCCAGTCCAAGCTAGAAGCATTAGCTCACCCTGAATTTCCGATGTAGTAAGACTGACTTGAATTACTGTTGAGTCGAAGACGACGGCACGTTTGCTGGACTCCACAAATAAACAAGAAGAAAACATAAAAGTAGGGGTCAGTACAAAACACGGGTACTGAGTAGATATCATCGGCCAACTCAAAATAGAAAATAGTATATACCAAGTAATATTATAAACTCAACTATGATACTCAACATGTAGCAACAACAAGTGCTATATCATTAACAATTACCGTCAAGTTCACACATGAGGACTCAAGCCTCAATATCATACTTATTTAGAAATTAGATTCATTAGATTGAGTATATTATAATCTTTCAAGATTCATTATCTTTGTTTCTCTTGTGTCGGTACGTGACACTCCGCTCCCTCATATTCATTAATCCTCTTGTGTCGGTACGTGACACTCCGATCCCCTAAATCTATGTGTCGGTTCGTGACACCCGATCCCCTAAATCTACGTGTCGGTTCGTGACACCCGATCCCCTAAATCTACGTGTCGGTTCGTGACACCCGATCCCCTAAATCTCTTTCTATCAATTCATCAAGCCTTCTTTCTCACCAAGGCATCATCAATCTCATTACTTTAGTTCATCACGCCTTCTTTTACACCAAGGCCTCATCATTAACAAGAGATTAGGTTTTTATCAATATTTGGGATTCAATAGCTTCATCATGCTTATTTTATCACAATTATATAATCATATTCATGCAAACATACAATTAAGCATATAGAGGGGTTTACAATACTATCAATACATATCATTCACTATTAAGAGTTTACTACGAATATCGTAAGAGAAACCATAACCTACCTCCACCGAAGAATTGCAATCAACAAGCTATCTTCTCAAAATCCTTGCTATCCTCTTCGTTTCTCTCTCTCTCTACTCGTTCTCTTTCTTTTTCTGTCTCTCTTTGTTCTTTCTTCTTTTTCTTATTCAAACCCCCTTTCTTTTACCTTAATTAACATATAATTAAGAATAAAAGATGGCAATAATAACCCACTAATTAACTTAAGGTTACCTCTTTTAACCCCCAAGAATTTGAGTTATTAATATAAACCCACGAAATATATATTTATAGCAGGAATAGTCCAAAACGCCCCTTTAATACTTAACCAGAAATCCGACTAACCGGGATTACGCAGTCGCGACGCCCGTCGCTACCGCGACGGTCCGTCCGCCGCTTCCTTCACAGACTTCAGAGACTCAATTTCTCTGAAAGGTCTGTGACGGTCCGTCACACCTGTTACGGTCCGTCCTGCCATTTCGTTACGAAGTTCAGAGAGTCGATTTTCAGTACCCAATTTCAGATTTTCTAAGTGTTTTGAAACGAGACCCTGCGACGGTTCGTCGTGCCCATGACGGTCCGTCGTGGGGTCCGTCGCTTCTGCCAGTTTTTCCAGAATTGAAGTCTGCTGCTCGAAATGACTAAACAGGTCGTTACACATTAACTATACAATACGCGGTCCATTCCTACATGAATGCCTATTGTGCCCTTTAAACCCACACGTACTGCAAGAATTCTTTCTCTTCTTACCATATAGCTCATTATACGTCTTGTCACGATACTTTTTGGATGGCCTTCCAGGAAGCTTTTTGTGATTTGGAGGCTGCACTATCTGGTCCTTAATATACCCAGGTACATTCCACTCGTTTTGATTAGGTAACGGACGAATTGGAATGCAACATGTATTCAACAAGTTACTTGGCTTGTACAGGTCGGAACAATATGGCCCAACATCAAAATGTTTCTTTTTTAAAACGGCCCAAGCGTGCGAACATGGTATTTCATCTATTTGAAATCTCTTGCAAGTACAAGTTTTATTTTCCAAACAAACAATGTAGGTTCTACCTTCGTTATGAACACTAAACACATAGTTATTTGATGGTACAACCTACAAAAATAAGTAAACACTTATGTTATATAATTTTGATGAACATATAAATCGTAACAACACACCTTCATATGTAATGATGCTTCTTCATTATCAACAAGCATCTCTTGTGGTCTACCACAAAGTGTGGTGAAAGTATGTGAAGTAGACGTATGATTTTTCAAATTCCATCTTGCAAACATCTGTCTTAATTCCTCAAGAAAATCGTATACTGGTAATTCCCTTGCTTCAAATAGACAAGCATTTATGCACTTAACTATGTTTGATGTCACAACCATTCCTCGATCAACTGTTGCATATACCCTAGCCCATTTTTCATAACATGCTGATTCCAAGTAATTTTTTATACGAACATCAACTTGTTCAACCTTTTCCATCGTTCATCAAAATCAGATTGTTTGTATGCCTTTGCCATCCCATAAAAAACTTCCTACAGACTATTGTGCGACTTTGAAATAGTGTTTTCACATTTTTCCACAAATGCCAAATACAGGCATAATGAGGAACTCCATCAAATACCCTCAAAACTGCCTTTATAATACTTTCATTTCGATCGGACACAACGCACATGTTATATTTAACGTCATGCGCTTCTCTAAACTGTTCAAAAAAACAAGTCCAGGATGCATCATTTTCTAATCAATAATTCCATATGCTAGCGGCAATATATTTCCTATACACAAAACATTTAATAAAGTTATTATTTCATATAGAATAACTATATTAATCAACCAAACAAAGTGTATATATTATCATTCTAATACCTGCTCCATCAACAGTACTTGCAGAAACGAATACTCCATTGTACGTCCCTCTGAGGTGGTTGCCATCAACTACGACAATTGGTTTACAACACTCAAAACCTTTTATGAACGGAAAGAGAGAAACAAAAAGATAAAGAAATTGATTTTCATCGGTTTTCTTCATCCTTATATGAAATCCAGGGTAGGTAGCGTCCAATACGTATAAGTATCTCGACAGTTTACCATAAGAACCAGATGGGGTACCCCTTAAAGAAATTACAGCATTTTCCTTAGCCTTCCACGCCACTGAGTATGATACATTTACTCCAAGAGCTAGGTTGACATCTTGTTGTATATCCTTTGGCGTCAACTTTCTTTTATGATCAACTAACTTGGGTTGTATCATACCTCCAATAAGATTGTTTGCTGCTTGACGTTGTTCATAAATCTTATCTTTCAATGGACACATGTGATCATTTACGAATTTTCTAATTCTGAACATTCCAGATTTATTGATACTTGACGACTTCAAACCCACCCACAATTATCAGAGACACAAACAAGTGTATAACTATTTGAATAACACCATATTAGAATTAGTTAAAATTTAAAAAAATATTTGATATAATGTAAAAAAACATAATGAAAAAAAATTTATAAGAGAATCCAACCCAAATACACATACCATGTTTGACTCGATCTGTTCGTTTTCCATTGGAATCTATGATCAATAGCGTATTGCGTCATCAAAGCCTCTAAAGTTCCCTTGTCCTTATAAACTTGATCTTCAAACACTACCTTATGTTTGGCGTTTGTAATAATGTCGCAATTCATGTTATCGCTATTGTTCGGCACACTAAGCACAAATGCTTCTGTATCAACTATATCTATGTCATCAGGCCCACACATTTTGAATCCATCTTCAAACATATTTCTGTCAGCTAATTGACAATCATTCACAAATACGGATACACATATAGGATACTTTGATAATTCTTTGTTATCTTTTTTCAACGACACATACACCCTCACACCCATGTCGTTGTGTATTTCCAGAGGTGCAGTATTACCCTCTATCTTATATTTAGTTTCACAATGTTGAAGCTCAAGTCAACACAAATTTGCTTTGAAACAAGATCCATTAGTTCTCTAAATGTCGCATGCTCTTTTAGCACAATTGCTTCTGTACTATAATCAACATAGCAATTTTCCTTCTTCCACCTCCCAGAATGCATGACCAAAAAACTAATGCTTCCCATGGCTACAATAACAAATATATAAGTGATGATCACATTTTTTTTAGTATTCCAAAATAAAAAAAATGTATCCAATATACATTCAAAAAAGTGTACGTTTCAAAGGGTACCAAAATCGGTAAAGATTGAACTCAAATTCACTATTTTTATCACACAGTAACAACCGTTTCAAAGTTATTACATATAGAATTTCATATTGTTAAAAACAAGAAATAAAAAAAAATACATAACTAATATGGGTCTAAACAGAATCAAACACATATCCAGTCGTACACATCATATAATCAGATATAATTATATTATTGTTACTTATCTTGTTCAGAGATTTTCTATTGATATCAATGGAACTTATGATGAGCTTCCAAAAAAAATTCAAATCATACAAACATTTAATGTATTCATATTAAACATTTTTAAAAAATACCTGATCTCGAAATTATGAATTACACTGAAAGGAATAAGTTGTTGTTGTGGGATTCGAAAATTTCCGCTTTCAAAAAATTTTCATATTCGATTATATTTGCAGAATTTGAATTGTATAATCAAGCTTCTTTATCAATTGAATAATTAAGGAGACAACTTTGTTTGTATTTTTTTTTATAAATATGAAGAACAAGGAAGAAAAAAAAATGCTCAACTTAAAAGATGGCAAAAGTACAACTTTTTAAAAAGTAACTGAAGGATTATTAATCCTATTTACCTTTTTTATGTTTTATTTTCATTTCTTCTATAATCTTTTTTATAAATATATATATCATATTAAAAGAAAAAATACGGTATTCCTAATCTAAACTAATTAAAACATGCTAGTTTTACTAAACATTAAAATATTGTTACTGTGTCACCAAAAAAATTAACATATTGTTGTTTTGATAAAATTTCTTATTAGATATTATAGCTATCGTTTAAGAAAATTATAATTTGCGGTTACAGTTTTCAATTTTTACTATTTGCCTGATTTCTATAAATCTAGAATTTATATAATTCAGTTTCTGATTGTATACATCCAGAGTTTTATGTATGTTTACCCTCACTATTCATACACTATTTATGAAAAATAAATAATAAATTACCCTATTTGCATATTGACTAGCGAAATATACAAACGCAGTTTTAAAAATTTCTAAATGTATAAATACAGAATTTGTGTATAATATTTATTCTATTTGTATATTAGCAAACAAACTATACAAACGAACAGAAATATACAAACTGCAACCTCTAAGCAAATAAAGTTATAGCTGTAAAGTGTAATTATCGAAATAATAGCTATAGAGACTTATTATGTTTTGATATTCCTAAGAATTTCTCTCTTTTGATGCTTTTTAAAACTATATAACGGTACATAATCGAGTTACATAGTTATTGTAATTTAGATGGTATAAATTTAGGAGATTAACTTATATCCACAGACAGTGAACAAAAAAATTACACCATCAGCTCATTTTTAGAAATACTTATTTTTTAAAATATATTGATTATTAATATTTAATAATAATAAAAAGTATAATATGATAACTTAAACTGTAAATTAATTATATGAGTTTATTTAGGATTCTTCTTGGTTGCCAAAGATGAGTAGATTTTTTGCAGTATTTTTTTGTCCTCTTTATTTTTACATCATTCCCCACTAACATTGTTGAAGCAATTTGAGACAATCATCAATGGTAACTTTTTTTTTCTTTTTAAAATCTAGATTAACTGATTTCATAAAAAACATTAATGATAACTTATTAAGTCTTCTTTCTAACATGAAAAAGTTTTTGAATATATGCTTCAATTGCTTCAACTTTTCTCTTCTTAGTTTTTTTTCGATTCTCTTTTAAGTTCATCTTATCGATAATATAAACATTAATTGAAAATAAACTTTGATCCATATACCTTCATATGTATTTCAATTTATTTAATTAATACTCAAACCAATTTATTTAAGTAATACTCATAGTCGATAGTATAAAAATATTTAAATTTTATTCCAAAAAAATCTTAAATTTATAGAGAGTGTTTTTTTAAAAAAAAGAAAAGCTAAAAGAATCATTAATCTTTAAACATAAAAATATGATAATTAAATTTAAAAAAATAAATATTTTTAAAAATAAGCTGACGGTGTAATTCTTTCTGTCCACCGTCGGTGGATATAAGTTAATCTCTAAATTTAGATACTCTTTGTACATTAACACACAAGAAATAATGTAGGAAGAAAATCTCCACAATTCTGTTTTTGCTTTATGATTTCTAACATTTTTAATAATATAATCCGTACATGATAATTTATAAATTATAACCAAACAAAATTTCGGTTTTAGATAATTGGTTCAATGATTACACCCATTTCCTTGTAATCGATTTCATCATAGAATATTGCTCATTATTTCTCAAACTTGGCATGCATGTTAATTTTAAAATATTTACTTACTTTTTTTAAGTTCATATTAAGTGAATTTTTTTGACTTTTTTCATAATAAATTAGTCAAAATTTATAAGTATTATTGAACTATTTTTTTCATATTTATTCTTCATCGATCTAAGAAAGTTCTTAACTATTTTACATTATTAAGAAAATAGTTTGGGAACAATCACAGAGTTATAGTGAAAATTACAATTTGATTTGTGTTCTTAAGTAACTTTTTAAGAGGTATGACAGCTTCGACAATTATTAAGGCCTCAATTGTTTGCATTTAATGAAAGAAAATAACACTTATATCCTAACAAAGTAAAATATTTACCTTTAATGTCCATTATTATCATATCATATTTTTTTTTTAAAATGACATATATTTTTTTTTTTACACTGATGATAGGCATACGTTAATTCCACTCTTTGATACCATTACCATATATTACAATATATGAATATACTCTTATGGTATCAAAGAATTATTAGAAAAATATTATTATTTCAAAAGATTGTTTATTTAAGTGTATTTACAAAGTCAAATTATTGAAGTGTGTTAAAAATATTAAATGATAAATTTGGGAGTGTATGTCATTCTCTTTCTTGACATGTCCGTCCACATGTCACTTTGCATGGATGAACTTGTCAACTTGGCTGCACCTCCATTTGCCTATAAAAAGGCATTTCATTGTACATTGATATGTAGTAAGAAAATACTGCCTCATTTTTCAGTTTTCATTTTTCACTTCTTATGATTAATTAATTAATGATTTTAGCTCTGTTATAATTCTCCCTAATAACTTGCTGATGAGAATTAATTTGCTGATTCATGTTGTCTTTATTTATTTAAGATAGGGAAGTACTTATTTAATTATGGAGAAATATTTCACACTGTTGAAATAGTTTCTTAGGACAGTGCCCAGCACGACTCAAGTATTTATTAATTTATGCATTATTTTTATACATCATTGTAATAATTTTCATCTTATTTTCAGGACCACTTTTTGATAAATAATGAAGTTATTTATTATTATTATTATTGTGAAATTTTTTAATATTTCCCCAACAATCTAAGAAACTATTGGCATATAATTTGTGTCTCGAAACTTTTGATGACTTGTGTCCTGAAACTATGGATGATACTGATGGTATTGAGGACAGTAAAGTTTTTGTCATCCTGACTAATACTGTTCAAGTCATTCTGCCAAAGGATTACGGTAAAGAAAATTACAGGTATGTAAATAGACATGGTTACAAATTCAATGCTAATAAAATAATCTTCATGAAAAATACGCCTCAATGCAAAAGAATGTTGAAAAGAAATGAGAATCCCGCTAAGCTAAAAATAACTTTGGCTAAAACGGATGATCTGATTATTGTGGTCGTTTCAGAAATAAATGGTGTAGCCAATGTGAGAAACTGGGTGATAGACTCTGGTGCTACTAGGCACATTTGTATAAACAAAAATGATTTTGTGTCATACACCCATATTGAGAAAAGAGAAGATATTATTTATTTTGGTAACTCAAGAACAACTAAAGTTCTTGGAAAAGGAAAAAATCTTCTCAAACTCACGTCTGGTAAAACTTTGGCATTGAGTGATGTATTGCATGCTCCTAAGATTCTAATTAATTTGATATCTTTGGAATTATTAAGAAATTGTGGAATGAAGATTTCTTTTGAAAACAATGAGGTCATATTGACTAAAAATAATATTTTTGTAGGCAATGAATTTTGTGACTATAGCTTATTTATGCTTAAAATTTGTGATAATTTCTCTGCTTACGTGATTGAGCCTAAATCATTTTGGCATGCCAGATTAGGACATGTTAATGTGTCTTATATTAATCATATGCAATCTGGTAATTTAATACATGATTTAAATTTAAATAATTTTGATGATTACATTAAAGTTGTATTTGCTTTTGCATGTTTCTTTATAACAAGCTTCATTATAATATGTTAACGTCTCATATATGAACCTGCAGTCTCTTGGTTTAACACTTGATTTAGAGTTTAATTCAGACAAATGTAAAATATATGTTGAAGCTAAAATTATCAAAAAGTCATGTTTTTCAGTAAGTAGAGAAACTGAATTAATGTCTTTGATCCACACTGTTTTAGATGATTTGAGACAGACTATGACTAAAGTTGGTAAAAGATATCATGTGACTTTTATTGATGATTTTTCAGATTTACTAAATTGTATTTGCTCAGAAATAAAGATGATGTTTTATTGCTAATAAGTCTGAAGTTGAAAATTAACTTGGTAGGAAATCAAAAGAATTCGATCTGATAGAGGTGGAGAATATGTATCTCTAAATGTTTTATGTGAAAAAAGAAAGCATTATTCATGTAGTTATCCCGCCTTGTTCACCTAAGTCTTATGGAGTAATTGAAAGGAAAAATAGATTTTTACAAGAAATGATGTATCATATGTTAATTAGTTCTAATGCTCCTGATAATTTGTGAAGTGAAGCAATATTATTTGCATGTCTCTTACAAAATAGATTTTCTCATAAAATAACTGGTATATCTCCTTATAAATTGTGAAAAGGTTGTAGACCAAACTTGAAATATTTAAAAGTGTGGAGGTGCCTTGCTAAAGTTTTTTTGCCTGAATATAGAAAGAGAAAATATGATTCTAAAGCATGCAATCAAATAAGTTTTAAAATTGTTGATTAGTTGCTTGCTTATTGGATATGTTGAACATAGTGTTGCATATAGATTGCTTGTTTCAAAAAGTGATGTGTTTGATTGCAATACTATTATTGAGACAAAGAATGTTGAATTTTTTGAACATATTTTTCTACTTTGTGATAGAATTTCTCATGCACCTGTAAAAAAAATAATGAGAATACCTCAAATATTGAGGAACTACGGAGGAGTAAAAGGCCAAGAAAAGAATATTTTTCTTATAGAAATTATTTTCAAACTTTTCTTGTTGATAGTGAACGATTAAATTATTTTGAAGTTATATCTTCTTCTGATGCTAAATTTTGGAAAGAGGCAATAAAAATTGAAATTGATTCTAATATGAAAAATAAAATGTGGATTGTGACCAACTTACCTCCTGGTGCAAAACCTATTGGTTGAAAATGAATTTCAAAAGGAACTTAATCATGATGGATCATAAATAAATATAAAGCTTGGTTAGTTGCAAAAGGATTTTCTCAAAAATGAAATATTGACTGTTTTGATACATTTGCACCAGTGACCAGAATATCTTCTATTCAAATGTTAATTGCCTTAGCATCAATACACAAGTTATTTGTTCATCAAATGGATGTAAAATCAGCTTTCTTAAATGGTGATTTAGAAGAAGAAATTTGTATGGTTCAACATGAAGAATGTATTATTCATGGACAAGAAAATTAAAGTCTGTAAATTGACCAAATTTTATCAAAAGACTATTTTACCTCTGTTGAAGTGGATAAATGTGTTTATACTAAAATGGTAGACAATGATTATGTGATAATATGCTTAATTATATGTTGCTGACATGCTTATATTTGGTACAAGTTTAAATATAGTGATTAGTACCAAAGTACTTTTTGTCTACTAATTTTGATGAAAAAATATGGGTGAAGTAAACATGATTTTGGGAGTTAAGGTTACAAGGAGTGAAGATGGTATAATGTTGTCACAAGAATATTATGGGGAAAGATTTTTTTTTTAAAAAAAGAGTTGAATGGTTTGAGGTGACACATGTAGCCACTCCTTTTGATGCTAACTCTAAATTTATGTTGATCTAATTGCTCAGTCTATGTATGCTAAATTGGAAGTCTATTGCACTTGATAAATTTTACTAGGCTTGATATTGCCTATGTTGTTTGTAAATTGAGTAGATATATACATATACTCATAATCCCCATAATGAGCATATGTTTGTGTTGAATAGACTAATGAAATATTTGAAAAGAACTATGAATTATGACATCGTGTAAAGTGAATTCTCTTCTACTTTAAGAAGGATATTGTAATGCAGCCTGGATCTCTGATTCAGATGAGATGAAATCCACTAATGGATATGTGTTCACCTTAGATGGTGGTGCAATATCTTGAAAATCAGCTAAATATACAATCATTGGTAGATCTACTATGGAGTCAGTGTTTGTAGCTCTGGAGCTAGCTGTTAATTCTGAGGCTGAATGACTACGAAAATTTTAGCGAATATCTGTTTGATGAAGGATGAATTATTGATCCCTTCAATGAAGGATGAATTATTGATCCCTTCGATGAAGAATGAATTATTGATCCCTTCGATGAAGGATGAATTGTTGATCCCTTCGATGAAGGATGAATTGTTGATCCCTTCAATGAAGGATGAATTGTTGATCCCTTCGATGAAGGATGAATTATTGATCCCTTCAATGAAAGACAAATTATTGATCCCTTCGATGAAGGATATATTATTGATCCCTTCGGTGAAGGATGGATTTTTGATTCCTTGATAAAGGCTGAATTGTTAATCCCTTTTGATAAGGAAGAATTGTTGATCCCTTTGATAAGGATGAATTGTCTCATGTGTTTATACAAAGGGATTGTGAAGCCGCAATCGATATTGCGAAGAATGAATCTTACAGTTGTAAGATCAGACACATGAATTGAGGCATGATGTCGTTGAGCAGTTTCTGCAAGATGGAATAATTGCAATTGATTATGTGAAGTCAGAATTGAATTCGGCCGATTCACTGACGAAACACGTGGGAAGAAAATTAATTCTTCAGACCTCAAATAGAAATGGATTTAAGGCCAATTGTAGCCAATAGAGATGGAAACTAACCTATGTGATTGGAGATCCCATGAAGTAGGTTCATATGGGTAATAACAAGTCAATATTGGCTCTGCGCATTAACTGAGAGTGTTTGAAACTGCTACTAAAACTGAGGGATGAGTTTTTAACTCTTAATGAATTCATAGTCCTTAATAAGGAAGGTGTATTTAAAGCAGTTTACACTTGATGAATTCACCTATATGAGAGTAGGAGTGTGGCCTCTCCTATGAGACTTTGGCCTAGTCTCTGGAGCTCTCATGAACATCAGGCACGCGCATGACCTATAGGCGCAAAACTGCGTTGAACAGCAAAACTACTGTGGTCGAAATGTGATTGGTAAAGTCACTGAGTTACACTTGAATTATTTGGTTCATAGAAATATTACATCTCAACAATAATTCTGTAAATTAAATTTTATCGATCTAAGTTTGGTTGCATTTTGTCCTGAAAATCCAGCAAGTTATGATTTTAGGACAGTGTCCAGCACGACTCAAGTAATTATTAATTTATGCACTATTTTTATATATCGTTGTAATAATTTTCATCTTATTTTCAGGATCACTTTTTGATAAATAATAAAGTTATTTATTATTATTATTGTAAAATTTTCTAATATTTCCCCAACAAGAATAACTCATCAATGTCTTTATTGAAAGACTGCTACTTCCTCCTTGATACAATCAAAGTATAATGGTATCAATAAGTAAATGAACAATGTTATCATTGAGGTTTGCTTTTGCCCTTCGATGTGATTACTCAATCATTCATGATACCATTACGATACATCTACGTACTATTATGGTATCATTGAGGTATGTTACATTTCTTCAATATTTAAATTAAAAATAGCTTTATAAACAATCAAAATTAAGATTAAAATTTTAAAAAAATTGTAAAAAGAGAATATATATATATATATATATATATATATTCTACTAATTTAGTGTTTAATAAATAAGATTGTGACTCGAATAATTTTTTCTTAATTGCTTCTTAATTATTTCCTAATAAAATAGTCAAATCCTATATGATATCGATAGAGTGTCAATATACTGATAAAGTATCACATAGGACTAAACTCAGTGCTATATGATACTGATATGGTATCAATATACTCATAAAGTATTAATTTAGAGTTTAATAAATGAAATCGTGACTTTAATATTTTTTCTCTTAATTGTTTCTTATTTATTTCTTAAAAAGAAAATTACAATCCTATATGATACCAATTAGATATCAATATAATGACGAAGTATCACAAAGAGTTAAGCTCAGTCCCATATGATATTGATATGGTATCAATATACTGATGGAGTATCAAAGACGATTAGTTTTGATGCTAATGTCATGTTGGCATCATACACGAAATAAGAAAGAAGAAAGTGAGGCAAAAGGATAAATAACTTGTGTTGGATCGAATTTGGTAAATAATTTCACAATTGAGTCTAATAAATGTCCTATATAAAATTTTCACTTAATGAAAATCTCAATCTTATTCATTTAGATCTCAGTTATTAAGTCGATTTGTTTTCAAAGTTTGAATCTTAATCATTCCAATTTTAAATATCAAGTGTTTTTGTTTTTCTAATTTTACAATCATTTCATGGGTTTGAGTGATTAAGATCCATAACAAAGTTGTAATATCATTAAGAAGTCTATTTAAAAATGTGTTCAAAGATGACAATTTATTACAACTACAACTACTTTCACCCACAACCAGCACTCACCACTATATCATTTTAGCCACAACTGTCATCACCATCTACCATCCATAACCACAATCCTCAGTTCAACCATAACTACCGCAAATCACAAAAATCAATCTCCATCATCGTTAGTCCTCATTTGTAAATCATCACCATCAACTATTATTACATCAACTATCCAATACTGGATATTTATCAACTTTCTATATCATTAGTCGTTATCATCAATAATTGTTGTCATTAGCAATAATATTATTCCACTATTACTTTTCACTATTACTTTTCAGTTTTACAATAAAAAATTACAAACAATCGTTATTGTCACTTACTATTGTCAATCATTATACCATAAGATATCACAATAACTATCAGCATCAGTCAACGCAATCCCAAATCGGCACACACAATAATCATCATTAGTCACCACCAACATTTATCATATACTATTTAAAAATATTTTATTGATATTAGATCTATTTAATATTTTATTTGAATTTTATATTTATCATTTTATAAACAAAGATAAATTATATATAGTCAACTGTTGAAAAACGAAACGGTCTTAATTTAACATTCAGTCTTAATGCAATATTTTAAGATTAAAATTTATATTTAGATTCAAACATCTAAACCTTTTTCTAATATTCAAACATTCATTCAAATAGAGACGTTTCAATCTTAATCAAAACAAATGAGACACTAAAGTGGGTCCCACTAGAGGGAGTATCTTTTAAATTTTTTATTTTTTTTGAAATTTTGCTTCTCAAGTCCGAATAAGTTTGCATCCATTCAATGATGATTCTCAAAATCTGTAATAATGAAATCAGATGGAGTATCTTTAAGAAGATACTTAGATCCATCATATTATAGCTGCATGAATTATTATTTTAGATTATTGTTGCATGACAGAAGCATTATTGCATAAATGACATATACTAAATCTAGCTTTTCGTGCAATTATATTTATCTAATCATTGAAGAGTGGCAGTCAGATAGTAAGTATAGTATACATCTCTATAAAAAAAAAAAAAAAAGACTTTTATGCCTACTATATTAATTTATTAACAAGGATATTTGGATGATCATCCCGAAATTAACGTTTCTATGCTCCTCTATTTCCTCTTTAATCAGAATTTTAAGTTTAAATTACTTTCGATATTTTTAAAAAAAAAATCAAAAAACTTATTAATATTCACCTAGAGAGTGTATTTATCCTCCCTTCCCTTATTTCTATAGTCTAATAAAGTGCTTAGATGACCATTGATCGGATTTGCAATAGCAATTTACAGAAAGTTCCATATTACCCAATTTTATTCATTTCAAAGGGTATCATAGATTTTGTCTTTTCAAGATTGTCTTCTGATGAGATTTGTTAGAAAAATAATTTATTTATTTTTAGATAAGATAATCAAATAATAATGTGACCTCATATGATAGTAAATATTAAAAAAAATTAGTTTGAATCTTATTATAATTAACTATCAATCAGAAAATTCACATATTTTTTTTATCTCCCTAAATTTATTTCAAATGTCATCAAATATAAATTATTGCATCTCTTTTTCTTTTTATAATGTATGGTCAATCACATGTGCTAATAGTTCGAGTCTCACTCCCATTTACTATCAAAAAGATCTTTTATTTTTGTGTCATATAAATTATATATCTTGAAAATATAACAATTAATAATTTCAACTTTTAGATTTGCGAAAATCTTCACCAAATAACAAGGCTGACCACATTGAAGCTACCAAACATAATATTTTGTAATTAGGAAGTACCCACGAATTTCCATAGAATTTCAAGTCATTTATTATTATGGTCCGACACTGCTAGTATACTCATTATCAGCAGCGGAGCCAGTTTAGGATTAAAATCTTATATTTCAGGCCAAACTTTTTGTAATAAAAAATTATATTCTTTCCGTTTTGTTTTAAGTGATACTTTTTGCATTTTGATATTTAAATAAGTGAAACTATTACTGTAAGTTTTTCATAGATTTTTTTTTATCAATTATTGTGACTTATAGTACTCTTTATGTAGTTTACAAATATATTAATTTCATTTCAAAACTTGAAGATTTCATACGCAAATGTTCAGTGTTTGACTCTCGAAAAAAGAAAAATACCACATAAAATGAGACAAAAAGTATTATATTTATAAGATTAAAATTAATATTTATATCAAAAAAAGTAGACATTATATTTCCTTTGGTTAATTTGTGTATTTACCTTTCTTTTTTTTTAATATTTTAAACTGCTTAATAAAGATTTCGACTCTACCCCTACTTATAACACATTCTTATTTATTATAATAAAACATAAACATTAAAATAATTGTATGTAATGGACTGAACAACAATGTTCAATGAACACAAACCTAGCAAAGCGTGTGATACAATTACTACAAACCTAACATATTAATTGTATAAAGTGATTAGTGATTACGCCTAATCAGATTCTCCTTCGGACATTAGAAAAGACAGTACCTTGTTTCTTAAAACAATTTACGTAGAAGATAATAATCGAATTTAATTTAAATGTAACGACCTGTTTAGTCGTTTTGAGCAACAGAGTCCATTTCTGGAAAAACTGGCTGGGACAACGGATGGAACGACGGACCGTCGTGGTCCCGACGGCCCGTCGAGGGAGTGTCGTTCCATGACACTTAGAGTTTTGAAGTTGGGTGCTGAAAAATCGACGCTCTGTAAGTGGTGACGGACCGGCAGGACGTGCCGGCACATCCACGACGAACCGTCGTGAGTCCCGCTGCAAAACACTTCAACTTTTGAGAAATTGATGCAAGAAAACGAAGTTTCGACCGTCATGACGGAGGGCGGGACGGACCGTCACAGGTGACGGGCCGTCGCAGACCACCCTGAGTCCTGGGAGACACGACGGCTGTGTGACGGACCGTCGCAGCGTGACGACCCGCCACAGTCGCGCACAATCCCGTGCGCTTTAGGATTTCTCCACACGCTTTAAGGGTCGCTTTTGACTATTCTTTCCTTAATTATAAAGATTGAGGGTAACATTAATAAGTCTAATTACTTAGGGGTTAAATTAGGTAACCTTAAGTTAATTAGAGGGTTTATTGTCCTCTTTTATTCTTAATTATACATTAATTAGGGTAAAGAAGGAGGGTTTGAATAAAACAAGCGAGAAAAAGAAAAGAGAGAGGGAAAGTCGAGCGAGAAAGAGAGAAAACAAAGAGGATAGCAAAGCTTGGGAGAATTCTTGTTGATTCCAATTCTTCGGTGGAGGTAGGTTATGGTTTATGTTACGATATTCGTAGTGAACTCTTAATAGTGAATATTATGTGTTGATATTATTGTAAACCCTACTATGTGCTTAAGTTGTATGCTTGCATGAATATGAATGTGAAATTGTGATGAATTAACAAAGCATGATGAAGCTATTGAATCCCAAATCTTGAAAGAACCCTAATTCGCTTGATATATTATATAATGAGAATGGTGATGCCTTAGTATGAAAGAAGGCTTGATATATTATATAATGAGAATGATGAGGCCTTAGTGTAAAAGAAGGCTTGATGAATTAGGATCGGGTGCCACGTTAGGTACCAGGATAGAATGAATATGAGGATCGGAGTGTCACGTTCGACACCAGGATAGAATATGGATCGGGTGCCACGTTCGGTACCAGGATAGAATGAATATGAGGATCGGGTGCCACGTTCGGTACCAGGATAGAATGAATATGAGGATCGGGTGCCACGTTCGGCACCAGGATAGAATGAATATGAGGATCGGAGTGTCACGTTCCGACACCAGGATAGAATATGGATCGGGTGCCACGCGTTCGGTACCAGGATAGAATGAATATGAGGATCGGAGTGCCACGTTAGGCACCAGGATAGAAATAGAGGCGGAGTGTCACGCATCGACACAAGAGGAAGAAAGATAATGAATCTTGAAAGATAATGAATATACTCAATCTAATGAACTTAATTCCCAAATGAGTATGGTATTGAGGCTTGAGTCCTCATGTGAACTTCGGTTGTAATTATTGATGAACTTATGTTGTTATTGCTACATGTTGAGTATTGTAGTTGATTTGCATTATTATTGATATATCTTTGTTCCCTATTTTGAGTTAGCCGATGATATCTACTCAAGACGCGTGTGGTTATCGACCCTACTTTTATGTTTTTCTTCTTTGTTATTTGTGCAATGCGCAAAGCGTTAAATCAACTTCAACTCAACAAAAGATCTAGCCGCCTTCACTACCTTCGAAATTCAAAGTGAGCTAACGCGTCTAGCTTGACTGGTCTTCTTCTTCAAGTCTTGATGCCTTGAACTTCCGGCATGGACTAGCTAGTAGTTGTTTTAGCTTCTTAGACAGTTTTAGTTTAGCAATTTGAGATAGATGTTCTTGTGATGATGACTTCCAGATTTTGGGGATATTAATAATAGTTTCGAATTGTTTTAGTAATGAGTTAAGTCTTCCGCATTATTTTCTGTTGTTATATATTGAAATGTTAAGGGTTAAATTGGTTGGTTCGCTCACATAGGAGGGTAGATGTGGGTGCCGGTCGCGGCCCGGATTTGGGTCGTGACAAACTTGGTATCAGAGCATTAGGTTCGTTGGTCTCATCACACAAGAACAGGTCTAGTAGAGTCTTAAGGAACGGTAGGGGGACGCCTTTACTTTTCCTTGAGAGGCTATAAGACTTTAGGAAAATTCCACTCTTTCATTCTTTCTTTCGTGCTACTACTTGAGTCCAATTGGTATCTAGGCGATCTGGTGGTATCGACCATCTTCACTCTCTTTCGCAGATGGTTAGAACTAGACCCACGTCCGCGCCAACAACAACACCGGCAAGACAAGAAGCGTCTGAGCCAGCCACTGGGGCTGTGGCTCGAGGGAGAACAACGGCAAGAGGCCGTGGTTGAGGTCGTGGGAGGACGCCCTCTAGAGGAAGAGGACGAGCACCTAGCCCATCCGATACTAGGCGGTGACTCCTCCACCGATCAAGAGGTGATAAGAGAAGGGGAGGATGGGGTGAATGAGCAAGTACAGAATGAGGAAATGCCACCTCAACCTACCCTGAGATGATCAATCGTGTTCTCGCTTATCTTAGCGGGTTATCTCGATCACCGGTCAGGCACCTCCAGGGTTTCTGCACCAACACCTCCGGTTTGAGGTACGACATGCGGCTACTATGGCTCCTCGCATGGATGCACCATTGGGAATGGGCACATTTCCACGTCGACCATCGGGCCTATTATGACAAACGATCAACACGAACTTTTGAGAAGTTCTTGAAATTGAAACCTCCAGTCTTTAAAGTGCGTAATCGAGAGGATGCCTACGATTTTCCTGGTTGATTGTCATGAGCTACTACACAAGATGGGTATAGTAGAGAGGTTTGGTGTCGAAGTTCGTGAGCTATCGGTTTCAAGGAACGCCAAAATGTGGTGGCGTTCACATGTTGAGTGTCAACCAACCAGGCACCACCTATGACTTGGGAATCATTCTCGAGTTTGTTCATGGAAAAGTATATCCCGGACCTTGAGGGATAGGAAGAGGGATGAGTTCTTGAGTCCGAGCAAGGTAGAATGACGGTTAATGCATACGAGGCTAAATTTCAAGACTATCCAGATCGCCACTCAACTCGCTTTCACCCACAAGAACGGATCCGCCGCTTTGTGAAGGGGTTGAGATCGAGTTGCGGATTTCAGCCTTACAGTAGCGGCTACGGCAAAATCCTTCCAAGAGGTGGTAGACTTTGTGATAGAAGTGGAAGGAGTGAAGCCAGGCGACTTCACCACAACTTCGACATCAAAAAGGTTTCAAGAGGGGAGGTGAGTTTAATGGTTCTTATTCTAGAGGACGTAACTCCTGAGGTCACTCCAATCGACCAATACGCCTTCACTACAGATCGTAGTTGGGGTCCACCTCGAACGGTCAACACTTCTCCGAGAGGCCGATGCGTGAACCCGCAGAATGTTATGGGTGTGAGAGATTGGACACATTAAGAGGTATTGTCCAAACCAGAGTTACGTAACCCCACCGCTAGAGGTAGGGGTGGTAATGGTAGAGGTCGTTATTCGGAGGCGTGGTGGCCGAGGTAATGGTGGTCACCAAAACGGCAGAGGCGGCGGCAAAACGGAGCCACTACTACGCAATACGGTAGGGGCAATGGACGGACAAACGATAGGGCCCATTGTTACGCTTTCCTGGGAGATCTGCGGAGGCCTCGATCTTTGTCATCACGTAATCTTACGGTTTGTGATTGCATGGCTTCGTATTGTTTGATCCTGGATCCACGTTTTCTTATGTATCTTCCTCATTTGCTAATGGTCTTAATTTACATTGTGAATTACTTGATATGCCTATTCGTGTTTCTACTCCGGTGGGTGAGTCTGTGATAGTTGAAAAAGTGTATAGGTCTTGTTTGGTGAATTTTGTGGGGAGCAACACTTACGTAGATTTGGTTATCTTAGAAATGGGTGATTTTGATGTAATTCTGGGTATGACTTGGCTCTCTCCGAATTTTGCGATCTTGGATTGTAATGCTAAAACGGTGACGTTAGCCAAGCCTGGGACAGATCCGTTAGTGTGGGAGGGTGACTACACTTCCAATCCGGTCCGCATCGTCTCCTTTCTTTGAGCTAAGAAAATGGTCAGTAAAGGGTATTTAGCTTTCTTGGCACATCTTAAGGATGACACTATTCAAGTACCTTCAATCGAATCAGTTTCGGTAGTTCGAGAATTTTTGGATGTGTTCCCTGCAGATCTTCCTGGTATGCCACCAGATAGGGATATTGACTTCTGCATTGATCTTGAACCGGGTACTCGCCCCATTTCTATACCCCCGTATAGAATGGCTCCCGCCGAATTAAAAGAGTTAAAGGCTCAACTTCAAGAGTTGTTGAGCAAGGGCTTCGTTAGACCAAGTGCATCTCCTTGGGGTGCTCCGGTTTTGTTTGTGAAGAAGAAGGATGGGAGTTTTCGGATGTGCATAGACTACAGACAACTAAACAAGGTAACCATAAAGAACAGGTATCCTCTTCCTCGCATTGATGACTTGTTCGATCAGTTACAAGGTGCTTGTGTCTTCTCTAAGATTGATTTGAGATCCGGTTATCATCAATTGAAAATACGAGCAACGGATGTGCCAAAGACCGCTTTTCGAACGAGGTATGGGCATTACGAATTTGTAGTGATGTCTTTTGGTCTTACGAATGCGCTGCTGCGTTCATGAGCTTGATGAACGGGATGTTTAAGGCATATCCTGGATCTCTTCGTGATCGTATTTATTGATGATATCTTGATATACTCAAGAGCAAGAAGGAACATGAAGAGCATTTGAGAATGGTATTGGAAATGTTGAGGAGAGAAAAGCTTTACGCCAAATTCTCTAAGTGTGAGTTTTGGCTAGATGCGGTGTCCTTCTTGGGGCACGTAGTTTCTAAGGATGGAGTGATGGTAGATCCATCTAAGATTGAGACAGTGAAGAATTGGGTAAGACCCACTAATGTATCAGAAATAAGGAGCTTTGTTGGGTTAGCTAGCTACTACCGCAGATTTGTCAAGGGATTCTCTTCTATTGCTTCCCAATTGACGAACTTGACTAAGCAAAATGTTCCATTTGTATGGTCGGATGAGTGTGAGGAAAGCTTTCAAAAGCTCAAGACTTTATTGACTACCGCACCCATTCTCACCTTGCCAGTGGAAGGTAAGGACTTCATTGTTTATTGTGATGCATCCTATTCTGGGTTGGGTGCAGTGCTAATGCAAGAGAAGAGTGTAATTGCTTATGCTTCGAGGCAATTAAAGGTGCATGAACGTAACTATCCGACCCATGATTTGGAGTTGGCCGCGGTAGTGTTCGCACTAAAACAATGGAGACACTATTTGTATGGGGTTAAGTGTGAAGTCTACACGGATCATCGTAGCCTTCAGTACGTCTTTACTCAGAAAGATTTGAACTTGAGACAAAGGAGATGGATGGAACTACTAAAGGACTACGATATCACTATCTTGTATCATCCGGGGAAGGCGAATGTTGTAGCGGATGCTTTGAGTAGAAAGGCGGGAAGCATGGGAAGTCTAGCTCATTTGCAAGCTTCTAGGCGCCCATTGGCTAGAGAAGTGCAGATTTTGGCTAACGATTTGATGAGGTTAGAAGTAAATGAGGAGGAGGTTTGTTAGCTAGTGTGGAGTCGAGATCTTCTTTTCTTGACAAGATTAAGGGAAAACAGTTTGATGATGAGAAACTAAGGCGAATCCGAGACAAAGTGTTGCAAGGAGAGGCTAAAGAAGCAACAATTGATGAGGAAGGTGTTTTGAGGATTAAGGAAGGGTATGTGTACCCGAGTTGATGATTTGATCAACACTATTCTGGCAGTAGCTCATAGCTCAAGGAATTCTATACATCCGGTGCAACCAAGATGTATCGTGACCTAAAGCAACACTTTTGGTGGAGTAGAATGAAAGCGTGATATTGTTGACTTTATTGTCAAGTGTCCAAACTGTCAACAAGTGAAATATGAACACCAAAGGCCCGGAGGAACACTTCAGAGAATGCCCATTCCTGAATGGAAGTGGGAGAGAATTGCAATGGACTTTGTGGTTGGTCTTCCAAATACATTGGGTAAGTATGACTCCATTTGGGTGGTTGTCGATAGGTTAACTAAGTCTGCTCATTTCATTAGGTAAAGGTGACTTACAATGCAGAGAAGTTAGCCAAGATCTATATCTCGTAAATCGCTCGAATGCATGGGGTTCCACTATCCATCATATCGGATAGAGTCTGCAGTTTACTTCTAAGTTTTGGAAAACATTGCATGCGGAATCGGGTACTAGGTTGGACCTTAGTGCTTGCGTTCCATCCTCGGACCGATGGTCACCTGAGCGGACGATTCAAGTCCTGGAGGATATGCTTCGTGCATGTGTGATAGAGTTTGGTGGCCATTGGGATAGCTTCTTACCCTTAGCGGAGTTTTCATACAATAATAGCTATCACTCAAGCATTGACATGGCTCCATTTGAAGCATTGTATGGTAGGAGATGTAGGTCTCCCATTGGTTGGTTTGATGCATTCGAGGTTAGACCTTGGGGTACCGATCTTTTGAGGATTCTATGGAGAAGGTGAAAGCTATTCAAGAAAAGCTTCTAGCGGCGCAAAGTAGACAAAAGGAGTATGCAGACCGAAGGTTAGAGACTTGGAGTTCATGGAGGGTGAACTTGTCTTGTTGAAGGTTTCACCTATGAAAGGGTGATGCGGTTTGGCAAAAGAGGTAAGTTAAGTCCAAGGTATATTGGACCATTTGAAGTGCTTGCGAATAGGGAGGTGGCTTATGAGTTAGCCTTGCCCCTGGTCGTCCGAGTACATCCCAGATTCCACGTGTGTCCATGTTGAAAAGATACCATGGAGATGGAAACTACATCATCCGTTGGGATTCAGCTTTGTTGGATGAGAACTTGACTTATGAAGAGGAACCGGTTGCTATATTAGATAGAGAGGTTCGCAAGTTGAGGTCGAGAGAAATTGCATCCATCAAAGTTCAATGGAAGAATCGACCGGTTGAAGAGGCTACTTGGGAGAAGGAGGCGGATATGCAAGAGAAATACCCACATCTGTTTACGATTCAGTACTCCTTTTCGCCATTGTTTTTCTTCTTTTGATCGTTCGGGACGAACGATGGTAAATGGTATCTATTGTAACGACCGCTTAGTCGCTTTGAGCAACAGAGTCCATTTCGGAAAAAGCGGTGGGACAACGGATGGAACGACGGACCGTCGTGGTCCCGACGGCCGTCGAGCGAGTGTCGTTCCATGACACTTAGAGTTTTGAAATTGGGTACTGAAAAATCGACTCTCGTAAGTTGTGACGGACTGCAGGGCGTGCCGTCACATCCACGACGAACCGTCGTGAGTCCCGCTGCAAAACACTTCAACTTTTGAGAAATTGATGCAAGAAAACGAGTTTCGACCGTCATGACGGAGGGGCCAGGACGGACCGTCCACAGGGTGACGGGCCGTCGCAGACCACCCTGAGTCCGGGGAGACACGACGGCGGCTGTGTGACGGACCGTCGCAGCGTGACCCGTCGCAGCTGCACAATCCCAGCGATTTAGGATTTCTCCACACGTTTTAAGGGTCGTTTTTGACTATTCTTTCCTTAATTATAAAGATTGAGGGTAACATTAATAAGTCTAATTACTTAGGGGTTAAATTAGGTAACCTTAAGTTAATTAGAGGTTTATTGTCCTCTTTTATTCTTAATTATACATTAATTAGGGTAAAAGAAGGAGGGTTTGAATAAAACAAACAGAAAAAGAAAAGAGAGAGGGAAAGTCGAACGAGAAAGAGAGAAAACAAAGAGGATAGCAAAGCTTGGGAGAATTCTTGTTGATTCCAATTCTTGATTGGAGGTAGGTTATGGTTTATGTTACGATATTCGTAGTGAACTCTTAATAGTGAATATTATGTGTTGATATTATTGTAAACCCTACTATGTGCTTAAGTTGTATGCTTGCATGAATATGAATGTGAAATTGTGATGAATTAACAAAGCATGATGAAGCTATTGAATCCCAAATCTTGAAAGAACCCTAATTCGCGATATATTATATAATGAGAATGGTGATGCCTTAGTATGAAAGAAGGCTTGATATATTATATAATGAGAATGATGAGGCCTTAGTGTAAAAGAAGGCTTGATGAATTAGGGGATCGGGTGCCACGTTCCGGTACCAGGATAGAATGAATATGAGGATCGGAGTGTCACGTTTCGACACCAGGATAGAATATGGATCGGGTGCCACGTTCCGGTACCAGGATAGAATGAATATGAGGATCGGGTGCCACGTTCCGGTACCAGGATAGAATGAATATGAGGATCGGGTGCAGCGTTCGGTACCAGGATAGAATGAATATGAGGATCGAGTGTCACGTTAGACACCAGGATAGAATATGGATCGGGTGCCACGTTCGGTACCAGGATAGAATGAATATGAGGATCGGAGTGCCAATGCTCCGCACCAGGATAGAAATAGAGGAGCGGAGTGTCACGTACCGACACAAGAGGAAGAAAGATAATGAATCTTGAAAGATAATGAATATACTCAATCTAATGAACTTAATTCCCAAACGAGTATGGTATTGAGGCTTGAGTCCTCATGTGTGAACTCGGTTGTAATTATTGATGAACTCATGTTGTTATTGCTACATGTTGAGTATTGTAGTTGATTTGCATTATTATTGATATATCTTTGTTCCCTATTTTGAGTTAGCCGATGATATCTACTCAAGATGCGTGTGGTTGTCTTGACCCCTACTTTTATGTTTTTCTTCTTTGTTATTTGTGCAATGCGACAAGCGTTCCGTCAACTTCAACTCAACAAGAGATCTAGCCAGTCTTCACTACCTTCGAAATTCGGGGTGAGCTAACGCGTCTAGCTTGATCGGTCTTCTTCTTCAAGTCTTGATGCCTTGAACTTCCGTGGACTAGCTAGTAGTTGTTTTAGCTTCTTAGGACGTTTAGTTTAGCAATTTGAGATAGATGTTCTTGTGATGATGACTTGCAGATTTTGGGGATATTAATAATAGTTTCGAATTGTTTTAGTAATGAGTTAAGTCTTCCGCATTATTTTCTGTTGTTATATATTGAAATGTTAAGGGTTAAATTGGTTGGTTCGCTCACATGTGAGGGTAGATGTGGGTCTTGGGTCGCGGCCGGATTTGGGTCGTGACAAACTTGGTATCGAGCATTAGGTTCGTTGGTCTCATCACACAAGAACAGTCTAGTAGAGTCTTAAGGAACGGTAGGGGGACGCTTTACTTTTCCTTGAGAGGCTATAAGACTTTAGGAAAATTCCACTCTTTCATTCTTTCTTTCGTTACTACTTGAGTCCAATTGGTATCTAGGCGATACGGTGGTATCGACCATCTTCACTCTATTTCGCAGATGGTTAGAACTAGAGCCACGACCGCGCGCCAACAACAACACCAAGAAGACAAGAAGCGTCTGAGCCACCCACCGGGTGTGGCTCGAGGAGAACAACGGCAGAAGAGGCGTGGTGGTAGAGGTCGCGAGGACGCCCTTCTAGAGGAAGAGGACGAGCACCTAGCCCATCTGATACTAGGGCGGTGACTCCTCCACCGACTGAAGAGGTGATAAGAGAAGGGGAGGATGGGGTGAATGAGCAAGTACAGAATGAGGAAATGCCACCTCAACCTACCCTAGAGATGATCAATCAGGTTCTCGCTTATCTTAGCGGGTTATCTGATCACGGTCAGGCACCTCCAGGGGTTTCTGCACCAACACCTCCGGTTTCAGAGGTACGACATGCGGCTACTATGGCTCCCGCATGGATGCACCATTGGGAATGGGCACATTTCCACGTCGACCATCGGGCCTATTATGACAAACGATCAACACGAACTTTTGAGAAGTTCTTGAAATTGAAACCTCCAGTCTTTAAGTGCGAATCGCAGGATGCCTACGATTTTCCTGGTTGATTGTCATGAGCTACTACACAAGATGGGTATAGTAGAGAGGTTTGGTGTCGAGTTCGTGAGCTATCGCTTTCAAGGAACGCCAAAATGTGGTGGCGTTCACATGTTGAGTGTCAACCAACCGAGGCACCACCTATGACTTGGGAATCATTCTCGAGTTTGTTCATGGAAAAGTATATCCCCGGACCTTGAGGGATAGGAAGAGGATGAGTTCTTGAGTCCGAGCAAGGTAGAATGACGGTTAATGCATACGAGGCTAAATTTCGCGCCACTATCCGTGATCGCCACTCAACTCTGTTTGATCCACAAGAACGGATCCGCCGCTTTGTGAAGGGGTTGAGATCGAGTTGCGGATTTCAGCCTTACAGTAGCGGCTACGGCAAAATCCTTCCAAGAGGTGGTAGACTTTGTGATAGAAGTGGAAGGAGTGAAGCCAGACGACTTCACCACAACCGACATCAAAAAGGTTTCAAGAGGAGGTGAGTTTAATGGTTCTTATTCTAGAGGACGTAACTCCTGAGGTCACTCCAATCGACCAATACAGCCTTCACTACAGATCGTAGTTGGGGTCCACCTCGAGCGGTCAACACTTCTCCGAGAGGCCGATGCGTGAACCCGCAGAATGTTATGGGTGTGGAGAGATTGGACACATTAAGAGGTATTGTCCAAACCAGAGTTACGAGAACCCACCGCTAGAGGTAGGGGTGGTAATGGTAGAGGTCGTTATTCTGAGGCGTGGTGGCCGAGGTAATGGTGGTCACCAAAACGGCAGAGGTGAAGGGCAAAACGGAGCCACTACTACGCAACATGGTAGGGCAATGGACGGACAAACGATAGGGCCCATTGTTACGCTTTCCTGGGAGATCTGAAGCGGAGGCCTCGATCTTTGTCATCACGTAATCTTCTGGTTTGTGATTGCATGGCTTCTGTATTGTTTGATCCTGGATCCACGTTTTCTTATGTATCTTCCTCATTTGCTAATGGTCTTAATTTACATTGTGAATTACTTGATATGCCTATTCGTGTTTCTACTCCGGTGGGTGAGTCTGTGATAGTTGAAAAAGTGTATAGGTCTTGTTTGGTGAATTTTGTGGGGAGCAACACTTACGTAGATTTGGTTATCTTAGAAATGGGTGATTTTGATGTAATTCTGGGTATGACTTGGCTCTCTCCGAATTTTGCGATCTTGGATTGTAATGCTAAAACGGTGACGTTAGCCAAGCCTGGGACAGATCCGTTAGTGTGGGAGGGTGACTACATTTCCAATCCGGTCCGCATCGTCTCCTTTCTTCGAGCTAAGAAAATGGTCAGTAAAGGGTATTTAGCTTTCTTGGCACATCTTAAGGATGACACTATTCAAGTACCTTCAATCGAATCAGTTTCGGTAGTTCGAGAATTTTTGGATGTGTTCCCTGCAGATCTTCCTGGTATGCCACCAGATAGGGATATTGACTTCTGCATTGATCTTGAACCTGCATCGCCCCATTTCTATACCAGCGTATAGAATGGCTCCAGCCGAATTAAAAGAGTTAAAGGCTCAACTTCAAGAGTTGTTGAGCAAGGGCTTCGTTAGACCAAGTGCATCTCCTTGGTGCTCCGCTTTGTTTGTGAAGAAGAAGGATGGGAGTTTTTCGGATGTGCATAGACTACGCACAACTAAACAAGGTAACCATAAAGAACAGGTATCCTCTTCCTCGCATTGATGACTTGTTCGATCGCCATACAAGGTGCTTGTGTCTTCTCTAAGATTGATTTGAGATCCGGTTATCATCAATTGAAAATACGAGCAACGGATGTGCCAAAGACCGCTTTTCGAACGAGGTATGGGCATTACGAATTTGTAGTGATGTCTTTTGGTCTTACGAATGCCCCTGCTGCGTTCATGAGCTTGATGAACGGGATTTTTAAGCCATATCTGGATCTCTTCGTGATCGTATTTATTGATGATATACTGATATACTCGAAGAGCAAGAAGGAACATGAAGAGCATTTGAGAATGGTATTGGAAATGTTGAGGGAGAAAAAGCTTTACGCCAAATTCTCTAAGTGTGAGTTTTGGCTAGATGCGGTGTCCTTCTTGGGGCACGTAGTTTCTAAGGATGGAGTGATGGTAGATCCATCTAAGATTGAGACAGTGAAGAATTGGGTAAGACCCACTAATGTATCAGAAATAAGGAGCTTTGTTGGGTTAGCTAGCTACTACCGCAGATTTGTCAAGGGATTCTCTTCTATTGCTTCCCAATTGGCGAACTTGACTAAGCAAAATGTTCCATTTGTATGGTCGGATGAGTGTGAGGAAAGCTTTCAAAAGCTCAAGACTTTATTGACTACCGCACCCATTCTCACCTTGCCTGGAAGGTAAGGACTTCATTGTTTATTGTGATGCATCCTATTCGGGTTGGGTGCAGTGCTAATGCAAGAGAAGAGTGTAATTGCTTATGCTTCGAGGCAATTAAAGGTGCATGAACGTAACTATCCGACCCATGATTTGGAGTTGGCCGCGGTAGTGTTCGCACTAAAACAATGGAGACACTATTTGTATGGGGTTAAGTGTGAAGTCTACACGGATCATCGTAGCCTTCAGTACGTCTTTACTCAGAAAGATTTGAACTTGAGACAAAGGAGATGGATGGAACTACTAAAGGACTACGATATCACTATCTTGTATCATCCGGGGAAGGCGAATGTTGTAGCGGATGCTTTGAGTAGAAAGGCGGGAAGCATGGGAAGTCTAGCTCATTTGCAAGCTTCTAGGCGCCCATTGGCTGAGAAGTGCGATTTTGGCTAACGATTTGATGAGGTTAGAAGTAAATGAGAAGGGAGGATTGTTAGCTAGTGTGGAGTCGAGATCTTCTTTTCTTGACAAGATTAAGGGAAAACAGTTTGATGATGAGAAACTAAGGCGAATCCGAGACAAAGTGTTGCAAGGAGAGGCTAAAGAAGCAACAATTGATGAGGAAGGTGTTTTGAGGATTAAGGGAAGGGTATGTGTACCCGAGTTGATGATTTGATCAACACTATTCTGCGTAAGCTCATAGCTCAAGGTATTCTATACATCCGGTGCAACCAAGATGTATCGTGACCTAAAGCAACACTTTTGGTGGAGTAGAATGAAGCGTGATATTGTTGACTTTATTGTCAAGTGTCCAAACTGTCAACAAGTGAAATATGAACACCAAAGGCCCGGAGGAACACTTCAGAGAATGCCCATTCCTGAATGGAAGTGTGAGAGAATTGCAATGGACTTTGTGGTTGGTCTTCCAAAGACATTGGGTAAGTATGACTCCATTTGGGTGGTTGTCGATAGGTTAACTAAGTCTGCTCATTTCATTCCGGTAAAGGTGACTTACAATGCAGAAGTTAGCCAAGATCTATATCTCGTAAATCGCTCGAATGCATGGGGTTCCACTATCCATCATATCGGATAGAGGTGCCTTGATTTACTTCTAAGTTTTGGAAAACATTGCATGCGGAATTGGGTACTAGGTTGGACCTTAGTACTGCGTTCCATCCTCAGACCGATGGTCAGTCTGAGCGAACGATTCAAGTCCTGGAGGATATGCTTCGTGCATGTGTGATAGAGTTTGGTGGCCATTGGGATAGCTTCTTACCCTTAGCGGAGTTTTCATACAATAATAGCTATCACTCAAGCATTGACATGGCTCCATTTGAAGCATTGTATGGTAGGAGATGTAGGTCTCCCATTGGTTGGTTTGATGCATTCGAGGTTAGACCTTGGGTACCGATCTTTTGAGGGATTCTATGGAGAAGGTGAAAGCTATTCAAGAAAAGCTTCTAGCGGCGCAAAGTAGACAAAAGGAGTATGCAGACCGAAAGGTTAGAGACTTGGAGTTCATGGAGGGTGAACAAGTCTTGTTGAAGGTTTCACCTATGAAAGGGGTGATGCGGTTTGGCAAAAGAGGTAAGTTAAGTCCAAGGTATATTGGACCATTTGAAGTGCTTAAGCGAATAGGGGAGGTGGCTTATGAGTTAGCCTTGCCCCCAGGGCTGTCCGGAGTACATCCGGTATTCCATGTGTCCATGTTGAAAAGATACCATGGAGATGGAAACTACATCATCCGTTGGGATTCAGTTTGTTGGATGAGAACTTGACTTATGAAGAGGAACCTTGCTATATTAGATAGAGAGGTTCGCAAGTTGAGGTCGAGAGAAATTGCATCCATCAAAGTTCAATGGAAGAATCGACCGGTTGAAGAGGCTACTTGGGAGAAGGAGGCGGATATGCAAGAGAAATACCCACATCCTGTTTACGCATTCAGTACTCCTTTTCGCCATTGTTTTCTTCTTTTGATCGTTCGGGGACGACGATGGTAAAGTGTTATCTATTGTAACGACCGCTTAGTCGCTTTGAGCAACAGAGTCCATTTCTGGAAAAACCGGTGGGACAACGGATGGAACGACGGACCGTCGTGGTCCCGACGGCGTCGAGGAGTGTCGTTCCATGACACTTAGAGTTTTGAAATTGGGTACTGAAAAATCGACTCTCTGTAAGTTGTGACGGACTGCAGACGCGTGCCGTCCACGACGAACCGTCGTGAGTCCCGCTAAAACACTTCAACTTTTGAGAAATTGATGCAAGAAAACGAAGCCGTCGTGACGGAGGGCCAGGACGGACCGTCACAGGTGACGGCCGCCGCAGACCACCCTGGAGTCCGGGAGACACGACGGCTGCGTGTGACGGACCGTCGCAGCGTGACGGCCCGCCACAGTCGCACAATCCCGAGCGATTTAGGATTTCTCCACACGCTTTAAGGTCGTTTTGACTATTCTTTCCTTAATTATAAAGATTGAGGGTAACATTAATAAGTCTAATTACTTAGGGGTTAAATTAGGTAACCTTAAGTTAATTAGAGGGTTTATTGTCCTCTTTTATTCTTAATTATACATTAATTAGGGTAAAAGAAGGAGGGTTTGAATAAAACAAACAGAAAAGAAAGAGAGAGAGGGAAGGCCGAGCGAGAAAGAGAGAAAACAAAGAGGATAGCAAAGCTTGGGAGAATTCTTGTTGATTCCAATTCTTCGGTGGAGGTAGGTTATGGTTTATGTTACGATATTCGTAGTGAACTCTTAATAGTGAATATTATGTGTTGATATTATTGTAAACCCTACTATGTGCTTAAGTTGTATGCTTGCATGAATATGAATGTGAAATTGTGATGAATTAACAAAGCATGATGAAGCTATTGAATCCCAAATCTTGAAAGAACCCTAATTCGCTTGATATATTATATAATGAGAATGGTGATGCCTTAGTATGAAAGAAGGCTTGATATATTATATAATGAGAATGATGAGGCCTTAGTGTAAAAAGAGGCTTGATGAATTAGGGGATCGGGTGCCACGTTAGGCACCAGGATAGAATGAATATGAGGATCGGAGTGTCACGCCCGACACCAGGATAGAATATGGATCGGGTGCCACGTTAGGTACCAGGATAGAATGAATATGAGGATCGGGTGCCACGTTCGGTACCAGGATAGAATGAATATGAGGATCGGGTGCCACGTTAGGTACCAGGATAGAATGAATATGAGGATCGAGTGTCACGTTCCGACACCAGGATAGAATATGGATCGGGTGCCACGTTCCTACCAGGATAGAATGAATATGAGGATCGGAGTGCCACGTTAGGCACCAGGATAGAAATAGAGGAGCGAGTGTCACGCATCGACACAAGAGGAAGAAAGATAATGAATCTTGAAAGATAATGAATATACTCAATCTAATGAACTTAATTCCCAAATGAGTATGGTATTGAGGCTTGAGTCCTCATGTGTGAACTCGGTTGTAATTATTGATGAACTCATGTTGTTATTGCTACATGTTGAGTATTGTAGTTGATTTGCATTATTATTGATATATATTGTTCCCTATTTTGAGTTAGCCGATGATATCAACTCGACGCGTGTGGTTGTCTCGACCCTACTTTTATGTTTTTCTTCTTTGTTATTTGTGCAACGCAAAGAACGTTCCGTCAACTTCAACTCAACAAGAGATCTAGCTAGTCTTCACTACCTTCTGAAATTCAGGGTGAGCTAATGCGTCTAGCTTGGACTGGGTCTTCTTCTTCAAGTCTTGATGCCTTGAACTTCCGGCATGGACTAGCTAGTAGTTGTTTTAGCTTCTTAGACAGTTTTAGTTTAGCAATTTGAGATAGATGTTCTTGTGATGATGACTTCCAGATTTTGGGGATATTAATAATAGTTTCGAATTGTTTTAGTAATGAGTTAAGTCTTCCGCATTATTTTCTGTTGTTATATATTGAAATGTTAAGGGTTAAATTGGTTGGTTCGCTCACATAGGAGGGTAGATGTGGGTGCCGGTCGCGGCCCGGATTTGGGTCGTGACATTAAAGGATGGTTATTTATGACTCAAAATTAATTTTTCTTCATTGTTTATTGAGTCAAGCATCATATATAAATATTATCTAGTACAACTTATATATATCTCTCATTTGCGAGTTAGTATATAATAAAGCATTTAATAGATGCTAAGGAAATGCTCACAAATTATCTCGAGATTCCAAAAAAAAATACAATAATCTCTGGATGGACAAAAATTCAGGGCACACGGAATAAAATACCACTTTGTCATTTTGCTGCTTTTTTTAAAAAAAAAAATCACTAATTTTAATAAATTGATTCCTAAGATATCACAATGAAAATCAAGTGGATAATTTAATGTTTTTAATTTCTTGAAAGATTTTTGTGGTCCACCAATTGTCTTTTTCAACATTATTTAAATCACCGTTATACCCTATGAATAATGGATACCAACCAATCCTATAGCTATAATGGAGATAAAGATATACTTCTCTTTATATTTCTTCAGTTTGTAATTTGATAAATTATTAATTAATTAAGAATATATTCTATCAAATTAGGCGTACAATAACATTCTGCACGGGGACAAAGGTACACGTATCTTTTAGACTACCATTAAAATTTCACTAATATATTGTAATTAAATTAAAGTTTTATTATCAGATTAAACTTAAATTTTTTATAATTTTGTACATTTTTTAAGTTTTATATGGTGTTCAAATATCTTTCACGCACCTTAATTGTATGAAGTCACGAAATATGTCACGTAAGTTAAAAGGTATATAAAATTATATTATAAAAGTGAGTTGAAAGAACCTTAATTTAGTTTAAGTGTCTCTCTAAAATTTCGATCATAATCTAGGATTTTACTTTATAATATAAATATACTACTTTTAAACTATTTAAAATTTAATTACTAGTTGGAAAATAATTACTGAACAATAAAATAAATTAAGACTAGTTGGATTTTAATACTACATGATAGCTCGAAAGGTCCGCAATAATAAATAATTTTAATTTTTATTCTGTAAATCTTGATATATAAACAATGATATATAACCAATGTGTTTATAATATACATTTATACACTAAATATACGATATCAAATTATTACGGTCAAAAATATTAGGATCCCGTGAGAATATTTGGAAAGGGAAAAGTCAAATTTAAACCATAAATTTCCCCATAAACAATTCTTTCTGAAAAGAAAAAAAAAAAGGATAAGGTGGTAGTCACTTTATCAATTTCTTTTAATTATTTTTCGTTCTTCTGCCATGTTTCTAAAATATTATATTGCAATTTTGATTTAATTTAAATAACACAATAAAATTTATTCAAGGATTATGCTATCAAAAGAGAATTATATTCCAAACTCAAATTCATAATTTTTTAATCAGCTCATAATTTTTTATTTAGCTGGTTGTACCATAATTCATATTTGATGTGATGGTCACATTAAGAAGCTTCATTCAGTAGAGTGAAAGGAATTACAAACCGACAAAATAAAATAAAATAATTGAGCCCGTATAGGCAACTTTACTTGGGCCCAAAAGTGATGTAAAGTTATTTTTTGAAGAAATTTTTTTCAAAACAACAAATATGTTATATTTAAACAAAATTCTTTAGTTACAATTTTAATAATTACAATTCATAGTTATACTTTAATTTGTTATAGATTTATCTTTATTGTATTTTATTATTGATTTGTATGAAAATTAATAAATATTAAGAGGAGAGAAGCGAATGAGATATTGAGAGAGGAAAGAGGCGAGAGAATTGAGAGAGAGAGAGAGAGCAGAGAGAGAATTGTGCTTTATATTTATTTAATGCATAAGCGTTTCGTGTATTTCGTATCAATTGTATTTGAAATACGACAAATACAATTGTATTCATCGAGTCTCCTCTCTCTCGATCTCGATTGTTTCTCTCCTCCCTTTTTTGATCTCGAATACAATTGATACAAAACATAGAACATATATGCTTTAAATAAATTCAAGATACAATACAAAATAAATATAAAATATAATTCAAAACAAATATATCATTTAAATATAAAAACAGTGATATATACCTAGATCATCATTATATAGGTGAGAGTGAGAGAGAGAGGACGCGAGAGAGGCAAAGGAGATTGAAAGAGAGGAGTGAGAAATTTACTTTAAAATCCTACATGTAGCTATAAATTGTAATATTTATAACTATAGTAGTTTATTTTAACTACACATCATATATTTACTCTGTTGTGTATTTTCCTTTTGAAAACTAAATACTGTATACTCTTATAAAATAAAAGAATATTATTTCAAATTAATATTTGTATAGTGCTTTTGTAAATTAAAAAAACAAACGAACATGTTAATTTCATTAGATCACAAATCACACGAAAACTATTTTTGCTTATAATCAGTGCTCACATGAGCAAAACAGAATCCATAAGGATGCAGTTGGAGAAGAAGACGAACAATGAGTTTCGGAAAAATCAATTCAAATTATTCCATTGTAGCTGTACACGTTTTATACAAGGAGAATAAAATTTGTAACAATAGTACAGATGTCAATGAGCTGCCACTAACTAACCAACTAGACTAACTAACTAACTAACTGAAAATTAATTAACTAAAAATGATATTTAATTAACTAATCTAATCTTAATACCCCCCCCCCCCCTAAAGTTGGAGGAGTGGAAAACACTGACAACTTGTGTAATGCAGCAGAATGTTTAACCCCAGTCAATGTTTTGGTCAATATGTCTGCCAGTTGATCGTCGGATCCTATGTGATGTAGCAAAATGAGGCCTTCTTGTAGTAGGTTTCGCACAAAATGGCAGTCAACTTCGATAAATTTGGTTCTATCATGGAATACAAGATTCCGAGCAATGTGCAGAGCTGACTGGCTATCACAATATACATCAATTGGATTTGGCAGGGGCACTGTGAGTTCTTCAAGCAATATTTTAAGCAAACTAATTCGCCTGCAGCTTTTCTCAAGGCCCTATACTCTTCCTCAGCTGAAGATAGAGATACTGTTTCCTGTTTCTTTGATTTCCAACTGAGTGGACTATTACCTAACAGTACAATATACCCACTCACAGACTTTGTGGAATCAGGACATGCAGCCCAATCTGAGTCGCAATAAGCTTTAACATTGTAAGACTGATCATGCAACATGAATATGCCTATAGTTGGGTCTGTTTTGAGATACCTTAGGAGATGGAATGTTGCCTTTAAATGAGGCTCCCTCGGGTCCTGCATAAACTGACTAAGATGCTGCACACTATAGGATATGTCCATTTTAGTATTAATCAGAAAATTTAACTTCCCAATAAGTTTTCTGTAAAATGCAGGATCTGAAAGTTGAGAACCTTCTTTGACATGAAATTTTACAGCAGGATCCAATGGAGAAGTGCAGTTGCTTAGGCTGGAAACATTGTAAGTCTTAAGCAAATCAAGAACAAACTTTCTCTGTGAAAGAATGAGTCCATCTTCCTTGTAAAGTACCTCCATCCCAAGGAAATAATGCAACTTACCTAAGTCTTTGATCTTGAATTTATCATGTAGGAAAGTTTTGAGTTCTTCTATCTCAGCTACACTTGTGCCAGTTAGGATAACATCATCTACATAAACAACCACAAAAATGGTAGAGTCTTCACTCTTTTTGTGAAAGAGAGAGTAGTCATTTAAAGAGTGGGTGTAACCTTTAGTGTATAATGCTTCGGCTAGTTTGGCATACCACTGCCTGCTCGCCTGATTCAACCCATACAGTGACTTATTCAGCTTGCACACCATCCCCGACTTTACTACTACTAAGCCTGGTGGTACTTCCATGTATATTTCTTCATGCAGTTCACCATGGAGGAATGCATTGTTCACATCTAGCTGGTAAATGCTCCATCCTTTCTTAACTGTTGTGGCTAACAAGGCTCTTACAGTTGTCATTTTAATGACTGGTGAAAGGTTTCTGTGTAATCAATCCCAGCTTGTTGAGTGTAGCCTTTCACCACAAGTCGTGCCTTAAATCTCTCAATGGTCCCATCAGCCGTACGTTTTACCTTATACACCCATTTGCACCCTATGGCCTTCTTTCCACTAGGTAAATCCACTAAATCCCAAGTATGGTTTGACTATAATGCTTCGAAATCCTGTGTTATAGCTAGTTGCCAAGCAGGATTGATGGTTGCTTCCTCATATGAGAAGGTTCATCATCACTGCTAATGTTTCTTACAAGTACTTGACTCTCATGTTCTAGAACTTCAGGTGTTATATGTTGGTATTTAGAGAAGGCAGTATTGAGGGAAAGAACATTAGTTGATATTTGTTTAGATATAGATTTAGGAAGGATGTAATCATGTAAGTATGCAGGCAGTTTATGTGTTCTATGAGGTCTATTTGATGTTGTAATCGATTTATTTCTGTGTTGAATGGTGGGATATGTATATGTAGAATTTGGTAATGTTTGGTTAAGGGAAATGTAACCTGGAATGTTACTTGCATCAATTTCATTATTCTCAAGCAGTAGTGTTTGTGAACCAATTTCAGTATCAATAATATCTACAACAGGTACAGAAGACAGAACAGAAGGAAAAGATGACACATCAGAAACAACTGTAAATGGAAAAATATTTTCTTTGAAAATTACATCTCTAGATACATGTATCTTTCTTGTGGCCATACTAAGAACCTTTTAACCTTTTGATCCAAAGGGATACCCTATGAAAATGTGTGGTGTAGTTCTGGCTTGTAATTTGTCTCTTTGACACTTAAGAATGGTTGGGTAACAAAGACATCCAAAAGATCTCATGTGAGAGTATGATGGTTTGGAGTTGTACAACAGTTCATATGGACATTTTCCTTTGACATGGGAAGTAGGAAGTTTGTTGATGATATATGTGGCACACAATACACACCCCCCCCCCCAATATTTTATTTGCAGCTTAGATTAAAAAAGGAGAGCTCTAGCAGTTTCTAATAAGTATTTGTGTTTTCTCTCCACTATACCATTTTGTTGTGGTGTGTATGGACAAGTTTTCTCATGGAGGATTCCTTTTGACTTTAGAAAAGATGATGTTTCTGTATTGATGAATTCAATCCCATTATCAGTCCTGATACACTTAATAGTAGTATCAAATTGATTCTCAACCATGTATATGAATGTCTTGAGAACTTCTAAGGTGTTACTCTTGCAGGTTAACAATTGAGTCCATGTACATCTATTGTAGTCATCAACTAAAGTGATAAAAATATTTATGGTTATCATGTGTTGATGTATGGTAAGGTCCCCATAAGTCAATATGTAACAATTGGAATATTTTGGTGGATGTGTTGATACTGTGGGAAAATGACAGTCTTTCTTGTCTTGCCATTGGGCAAATGTTACACAGAAAAGGTTGTTTGGTTGAGAATTTTTCAGGTATGCATTTAATCTCCCTCATCTTCACAAAAGGTACATGGACAAGTCTATTGTGCCACAATACAACAACATCACAAGTATGAGACATAAGAGAAGTAGAAACATGAGACTGACTTTTATTTTCCAAAACTGATTTTTTTATAGTAGAGCTATGTGAACATTTATTCTTCTTGAGAACATTGTCTACACTATAGTATTCATGACATTCGTTATTGTGTTTACATGGAAAACTAGGAAAAGATTTAAGATCAGGATTAGAATTACAAGAACCAGAAATATAAGTTAGAGCATTTGAGGCAACAAAGTAGTTGGTGTGTTTCAGACAGTTTGCACAAAGAAAGTAGAGCCCTCCCTCAGCTTCACCAATCACCAGAGGCCTCTTCATTGAAGGGGCCTGCAAAATGCATGATGTTTCAGTGAAGGATACAACACTCTTTGGTATAGACTTAGAAAGGCATTGAATAGACACAAGATTATACTTAAAAGAGGGCACATACAACACTTCATGTAAGATAATGTTTGATGCAAGTATCACTTTACCAATCTGAGTGACTTTCACCTTATAACCATTTGGTAGGGTGATTAACAAAGGATAAGGTAAGTAGGCTGTATCAGTTAGGAATTTCATGTCAAAATTCATACGATTTGAGGCTCCTGAGTCTACAATCCAAGAGTTAGACTTGTTTTTGAAACACCTGCAGGATAATTTTCCAAAATCAACAGAGGAAGTACAGACTATCATACCTGCAAGGTTCACGTTGCCACACATAGGGTCATGCCTTTAACAGATTCTCCATGGTTTTCAGCTTGAAATTACTGCAACAGACTCATGCATTGTTCATACTGTTCCCTAGTCAATTTGGGGTGTGTATCATGTCTACCCCCTTGTTCCTCATCTCCACTTGACATCACATTAGATGAAGGACCATGCACATCATCCATGAGTCTTTTGCCTTTGTTGAACCTAGTATTCTAATTTTAATTGTTGCGATATCCATTCTGAAAATTCTAGTTATTATTGTAAGGATTATGATTGTTTGTTTGTGGGTATCCATGGAGTTTATAGCACTTATTTCTGGTGTGTCCTATCTTGTTGCAGTAGTCACACACCACACGACCCCTATTGTTATTGTAAGTGTTGGAGGTCTGAGAATAATTGGTTCTGAAACTGTTATTTCCTGCTGAAGGAGGATAACTTTGTTGAGTCTGTCGAGGTTGTTTGGAGGTACTTGCTCCTCCTGAACCATGCACATTAAGAGAAGTCGACTCCATGAACAACTGATTGATGGGCTTGATTTCCCGTTGTTTTTCGTTCTGCACTAATTATTGAGAATGCTTGTGCAAGTGATGGCAAAGGATTCATCATGAGAATGCTTCCTCGAATCGCAGTATACACCTCATTCAATCCCATAAGGGACATGAATCAATCTCCTGTCCTGTTCTGCTTTATAAAAATTTTCCTTAGCTCCACAAACACAGTTACAGCTACATTGAATCTTCACATGAAGAGTACTTAATTCCTCCCACAATCTTTTCATCCTTGTATAGTATGTTGTGATATCCAAAATTCCTTGAGATAAATCATTTATCTCACGTTGAACTTGGTAGAGTTTTGCTCCATTCGTCTGATCATATCGATCCTCCAATTCTTTCCATAACTCAAACGAATCACTCACATACTCCACACTATCAGAAATTTCTTTTGCAAGTGAATTTAGAATCTATGATGTCACTATATTATCGCACATTTCCCATTGACGATATTGCAATGTTCCTGGATCTGGTTTCTTACACTCTCCATTGATAAAAACTAACTTGTTCTTAACTGAGAGAAATCTGTAAACACTTCTCCTCCATAATTTGTATCATGTTCCATCAAAAGGAATTTGCACTAAGGATGCACCTGGATTATCAGATGGATGCATGTACATAGCAGAACTGATTTCCTCACTCCCAGTACCATTAGTTGTTCTACCAGTGCCACTTGATTGTTCAACAGTTTCATTTGTCATCTTAGATCAATTCAATATATGTATTTCAACACTTCTATCAAAAAAGAATATAAAATCGATGCAATCTCAAACTGCTTAGATCGAAGAACAATTTTTCAGAATTTGATGGAAACAGAAGAAGAAGAAGAAGAAGAAGAAGAGAATGAAAGAACAATTTCTAAAGTTCGATAGAAACAGAAGAAGAAGAAGAGAATCACAGACAATACCTATCAAAGTAAATTGTGCTCTGATACCATGTTAATATCAGTGCTCACATGAGCAAAACAGAATCTATAAGGATGCAGTTGGAGAAGAAGAAGAACAATGAGTTTGGGAAAAATCAATTCAAATTATTCCATTGTAGTTGTACACGTTTTATACAAGGAGAAAAAAATTATAACAATAGTATAGCTGTCAATGAGCTGCCGCTAACTAACAAACTAACCAACTAGGCTAACTAACTAATTAACTGAGAATTAATTAACTAAAAATGATTTAATTAACTAATCTAATCTTAATAAAAATTATATAAAGAATGAAAACTAAAACATTAGACTCTGCATTTAGAGCCACAATTTAAATTTTCAAATGGTGCAAAAACACATATTCAAATGCAGATTGTTCGTAAAAAAACATGTGCCTGAATTGCCTTTACAGAAAAAAATGAAGTAGATATAGTTAATTCCGTATTAATTAAATAAAATAATATTCTGCAAAATTAAAATTAAAGAAAATTAATTTGTCCAAAAAAGATTATCAATCAATCAGCATAAGTAAAAAGAAGAGGAAAAATAGAAGGTGAATTTAGCTAGGGAACGAACATAATTCTTTCCATTTTGAATAGATAAAAAGAAGAGACATTATAAAGATCATTTTATTTTCAAATCTATTATATGCATAAGCAAAATCTCTTAGAATTAAAATTGGATCAATTTATAAATTATTACAAAATCCAATCGACTATGAACGCGTTAATTATTGGTACTGTACATTAGCAAAGCGAAGAATGTTTAGGTAAAATTTGAGTATTGATAATAATATTTTAGTACTCCCCCAAATAAAAAATAAATTTTACTCATATGTGTTATAAAATCAAGCTTATGGCAATATAAATATAAAGAGATGAAGACAAGAGAAGTAAGATGGAAGATAAGACTTTCTTCTTATTCAAGTGTATTCTACAAAAGGTGAATGATATTTCTATTTATAGAGTTGAGATATCATTCCAAAGGCCTCCATGATAAATGCCCAATTAGTAGGTACATAGCTATCCAAGTGGTTCTTATCACCTTGGAAACATGTATACATGAATACAATTAAGTCTTGAGTATATCTAAAGGACAATCCACACAATTCAATGGATTTATAACACTCCCTCTTGGATGTCCATAGATAATGTGCCTCGTTAAAACCTTACTACGAAAAACCCTGTGGGAAAAAATTCTAGTGAAGGAAAAAGAGTACACATATCTTTTGATACGCACTATTTGTTGCCTCATTAAAAACCTTGCCAGGAAAACCCAATGGGAAAAAACCTCGATCAAGGGAAAAAGAGTGCAACGCGTATTATACTCCCCCTGATTAAAACATCACTAAATTTCTTGTGATGATGTCTCCAATCTTCGTACATTGTGGTTGGTATATTCTTTTTTAAAGAAAAACCACACATTTCTTGAATATGGTGTGTCATTTATCTCAACCAAACGCACTTTCGACTTGCTTCATGGAGGACTTTTATTTCTGCATATCAACATTTGTTTGCTTCATTGATCGCCAGGATATTATTGTGCCTCCACATGCAAACACATAGCGTTCTTGAGATAGAGCTTTATGCGGATCAGATAAATATTCTGCATTTGCGTAACCAATCAATTTTGTCTTGGATTCCTCGGAATAGATAAACCCATAACTATGGTCCTTCGAGGATATTCAATTATGTGCTCAACACCATTTCAATGTCCTTTTATCGAGGAGAAACTGAATCTTGCCAGTAAATTTACTGCAAAACAAATATCTGGTCAAATATTGTTAGTAAGATGCACTAGTGCCCTGATTGAACCAAGATAGAGTCTCATCACCAAGAAACTCTTCATCCTTCTATTGAGATCAAACCGAATTATCATTTATGTCAAGTGATCTCATAATCATTGGGGTACTCAATGAATGTGATTTATCCATATAAAATTGCATCAAAACTTTTCAGTGTATGTGCATTGTTAGACAAATATTTCATTTGTCAAATTATCAATCTGTAGGTCAAGACAAAATTTTGTCTTACCAAAACCTTTTCATAAAAATACAAGGACAATTAGGGTCATTCTTTTGTACCCTTTTTCTTCCTTGACCATTTCAATCCATACAAGGATTCTTGAAGCTTTATTGAAAAAGTTTCTTTCAAACTCTTATATGCTTCAGACACCTCGATTGTTTCAAGGATTTTCATATAATCTTCATTGTCTAGCTAGACATTACAATTATTCATTACATGCATTCAAGTTTTTCATATGTTTCCAGATCAAAACAAACCTCATTGCATCCATAAAAAAAAAAAAGAACATCTCCAATAATGTCAGGACTTTTGCGATAAACCTTTATGCCCCAAGGCACAAACCGTATTTGATATTTTACTGTTATAGTATCGCATAATAATTTATTTGTACCCCACTGACATTATACCTTGATTTATGGACTATCAGTCCAAAATGTCACTTTTCTAAGTGAAACAAAATAAACTTGAATTGTGCATTTTACTTGGCCAACCATTTATCTGTCCACACTATATGACAGATTTAAATTCAAGATCCTCGTCACAATTTATATCATTGAGCGCTACCTCATATCAAAGATATCATCGACGGTTATTTGATATCGATTCCAACAAGACATAACTTATCGAGATCTCTTCATTTTTCATTATTTCAGGTACCTGAACCTTTTTCAAGATTTTATGAAGTGTTATGTCAATGTGCTCTTTTATAGCACTTGCCTCATTATCATGACCATATTGTTCATTTGCTCCTTCCTTCTTCAAGGAATTTTATATTTGGAACCGATTGGTCTATTACGCTTCCGGCGTATCATAGACTCTGTCCTTCAAGGACTTCACATTGGAGCATTTGCAGCTGAATTATATCATAGGGTCAGTGCATTCATCTGGCAACTGATTTGCAACATTATGCAACTGAATTATTCCTTGAACTTTAAGTTCACATATATATTTAACGAGGATCTAGATAATTCATAATTAAGCTCACACATAATTTTCAGCTGTCAAAATTATCTCTCCCCCTAATGTTAGAAAATCTAACATTCATCCCAACCTTATTTGGGAATTCATCTTTGTGCGTGGTGGAGCAATTAAAAAATCATAACCGCACATTTTAACATTTTAGATGAAAATTATATGGTTCCTGACCCTGAACCAATTTTAATGGGGAGACCTTGTTAGCTTGATGCATACATGTGTTGCTACATGTTAAATAAATTTGTCTCATACCAAATTTTATTTTGGGAGTTCTGTTCTCATAACCATGATTTAGCTATAGTTAAAGGCATACAATTTTAGCTAAATCAACCAGCATTATCAATATAATTTCATAATTTGGAACTGTGCTCTTAATTTAACAATTCGAGCAAACAACCTTACATACACTATTTGTTAGTTGACAATAAAACACATGTGATCATCGCATAGATGCATCTATCATATAGTTGCAGATGATCCACATGGAAGGTGAATGGGCCCATATTCACCTTTTTATATGTTCCAAAAACTTCAGGGGATTACAATCCCAAACTTAGCTGGTACAATGAAAACAAGCAATACAAGAGAATTCTTGAAGAATCTTTTATTTCTTCATCATATAAGCCACATAAATTCTCAATTACGTTTGCATCACATTTAAATCAGAATGGTCAACTGATCATGCCAACTGATTTTTATTTCAGTACATTTATAGTTTACTTTTGCATGTGATTCCATCAGCATGCACATGTTTGTGTGAAACAAATACGAGAAAAAAATGGGTAATATTTATAACCTTCTTCAATTGTAGTAATTTAAAGATATTAAATCTTTTCATAATTTATATAGTCTCAATATTTCTTTTCAATTCATCCGAAACTTAAAAAGTTTCTTTTGAGACTTACTACAACCCACAATATTATTCCATTGATAATAACACAACTCGTGAGAGCTTACAATTTAATTTTGTGTACTATCACATATTCCATGACACCATTCCTATGGTGAGCATCTCCTTCAAGGAGGAAATTATATTATCATTGTCATGGTCAAAATCATAACGAGCAAGACATGTTTCTTGCTTTACTTTTGTTGTACCATAGGTACACAACCAATGACAAATTTGTATTGCCACACAATAATGACTACAACCCTTATAGGCAAGAACTATTTCTTTCTTTTACCCTTTCGGTAGTTCACAATAAACATACCATAGTGACGTATAAACATACAATACCATTAACTATTTCTGGCAAATAAAATTTATTTCCTCTCAAACCTCCCATAGAGGTGAGTTGTGGCATATATTCAACCATAATGATTTTTTCACATCTTGACTCATTCTAGAATGGTCGAGCATTCACGATACTCATTACAAGTCACATTCTCTTCAAGGAATGGACTAATCATTTATATGTACTTCATAAATTTGCATTATAAGTACATTGTCATGATTTTTAAAATTCATCATATTTCCATGACACACCTCAACATCACTTTGAAAGATCAAGTGTATCATCACTTTATCTTCTTGTCTTTTGATGGAGGATTTATAAAGTTGTCAAATTGGGTCGACAACTTTCACAAGTCCAATGACCTTTCATACCATTTTATAATAAATATTGCCTTTACATTTTGAAGGACTATTTGGAGACCCCGTAGTGTTCTTCCTTTTATAATTATCACAATGATGACTATTATAATTCCGTCATTTCATGCCCCTTTTAATATCGTTAAATATTTGTCATCTTTCAGACTAACTATTTACTGCTACCACATTCATACGATAGAATAGAGCAAGTGAACATGCGATTCCAAAATTATCATATCTTGCTACCACATTCTTTTCATGGAATGAAGCAAATTCAATAGGACGAATTTCAAGACTTTTCATCAAAGCCTTAGTCATCATTATATCATCACTATGGTGCATTGACTCAAACTCAATGTCTTATCCATATAAGGCGTTTTACGCCATAATTTTATGGGACTTGAACCCAATCACGGTGCATCAAAACTCAAATTGATGTCTTACCCTTTTGGTGCGATAGAACTTGAATCTATCGTCTTATCCTCAAATATTTTTCATTATGGTGCATCCGGACTTTAATCAGATGTCTTACCCTTTTGGTGCGATGAAACTTGAATCCATCGTCTTACCTTAACCAACGGTATAATTGACCGAAGTACAACATGACTCACCCTTTGAGTCTTTCAAAATAATCAAAATAACATTCAAACTCATGCTATTAAAATTTTATACCTTCTTCTATTTAAGAAGTTTTGTATAGCATGTTATATTCAACCAATAGTAGTATATGTCTTCGGTTCTTGATAATTGTTAGTGATTGAATATCATTTTTATCATAAATCATAAAATATTCTAGAAAATACATACCTGATTTTATGCGTATAATACCTTGATTCTCATAATGAGATCAACCAAAACATGAGTTAAAGAAAAACTAAAACTCAATCTTAATTAGCTAGAGACTCGTGCTGATAACGTGTTATAAAATCAAGCTTATGGCAATATAAATATAAAGAGATGAAGACAAGAGAAGTAAGATGGAAGATAAGACTTTCTTCGTATTCAAGTGTATTCTACAAAAGGTGAATGATATTTCTATTTATAGAGTTGAGATATCATTCCAAAGGCCTCCATGATAAATGCCCAATTAGTAGGTACATAGCTATCCAAGTGGTTCTTATCACCTTGGAAACATGTATACATGAATACAATTAAGTCTTGAGTATATCTAAAGGACAATCCACACAATTCAATGGATTTATAACAATATGAGGATTGAGAAATTTTTTTACTATTTGTTAGACCAAAATTTTAGTTTGACATACTCCTCAATTTTGTCACTTGGACTACTGTTATAAAATTGATTCCAATATTCTTTTTTTTTGTACATAAATAACTCAAATTTATACAATAATAAGGAGTCGTTTGGTGTGAAGGATAATACAAAATAGTCTTTGAATTAAATTATATACCTAATTTGTTATTTGATTGGCAAGTTCGGGATAATTAGACCGGAATAAGTTATCTCTCCCCTTGTGTGATGTAGTAATTTTGAGATAACTTATCACGTGACAAAATAAGTAAATGACACCTTTTTGTTACATCACATTTTACATTGCTAGAGGGCATTTTAATAAATAACTAAATTATTTTTAAAATTTTATTATTTTGAATACAACAAATAAACACTAAATAAAAAATAATTCCATCATAACTAATCTAATCATAATTTATCCATCATAACTTGATATCAAACCAAACAACTCAAAGGATATATATAAGTTGTTTTCATATATGAGTTTTAAATGACAAAGTGTAAAAATATATCAAACATTTTTCGCTTGATTGTATCAAAAAAATATAAAACAATTATCTTAAAACTTTTTGAAAAGTAAATTTTTGTTATGCCAAACATGCATTTGTGCTTAAATAAATAATGTAAAAGAAAAAGAGAGGAAAAGAGAAAGGAGTATGTTGGAAGGTAAGTACGTAGTGATTTTGTCAATTGACACCAAATTTAAAAAGGTAGTTAGTTGACCTTAAACCGAAGCAACACAAAGCAAACACGGAAGACAAGTCGCAACTAATTAAATATTACTCTCTCACATAAACACCTATTAATCAACGATTCACATTACACGAATAAAATAATTTAATAAAAATAAAATGTGATTATTTTATATGAATTAAGGTATGTTAAAGATTAAAATACATTTTGATGGATCTATATATTTGATTTGTTTGTTAGTTTGGTTGTTTTTGTTGTTATTTTTTTAATAAAAATCAAAATTAAGTCAAATAGTATTAATTTATTTAAAAATTTAAAACAAAATCTACCCAAATCAAACCAAATATTATTTTTTCTAATCGACCTAATTTTTAATCATAGCCATGACTTACCCTATATAGAAAGTCGGACCTCGGGGTAGAATGATCTAGGGATAGGCACGGGAGGATATAAAAATTATATAACCAGTGTTTGGTCATCAATTTTCAAATATTTTGGGAAATATTATTTGAGTGAAAATTTGGGTGAAATATCACCACGTGTTTGGCAGTAGTATTTGAAAAGATTTGGCAAATAAAATTTGACCATACAATTTGTCATCTCTTTACCTTATAAAAAATTATTTTCTTAAAAACAAATTAAACCCAAAAAATGAGAAAATCTTTTCAAAAAACGTTTTCCTCCTTACCAAACACACCCTCTACATTGTCTTGGAAACGCCACGCTAGAAGCCTTCCCCAGGTTTTTGAGTTCAGACACGCAACTTTTTTAATCTACGACACGTAATTATAATTTCTTTTTTCTGTTTTATGAACTGAAAAAAAAATATATGTTTGTGTAATTGTTAAAATGAAGTTTAAAAAGTTGGGGTTAGATGAGAAATGTAGGGAGTTATCCATGTGTGTACATACATAAATTTAAATGAATGAGCTTTATAAATCTTTTGAAAAATGGAAAATTCATTATATTTTAAGCCATGTGAACAATGAAAGGCAATCTCAATCATAATAATACCAATGTGAATGTCATTAAATATTGTTCGACTTAGTTTAATCTTCTTTTAATCATATCTACATTTTTCTCTATAGCTAGTTTTTGTGAGTTCGGAGCTAAAAAAGTTTTAAAAAAATTGTCAAAAATTTCAAAAGGACATATCAATTTTTTTAAAATCAGAAAGACAAGTCTTACACAATAATGCGGTTAAAAATAAAAATTGCTGCGATTTTTCCAAATTTTCTTCTTCTTTTTTTAATTAAAAATTATTGTCGTGGCAGTGATTTTGTCTGATTTTTTTCTTACATCGCAGTAGGGACAACATTTTTCATGTCTAATGTATGTGCTATAGTATTATTTTCATGCCTATTATTGATTATTAATAATATAAAAATGATAAATAAGACGGACAATATACTCAATGTAATTGTTGAAGTACGAGGAAAATTGAACTATATATATCATAAATAATAAGTAATAAAAGAATATCAAATTACAAAAAGAACTTTTAAAAGGGAATGATTAAACATATCAAAAAATTTTTTTTTTTTTTAATTTTATCAAATCGACGGAAATATAGTCATTGAATAACAATTTTTTTAAAAAAATTCTTAACCAATATTATAGTTGTAGCAGCGATTTAACATTAACATAATTCTTTTTTTATAAAAACGTTGTTATAGCGACGATTATAAAGAAAATTCCTTTTTTAAGAAAATTGCTGGAAATTTTTTTAACGCAACGTTAAGAAAATCGCTTCTTTCCTTTTGGTTATTTTTTTATGTGTCGCTTTGATTATTTTGAAAGAAAAAAATTATCCTCTTAGCTTCAAACTCTAATTTTTGCTATGCGTTATTCTAATTAATATACAATTTTATGAAGATTTATTTGTTTAAAGGATCAATAATAGTAAAATTTAGTTATTTTAAATATAACTTTTTCACATTGAACATATATAATTTATTCACATTAAATATAAGTTTTTATTTTGCAAAAGTTATAATGATTTGTCTTTTTTCTAAAAAAAAAATATTTTCATAATTTCAAATCAAAACATAAAGAGTCGAAATCTTAAATTTTATCACCAAACGCTCAGTAAATATAGTAGAAAGACAAAAATATATAACACTCAATTCGTTTAAAAAGATTACCTATTCTAATGTGACGCGTAATTTTAAAAAGTAAAAAATATCTTAAATTCTATGATTCTAAATTAAAATTACATTAAATATCATAAAATACTTTTTATTATATTGACTTTTAACAAGACAAGTTAGCCTTGAAATATTATCAAAAAGGAAATAAATCACTCTTTTCAAAAAAGTAGTAAAAAGAAATATAATCCGCTTTTTTTAGAAAGAGGAAATATATAAATTAAAATTTAAAACAAGTACACTCTCCCTTTTAAAAAGAATTACATGTTTTTATTTTTAGCTATTTCAAAAAATAATTTTTCTTTCTTTTTATTGAAACACATAATTTTATTTATTTTTACTTAAATACACAACTTATTTAATATATTTTCTGAAATTTCCTATTAATTTTTAAAAATTACAAAAATTCCTACTCTCCTATTCTCAAGTACATCACTTTACATTAACTTTAAATAATGTATTAATTCGGATACATCACTTAACATAATAAATTGATAGAATATATCATTTTATGCTATGTATCGAGACGTACGTAATGTATCAAGGATATTAAATGATGTCTCTGAAATAGAGAACGTTGAGTAATGCAATCTAAAATCGAGTCACGTTATATTGATACATTGGGAGATGTATTCAAAATCAAAACGTGACGTATCGAAACTTTTTGGGTGGATCCAAATTTAAGGAATTTTTCGTAATATGTAATAAAAATTAAGATATGATATAACTAACATTTAAGACTATAAAAATTCTCTTAATTTTAATTCTTCTTTGTGGTATATTTAAAATCACAAAATTAAATAACATTGTGCTAAATGGCCAGAAAATTTAAAAAACTATAGTATTTTTTTAATTTTAAAATTCATGATTTTTCTATTTATTAAAGTAAAATGTATTAAAGTTAGAAAGGTAGAAATATTTTAAAAAAGTAAATTACATTAAAAAAAAAACATTTTGAGATTTTTTCTTAATATATTTATTATAACTCTAATTTAAAACTATAAATTATTTATTTTTTAATGTGAAGTCAAAGGAGAAGTTTTTATTTTATGGAATTTATAGAGGTTTGGTAAATTTTGTTGGAACCTTATACATGACGACGAAGTTAACAACTTTGTCTGTTATACTGACACCTTTCCATCATTACAATTAATCTTTTAAGTGAAAATACGCGTGATTAAGGCGCGTGTTTGCTGTGTCTTAGAAACAAGTTCCTCACCCTCAATATCCAACCCTCCATTCACTTTAAATATTAATTAAATATATCAAAATCCAACGGCTCTAAATTAAATCTGTTTAGATTAAATACCCTTACCTCTAAACTACTGAATCATTTTATTAATGCCTAATTTTATTTTTATTTTTATAAAAATCCAAACTTTTTGCAGTAGTTGAGGTATCAGTTGCAAATTGAAAGCATCTTTTTCCTTAAAAAGCAAAAATATGTCCTCGGATTTCTCCGGCGGAGTTCCAGACTTTCACGGCGGCGCCGGTAGATCCAACTTGATTCCGATGAACAACTCCCAGCCACAAATTCAATTAGACGGAGCTTCTCAGAATCTTCACCGGAGACCTACGTTCATCGGGAAACGGTCACTCGCAGCCTTTCAACAGCAGCAGCAGTTTCAGTTTCTACAACAACAACAGCAGCGACAAGGTTTGGGATTTTATCTACGTAACGTAAAGCCTAGAAATTACCAGCAGGCATCTCCAATTTCTCCTCTAGATTACTCTGTTTCTTCCTCGTTGATTTCATCTGAATTTTCTCCGATGACTCCACGCCATCCTCTCCCGATTTCCACGGCGACGACGAACGGGGTTTTATCTTCTGGTAACCCGAATTGTTCAGCAGTTGCTTCTTACCTAAATCAGGTACAGAACAGTTTATACCAGGAATCAGAGGAAAAAATGATGAATCGACTGCATGAGTTAGAGAAACAGCTCCTAGAAGACAACAATGAGGAGGAAGAAGATGCAGTCTCTGTTGTGACTAACAACGACGAGTGGTCGCAAACAATAAAGAATCTGATTACTCCGACTAGTAACCACTTATCTCCGGCATCATCTACGTCTTCATGTTCTTCTTCTATGGAATCTCCGCCAGTATCTTCTCCCAAGCAGTCTATTGTCGAAGCTGCTACCGCAATAATCGACGGAAAAACCAATGTTGCAGTACAGATCCTCACGCGCCTCGCACAGGTCGCTGATGTTAGAGGTTCTTCCGAACAGCGGCTGACGGCGTACATGGTTTCAGCACTCCGATCGCGCGTGAACTCCACGGAGTACCCACCGCCGGTGATGGAGCTGCATAGCAAAGAGCACGCAGTTTCAGCTCAAAATCTGTACGAGATATCCCCGTGTTTCAAGCTAGGATTTATGGCAGCTAATTTCGCCATTGTTGAAGCTGTAGCTGATCATCCCTCAAACAAAATTCACGTCATTGATTTCGACATAGGACAAGGTGGACAATACTTGCATTTACTACACGCGCTAGCTTCCAAGAAAACAGATTATCCCATCAGCTTAAGAATCACGGCGATCACAACAGAGTTCACGGTCAGAGCTGATCACAGTTTAAAATCCATTGAAGATGATCTGAGAAGTCTAGCAAACAAAATCGGTATTTCGTTGATTTTCAAAGTAATTTCATGTACAATCACCGACTTGAGTAGGGAAAAATTAGGGATTGAACACGACGAAGCTTTAGCAGTGAATTTCGCATACAGATTATATAGATTACCCGACGAGAGCGTAACAACAGAGAATCTAAGAGACGAGCTTCTCCGGCGAGTGAAGGGGTTATCACCAAAGGTGGTGACATTAGTAGAGCAAGAGTTGAACGGGAACACGGCGGCGTTTGTGGCGCGTGTAAACGAGGCGTGTGGATATTACGGAGCATTGTTGGATTCACTGGATGCAACTGTATCAAGAGAGGAAACGGGTCGGGTCAAGATCGAAGAAGGGCTGAGTCGTAAATTAACAAACTCGGTAGCGTGTGAAGGTAGGGATCGTTTAGAGAGATGCGAGGTGTTTGGTAAATGGAGGGCCCGAATGAGTATGGCTGGGTTCGGGCCGAGGCCCATGAGTCAACAAATTGCTGGTTCACTGCTTAAGAGGCTTAATTCGGGCCCACGTGGCAATCCAGGATTCAATGTGAATGAACAAAGTGGGGGTATTAGGTTTGGATGGATGGGAAAAACCCTCACCGTTGCTTCTGCTTGGTGTTAACTTGTTACCACAAGAATAAAAGTATTTCTTTTTCTTTTTTAAATTAGTAATCAGTATTAAAAGATATTGTGATTTGTATAAAAAAAAATTCATTGTAATATGGTGTACTAGAGGCTCTGTTAATAGTAAAGTACCACTGTTAGTTATCTGTCAATTCTTAAAAAAAGAAGAGGATAGACGAATGCTGACAGGCTGACACCAAACCAAAAAGTAAAAGAGAATGTAATAATAATTTAGTAATTAAATTAATTGGTCATTTTATTTTATTTGGCGGAGTTTGATTCTTTATTCTTTTCCTAACCCCAAATTGAAAGTAATTATAATAATAATAAGGGAAAAATAATATTTGGGTCATACATATTGGAAAATGTTTTTTCTTTTGGGTATGGAGGAATAAAATTTGGCGTTTGTTTAGCGAAATGCTGACATGGAATGTGTTTGGGTCGGCGGATTATGAATAGGTTAGGAAATCGCTACTTTTGGGGGCCTGGGATGGGCTCCACCCTTTGGATATGGAAGAATAATTTAAGGGAAATTAAAAGTAAATATAAAAAAAAGGAAAATAATTACAATATCATATATATTCATATCTCATTAAATAAGTGTATAAATATATTATGTAATTGATTTCGCTTGATTAATACTAAATACATATTATTAAAGGGGTTTACAAACCTACTTAATCGATTTTAAAATTATCAAATCAAACCAAAGATAATATATATTTATCGATTTAGCGGTTATTGATTTCGATTTGGTTTGATTTGAGTAAATTAAAGAAAATTTTCATTCTAAATGTGAAAAAAGTGAACAACCCATTCAAAACAAAAAAAAAATAGTTAAAATGATTGAAATTATTGAATTTTTATCACTAAATTTATTATGATTAATGCTTTGAAATTCACTAGATTAACTTAGAAGGAAGAGAAATTAACATTTTCAGTCCTACAAAAAATTGTCATAGACATTTTTATATATGAAATCAATAGAATAAATATTTTTACCTTGCGCATTTTTGTTTTCAATAAGTAAATTATAATGAAAACATATATAATATCTTTAAAATTGTTAATAAAAATAATATATTAAGTATATATATTAATAAAATATATGTATATAATTCATCGATTTGGTTCGATTATTTCTTTGATTTTTTCGAATAAAATCATAACCAAAATAAATACTATTAATTTTCAAATATCTAAAATCAAACCCAAATAAAATTGGTTTTATTTTATTTATTGATTCGCTATTTCGATTTGAATCGATTTTTATATAAACCATGAGCATTCCTACATATCACATACTGTATTGCAATTTATAATTATTAAGGTTAATAAAATTTCTTATTTAGAAATTACTCAATTGTCTATAAAATTTTTTACATCATAATATCTCATATATTTTTGTGACTTTTTGTTATTAAAGAATTTATCTCCCTTTGAAGAGCAGTTCATGCAATTTCATCTTAGGTAGCTGTTATTTCTCTTTTCACTGTAGTTAAAATCAACATCTCATTTGTACTTTATACTTTAATTTAACATATCAAGGTTTTTTTAATTTAATTTTATCATTGACATTAACTGCATATTCAAAATTTTAAGTTGATTAAAGTTATACATTACTTGATATAGAATTATAAGTATCATGATAATATATACATTCATTTATTATTTTTAAGAAACATGCACAATCTATTTTACAAAAGTAAAAGTGAACTGAATGAGCATTTCATTTGCTTTAATTCAAAAAAGTTTATAAATAAATACAAACTTTAATTTTTTCTCTCTATATATAAAAATTATAATTTAAACTTATAATAATATTTGTTAATTACAAAAAACTTGTTACCGAGAGTAAGATGAGAACTTTAAATTATGTTATTTTAAATTTTATAACAAATTAATTAGAAAGATCCAAATAAATTAAACTAAAGATTGACATAGAATAAATCCTCATAAATTGAAAGAGAAGTTATTTTGGTTTATGATTTATGATTTATAATGGTTAGCAGAATCATGGTTGGGTGGAATACGTGTGTTATCGAAGATAATTCTATGGCATATACTGTAAAAATAATAGACATAATAAGGTTTTATAACTAAAGTTTTGATAATTGCGCTTAATAACTATAATTTTATTTGCTATGAAGGCTATAGTTCATATATTTTTGTCTATTCGTATATTTCGCTTGTGAATATGTATTTAGGAATTTTTCAGAACTCTGTTTGTATATTTCACTTGCCAATATACAAACAAGACAATATACTAAGATTTTTTCATAAATCGTATACAAATAGTTAGGGTAAATATGTACAAAATTCTGAATTTTTACAACCAAAAATCGAATTATACAAATTCTGAATTTATACAAATCAGAAGATTAACAAGAATTGAGAAATAGTATTTTTCTTAAATTGTAGTTATAATACCTAATATAAGTTAAATGTTTGCTATTTTACGTAATCCCCCTTCCCACCATTTTGCCCCCACTTATAAAGCCTTTTTGTTTTGGTTATTTTGTTAAAAAAAATGTTTTGGTATTTTTTATTGGAAAAATAACTTAAATACACAACTACAAGTTTAGTATTCTCTAATTTTTCCTTCTTTTTTTAAATATTACATAATTCTTTTTTTTTTTAAATTTTAGTAGAAGTTTAGAGATACATAGCCTTCTCTCTCCTATAACACACACTTCCCCAATATGATGCCTATTTTTTCTCCACTAAAACACTCAATTTTCTGAATCACTTTTTGAATTTTGAATTATTAATTTTAATTAAAAATGTTTCACAACATTTAATATGAAATTTTGAATTTCAAAATTCAAAAAAATTAAAATTTCTGAAAATTGGACCATTGTTCTCTGGTTCTTCTTCTTCTTCTTACTCCATCATCCGTCTATAGTTCTTCTTCTTCTTCTTAATCCATCATATGTTCTTCTTTTTTTCTTCTTGTTCATTGCTATATTACATTAGCCGTCTCTAGGTCTTCTTTTTCTTCTTACTCCATCATCCGTTCTTCTTTTTTTTTGTTCATTGTTCTATTATATTATATTAATGAATCCTTTTACTAATAGAAGGATTTATGATTCGGACGATGAAAATTGGAAAGAAAATAGAAAAAGTCTTTGCATGATCCTATGAATGTTCGGAAGGATTTAAACAAAGATTTTGGCGAATCATCTAAATCAAAGGTTGACAAAATACACCAAAAAAAAAAAAGAAAAAAGAAGCAGCAATCATTGTTGAAATTAGTAAAAAATTTAGTAAAGGAATCCCATATGTATCATGAATTTTTGAAAATTGTTATCTTGTATCAGACAATAAGTTTAATACATAAGTACTCAGTGTGTTATAGTGTGTTAGTCGATGCATTGATACATGAATTAGATGTGTATCATATGATTTCCTATGTATCAAGAGTTTTTGAAAATTGTTATCATGTATCAGTCAATAATTTTAATAACTGTGCCATCAAGTGTGCTTGCTGATTCATATCGACTCAGTGTGTTATAGTGTTTAGAGGATGCATTGATACATGAATTTGATGTGTATCATATGATTTTCTATGTATCACGAGTTTTGAAAATTGTTATCATATATCAGTCAATAAGTTTAATAACTGGATGTTCATAAAAATGTCTTCAAACTAGATGATATAATCTTGAATTTTCAAATTGTTATCCAATTACGTGATGAATTAATGCTTATTAATGAACTGTTACTGTAATTTAACCTGATTTTAATAACAAATTTAAATGTTCCATTTTTCCCCCCCTTTAATCTTAACAGTTTTAAGTTACTGTGTATCATTTACCATGTATCACAACATACTAATGTATCACGCCACAACAATTTTAAGGGATTATTAGTAAATACTAATTTTACCGGGATAAAATGTAATTATTGTATTACACTATGGGATTAATAACCTTTTTTATGGGATTAATAACCTTTTTTATGGGATTAATAACTGTAGCATATTAAAAGTAGGAATTAATTCAAATTTCAGTTTTTAATCCCCCAAATCACTCAACAAACGGATAAAATGGCATACTATATAATGTATCCGACTGTTTTATTATGTATCAGAAACTTATTAAAAATAAGGGATATTTTGTAAATTGAAAAAGAGTAGGGATAGGAGGTGATTTATGTTTTACACTATGTGATTTACATAATTTTTAATTACCTGAATATACAACTTAAGTTTACATATCCTCCATATTTCCCTTATTTTTTAAAAAAATACTAAAATCCCTATTTTTTAGTAAATCTAATCTAACAAATACATTATTAAATTAAAATCCTAATTAATACTAACCAATTAAATCTTACCCCTAATTTTACTCTTTATTTTCCCCAAATAAAGAACCCATTTACACCACTCCCAAAATTAATGCATCAGCAATATCGTAATATTTATTATGAAAACGGATACAAAATTACCTTCAAGGAAATTTTGAATATCGTTTTTGCCAAAAAAAGGGAAGATCACTAATGAAATAATATAATTTAATTTAGAGTTTTATATTAGATAAAACTGATTTTGAAACACACAAGTTAATGCCTTTTTTTATGGGATTAATAATCGTAGCATATTAAAAGTAGGAGTTAATTCAAATTTAAGTTTTTAATCCCCCAAATCACTCAACAAACGGATAAAATGGCATACTATATAATGTATCCGACTGTTTTATTATGTATCAGAAACTTATTAAAAATAAGAAATTTTTTGTAAATTGAAAAAGAGTAGGGATAGGAGGTAATTTATGTTTTACACTGTGATTTACATAATTTTTACTTTTTTATTTCATATACTAGTAAATAGGTTCGCGTTTCGCGTGGTAAATTTATTAAAATAGAACTTTCTTGTATTTTGATGCTATAGTATTTTTATATAGATTTTTTTAATAGTATAGAGGTTATCCAATTCTAGTTTACCATTTGTTTCATTAAAAGAAAAAGAAAACTTACAAATCATAACACTATTTTTTTCTAGTTTACATAATTTCATTTTACCATTGTTACATAGTGTCTTTAATTAGAGACTCACATAAATATTTTTTTGAATTTTCTTCTTTGCAAATTTCGTTAGTATAACACTATCAATTACATTCAAAATATTAAATATTTTTAAAACTATATATATATATATATATATATATATATATATATATATATAACACTAATGTGTTTATCAAGAGCAAAGATTTCATAATCATATAATATACCAATAACTAATATGTTGACCTAACATGTTTTCCAAAATTGAAATTTCATATGTAATCTAATTATGATAGTGTTTTGTAATTGAAATTGCGCATAAATAAGACATTAAGGAATCCTTGAAAAGGAAGATAGAGAAGTAATATGAAAAAGTTCAAAAAAATACTTTGGTGTGAGAGAAATAGTCATCATTGTGTATCATCTAATTATGATGAATTGCTAGTTTTAATTCTATCATTTGACTTTTTATTTTTTACCCTTATTTATATTAATTAACATTATTATGACAACAACAAAAAATCATATAAATTTTTTTGCTTGATCTATCGGAGAAGAAAAGATTTCTTTGGAGAATGTTGTAAATAAATGTATTCTTTCAAATTGTAAATCTTCAGTAGATGGATTTACATATAGTCTGTCCTAACAAATACTTATAACAATAATTTTATTGGAAAATGTTTTTTCTTTTGGGTATGGAGGAATAAAATTTGGCGTTTGTTTAGCGAAATGCTGACATGGAATGTGTTTGCGTCGGCGGATTATGAATAGGTTAGGAAATCGCTACTTTTGGGGGCCTGGGATGGGCTCCACCCTTTGGATATTGTAACGACCTGTTTAGTCGTTTTAGAGCAGCAGAACAAATTCTGGAAAAACTGGCTGAAACCACGGACCCAACGACGGACCGTCGCAGGCTCGACGGACCGTCGTGGGTGTTTCGTCCCATGACACTTAGAATTTTTAATTTGGGTACTGAAAATCGACTCTCTGAACTTCGTAACGAAATGGCGGAACGGACCGTGACACCCACGATGAACCGTCGTGAGTACCCGTTGCAAAACACTTCAACTTTTGAGAATTTGGTACAAGAAACGAGTCTCTGACCGTCAGGACGGAGGGCGTGATCTGACCGTCACGGGGTGACGGCCGTCTCACAACCCACTGAAACACAGGGAGGCGCGACGGCCGTGACGGACCGTCGCACTCACGACGTCCGTCACGGGTTCTGTGATCCCAGGCAGTTTAGGATTTCTTTCCTCGTTTTAAGGGACGTTTTGGACTATTCTTTCCTTAATTATAAAGTTTGAGGGTTATTATTAATAAATCTAATTACTTGGGGGTTAAATAAGGTAACCTTAAGTTAATTAGTGGGTCATTATTACCATCTTTTATTCTTAATTATATATGAATTAGGGTAAAAGAAAGAGGGTTTGAATAAAGAAAATAAGAAAGAACAAAGAGAGACAGAAAGAGAAAGAGAACGAGTAGAGAGAGAGGGAAACGAAGAGGATAGCAAGGATTTTGAAGAGGATAGCAAGGATTTTGAGGAGATAGCTTGTTGATCCAATTCTTCGGTGGAGGTAGGTTATGGTTTTCATGCTTTCATAGTAAACTCTTAATAGAGAATGATATGTATTGATAGTATTGTAAACCCTGCTATGTGCTTAATTGTATGCATGCATGAACGTGATTATATAATTATGATTATATTAAGCATGATGAAGTCATGAAATCCCAAATCTTGATAAAAACCTAATCTCTTGTTAATGATAATGCCTTGGTATAAAAGAAGGCTTGATGAACAAAAGTAATGAGATTGATGATGCCTTGGTGAGAAAGAAGGCTTGATGAATTGATAGAAAGAGATTAGGGGATCGGAGTGTCACGTTCCGACACATAGAATTAAGGGATCGGGTGTCACGAACCGACACGTAGAATTAGGGGATCGGGTGTCACGAACCGACACGTAGATGTAGGGATCGGGTGTCACGAACCGACACGTAGAATTAAGGGATCGGGTGTCACGAACCGACACGTAGAATTAGGGGATCGGGTGTCACGAACCGACACGTAGATGTAGGGGATCGGGTGTCACGAACCGACACGTAGATTTAGGGGATCGGGTGTCACGAACCGACACGTAGATTTAGGGATCGAGTGTCACGTTCTGACACATAGTAGTAGGGGATCGGAGTGTCACGTACCGACACAAGAGGAATATGAATAATGAATCTTGAAAGATGTTAATATACTCAATTTAATGAATCTAATTCCCAAATGAGTATGATATTGAGGCTTGAATCCTCATGTGTGAACTTGACGGTAATTGTTAATGATATAGTACTTGTTGTTGCTACATGTTGAGTATTATAGTTGAGTTTATGATATTACTTGGTATATACTGCTTTTCTATTTTGAGTTGGCCGATGATATCTACTCAAGACCGTGTTTTGTATCGACCCTACTTTTATGTTTTCTTCTTGTTATCCGTGGAGTGCAAAGAACGTTCCGTCATCTTCAACTCAACGGTGATTCTAGCCGCCTTCGTCATACCGGATATTCAGGGTGAGCTAATGCTTCTAGCTTGGGTCGAGTCTTCTTCTTCAAGTCTTGATGCCTTGAACTTCCTGGCATGGACTAGCTTTTACTTGTTTTTGATTTCTTAGATACTCTTAGTTTAGTAATTTTAAGGTAGATGTTCTTGTGGTGATGACTTCCAGATTTTGGGGATGATAATAATAGTTTTGAATTGTTTTTATTAATGAGTTTAAGTCTTCCGCATTACTTTCTGTTGATATACGTTGAAATGTTAAGGGTTAGATTGGTTGGTTCGCTCACATAGGAGGGTAAGTGTGGGTGCCAGTCGCGGCCCCGATTTGGGGTCGTGACAAACTTGGTATCAGAGCATTAGGTTCGTTGGTCTCATCACACAAGAACAGGTCTAGTAGAGTCTTAAGGAACGGTAGGGGGACGCCTTTACTTTTCCTTGAGAGGCTATAAGACTTTAGGAAAATTCCACTCTTTCATTCTTTCTTTCGTGCTACTACTTGAGTCCAATTGGTATCTAGGCGATACGACTGGTATCCGACCATCTTCACTCTATTTCGCAGATGGTTAGAACTAGAGCAACGACCGCACTCAAAGAAGAACAACGGCACAAAGAAGAAATATCCGAGCCACCCACCGGGTCAGAGCTCGAGGAGAACAACGGCAAGAGGCCGTGGTAGAGGTCGCGAGGACGCCCTCTAGAGGAAGAGGACGAGCACCTAGCCCATCCGATACTAGGGCGGTGACTCCTCCACCGATCAAGAGGTGATAAGAGAAGGGAGGATGGGGTGAATGAACAAGAGCAGAATGAGGAATTGCCACCCCAACCTACCCCAGAGATGATCAATCGTGTTCTCGCTTATCTTAGCGGGTTATCCGATCACGGTCCAGGCACCTCCAGGGGTTTTCGCACCAACACCTCCGGTTTGAGGTACGACATGCGGCTACTATGGCTCTCGCATGGATGCACCATCGGGAATGGGCACATTTCCACGTCGACCATCGGGCCTATTATGACAAACGATCAACATGAACTTTTCAAGAAGTTCTTGAAATTGAAACCTCCGCCTTTAAGGGTGCGTAATCGGAGGATGCCTACGATTTTCCTGGTTGATTGTCATGAGCTACTACACAAGATGGGTATAGTAGAGAGGTTTGGTGTCGAGTTCGCGAGCTATCGGTTTCAAGGGAACGCCAAAATGTGGTGGCGTTCACATGTTGAGTGTCAACCAACGAGGCACCACCTATGACTTGGGAATCATTCTCGAGTTTGTTCATGGAAAAATATATCCCTGACCTTGAGGAATAGGAAGAGGGATGAGTTCTTCAGTCTGGACCAAGGTAGAATGACGGTTACCGTATATGAGGCTAAGTTTCGTGCCTTATCAAGGTATGCCACTCATCTCTGTTTCAGTCCACAAGAACAGAACCGCCGTTTTGTGAAGGGGTTGAGATCGAGTTGCGGATTTCGCCTTACAGTGCAATGCGGCAAAATCCTTCCAAGAGGTGGTAGACTTTGTGATAGAAGTGGAAGGAGTGAAGCCAGACGACTTCACCACAACTTCGACATCAAAAAGGTTTCGGAAGGGAGGTGAGTTTAATAGTTCGTATACTAGAGGACAGACTTCTGGAGGCTACTCAGTTCGACCAATTCAGTCTTCACTACAGATCAGTAGTTGGGGACCACCTCAGACCGGTCAACACTTCTCTGAGAGACCTATGCTTGACTCTAGAGAGTGTTATGGATGTGGGGAGACTGGACATATTAGGAGGAATTGTCCCAAACAAAGTTATAGACCCCCAATAGCTAGAGGTAGAGGTGGTCATGGTAGAGGCCGTTATTCTGGAGGACGTGGTAGTCGAGGTAATGGTGGTCACCAAAACGGCAGAGGTGATGGGCAACCGGAGCCACTACTACGCAACATGGTAGGGGCAACGGACGGACAAATAATGGGGCACATTGTTACGCTTTCCCTGGGAGATCTGAGCGGGGCGTCGATCTTTGTCATCACGGGTAACCTTTTGATTTGTGATTGCATGGCATCTATATTATTTGACCTGGCTCCACGTTTTCATATGTATCTTCATCATTTGCTAATGGTCTAAATCTACATTGTGAATTACTTGATATGCCTATTCGTGTTTCTACTCCGTGGGTAGTCCGTGGTAGTTGAAAAAGTGTATAGGTCTTGTTTGGTGAATTTTGTGGGGAGCAACACTTACGTAGATTTGGTTATCTTAGAAATGGGTGACTTTGATGTAATTCTGGGTATGACTTGGCTTTCTCCGAATTTTGCAATTTTGGATTGTAATGCTAAAGCGGTGGCGTTAGCCGAGCACAGAGGCGGAATCCGTTAGTGTGGGAGGCGACTACACTTCCGATCAGGTCGTATTATCTCCTTTCTTGGTGCTCGAAGATGGTTAGTAAGGGTTGTTTAGCTTTCTTAGCACATCTTAGGGATGACACCATCCAAGTACCTCAATCGAATCGGTTGGTAGTTCGAGAATTTTTGGATGTGTTCCTGCAGATCTTCCTGGTATGCCACCAGATAGGGATATTGACCTGCATTGATCTTGAACCTGCACTCGCCCCATTTCTATACCCCCTTATAGAATGGCTCCATGAGTTAAGAGAGTTAAAGGCACAACTTCAAGAGTTATTGAACAAAGGCTTCATTAGACCAAGTGCATCCCCTGGGTGCTCCGGTTTGTTTGTGAAGAAGAAGGATGGGAGTTTTCGGATGGGCATAGACTACGCATAACCGAATAAGGTAACTATCAAGAACAAGTATCCTCTTCCTCGCATTGATGACTTGTTCGATCAACTACAAGGTGCTTGTGTCTTCTCTAAGATTGACTTGAGATCCGGTTATCATCAATTGAAAATACGGCAACGCGGATGTACCAAAGACTGCTTTTGAATGAGGTATGGGCATTACGAATTTGTAGTGATGTCTTTTGGTCTTACGAATGCCCTGCTGCGTTCACGAGCTTGATGAACGGGATCTTTAAGCCATATTTGGACCTTTTCGTGATCGTATTTATTGATGATATATTGGTATACTCGAAGAGCAAGAAGGAACATGAAGAGCATTTGAGAATGGTATTGGAAATGTTGAGGAGAAAAGCTTTACGCCAAATTCTCTAAGTGTGAGTTTTGGCTAGATGCGGTGTCCTTCTTGGGGCACGTAGTTTCTAAGGATGGAGTGATGGTAGATCCATCTAAGATTGAGACAGTGAAGAATTGGGTGAGACCCACTAATGTGTCAGAAATAAGAAGTTTTGTTGGGTTAGCTAGCTACTACCGCAGATTTGTCAAGGGATTCTCTTCTATTGCTTCCCAATCGATTGAACTTGACTAAGCAATGTTCCATTTGTATGGTCGGATGAATGTGAGGAAAGCTTTGAAGCTTAAGACTTTGTTGACTACCGCACCAATTCTTACCTTGCCAATAGGGTAAAGACTTCATTGTTTCTTGTGATGCATCCTATTCCTGGTTGGAGTGCGGTGTTAATGCAAGAGAAGAGTGTAATTGCTTATGCTTGAGGCAATTAAAGGTGCATGAACGTAACTATCCGACCCATGATTTGGAATTGGCGCGGTAGTGTTCGCATTAAAGCAATGGAGACACTATTTATATGGGGTTAAGTGTGAGGTTTACACGGATCATCGTAGCCTTCAAAGATGTCTTTACTCGTAAAGATTTGAACTTAAGACAGAGGAGATGGATGGAGTTACTAAAGGACTACGATATCACTATCTTGTATCATCCGGGAAAGGCGAATGTTGTAGCGGATGCTTTGAGTAGAAAGGCGGGAAGCATGGGAAGTCTAGCTCATTTGCAAGCTTCTAGACGCCCATTGGCTAGAGAAGTGCGATTTTGGCTAACGATTTGATGAGGTTAGAAGTAAATGAGAAGGGAGGATTGTTAGCTAGTGTGGAGTCGAGATCTTCTTTTCTTGACAAGATTAAGGGAAATGTTTGATGATGAGAAACTAAGGCGAATCCGAGACAAAGTGTTGCAAGGGAGGCTAAAGAAGCAACAATTGATGAGGAAGGTGTTTTGAGGATTAAGGGAAGGGTATGTGTACCCGAGTTGATGATTTGATCAACACTATTTTGGCGTAAGCTCATAGCTCAAGGTATTCTATACATCCGGTGCAACCAAGATGTATCGTGACCTAAAGCAACACTTTTGGTGGAGTAGAATGAAGCGTGATATTGTTGACTTTGTTGCCAAGTGTCCAAACTGTCAACAAGTAAAGTATGAACACCAAAGGCCGGAGGAACACTTGAGAATGCCCATTCCTGAATGGAAGTGGGAGAGAATTGCAATGGACTTTGTGGTTGGTCTTCCAAAGACATTGGGTAAGTATGACTCCATTTGGGTGGTTGTCGATAGGTTAACTAAGTCTGCTCATTTCATTCCGAAGGTGACTTACAATGCGCAGAAGTTAGCCAAGATCTATATCTCGTAAATCGCTCGATTGCATGGGGTTCCACTATCCATCATATCGGATAGAGGTGCAGCTTACTTCTAAGTTTTGGAAAACATTGCATGCGGAATTGGGTACTAGGTTGGACCTTAGTATGCGTTCCATCCTCAGGCCGATGGTCACCCGAGAGGGCGATTCAAGTGTTGGAGGATATGCTTCGTGCATGTGTGATAGAGTTTGGTGGCCATTGGGATAGCTTCTTACCCTTAGCGGAGTTTTCATACAATAATAGCTATCACTCAAGCATTGACATGGCTCCATTTGAAGCATTGTATGGTAGGAGGTGTAGGTCTCCCATTGGTTGGTTTGATGCATTCGAGGTTAGACCTTGGGTCTTGATCTCTTGAGGAGTCAATAGAGAAAGTGAAGTCTATTCAAGAAAAGCTTCTAGCGCGCAAAGTAGACAAAAAGAATATGCAGATCGAAAGGTTAGAGACTTGGAGTTCATGGAGGGTGAACAAGTCTTGTTGAAGGTTTCACCTATGAAAGGGGTGATGCGGTTTGGCAAAAGAGGTAAGCTAAGTCCAAGGTATATTGGACCATTTGAGGTACTAAAGCGAGTAGGGGAGGTGCCTTATGAGTTAGCCTTGCCCCGGCTGTCCTGAGTACATCCCAGATTCCATGTGTCCATGTTGAAAAGATACCATGGAGATGGAAACTACATCATCCGTTGGGATTGATTTTGTTGGATGAGAACTTGACTTATGAAGAGGAACCGGTTGCTATATTAGATAGAGAGGTTCGCAAGTTGAGGTCGAGAGAAATTGCATCCATCAAAGTCCAATGGAAGAATCGACCGGTTGAAGAGGCTACTTGGGAGAAGGAGGCGGATATGCAAGAGAAATACCCACATCCGCTTCTGATTCAGGTACTCTCTTCGCCATCGCTTTCTTCTTTTGATCGTTCGGGACGAACGATGGGTAAATTGGTATCTATTGTAACGACCGTTTAGTCGTTTTAGAGCGCAGAACAAATTACGGAAAAAGCGGCTGAAACCACGGACTAACGACGGACCGTCGCAGGCTCGACGGACCGTCGTGGGTGTTCCGTCCCATGACACTTAGAATTTTTAATTTGGGTACTGAAAATCGACTCTCGAACTTCAGAACTAAATGGCGAACGGATCATGACACCCACGACACCGTCGTGAGTACCCACAAAACACTTCAACTTTTGAGAATTTGGTACAAGAACGAGTCTCGACCGTCGGGGCGGAGGCGGGGCGGACCGTCACGGGGTGACGGGCCGTCACAACCCACCTGAAACCGAGGGAGGCGCGACGACCGGCGTAACGGACCGGCGCACTCACGACTGACCACGTCACGGGTTCTGCTCCCAGGCGATTTAGGATTTCTTTCCTCGTTTTAAGGGACGTTTTGGACTATTCTTTCCTTAATTATAAAGTTTGAGGTTATTATTAATAAATCTAATTACTTGGGGTTAAATAAGGTAACCTTAAGTTAAATAGTGGGTCATTATCACCATCTTTTATTCTTAATTATATATGAATTAGGGTAAAAGAAAGAGGGTTTGAATAAAGAAAATAAGAAAGAACAAAGAGAGCCAGAAAGAGAAAGAGAACGAGTAGAGAGAGAGACGGAAACGAAGAGGATAGCAAGGATTTTGAAGAGGATAGCAAGGATTTTGAGGAGATAGCTTGTTGATCCAATTCTTCGGTGGAGGTAGGTTATGGTTTTCATGCTTTCATAGTAAACTCTTAATAGAGAATGATATGTATTGATAGTATTGTAAACCCTGCTATGTGCTTAATTGTATGCATGCATGAACGTGATTATATAATTGTGATTATATTAAGCATGATGAAGTCATGAAATCCCAAATCTTGATAAAAACCTAATCTCTTGTTAATGATAATGCCTTGGTATAAAAGAAGGCTTGATGAACAAAAGTAATGAGATTGATGATGCCTTGGTGAGAAAGAAGGCTTGATGAATTGATAGAAAGAGATTAGGGGATCGGAGTGTCACGTTCCGACACATAGAATTAAGGGATCGGGTGTCACGAACCGACACGTAGAATTAGGGGATCGGGTGTCACGAACCGACACGTAGATGTAGGGGATCGGGTGTCACGAACCGACACGTAGAATTAAGGGATCGGGTGTCACGAACCGACACGTAGAATTAGGGGATCGGGTGTCACGAACCGACACGTAGATGTAGGGGATCGGGTGTCACGAACCGACACGTAGATTTAGGGGATCGGGTGTCACGAACCGACACGTAGATTTAGGGGATCGGAGTGTCACGTTCTGACACATAGTAGTAGGGGATCGGAGTGTCACGTACCGACACAAGAGGAATATGAATAATGAATCTTGAAAGATGTTAATATACTCAATTTAATGAATCTAATTCCCAAATGAGTATGATATTGAGGCTTGAATCCTCATGTGTGAACTTGACGGTAATTGTTAATGATATAGTACTTGTTGTTGCTACATGTTGAGTATTATAGTTGAGTTTATGATATTACTTGGTATATACTGTTTTCTATTTTGAGTTGGCCGATGATATCTACTCAGTACCCGTGTTTTGTACTGACCCCTACTTTTATGTTTTCTTCTTGTTATCTGTGGAGTGCAGCAAACGTTCCGTCATCTTCAACTCAACAGTGATTCTAGCCAGTCTTCGTCATACCGGATATTCAGGGTGAGCTAATGCTTCTAGCTTGGACTGGGTCTTCTTCTTCAAGTCTTGATGCCTTGAACTTCCGGCATGGACTAGCTTTTACTTGTTTTTGATTTCTTAGATACTCTTAGTTTAGTAATTTTAAGGTAGATGTTCTTGTGGTGATGACTTCCAGATTTTGGGGATGATAATAATAGTTTTGAATTGTTTTTATTAATGAGTTTAAGTCTTCCGCATTACTTTCTGTTGATATACGTTGAAATGTTAAGGGTTAGATTGGTTGGTTCGCTCACATAGGAGGGTAAGTGTGGGTGCCAGTCGCGGCCCCGATTTGGGGTCGTGACAGATATGGAGGAATAATTTAAGGGAAATTAAAAGTAAATATAAAAAAAAGGAAAATAATTACAATATCGTATATATTCATATCTCATTAAATAATTGTATAAATATATTATGTAATTGATTTCGCTTGATTAATACTAAATACATATTATTAAAGGGGTTTACAAACCTACTTAATCAATTTTAAAATTATCAAATCAAACCAAAGATAATATATATTTATCGATTTAGCGGTTATCAATTTCGATTTGGTTTGGTTTGAGTAAATAAAAGAAAATTTTCATTCTAAATGTGAAAAAGTGAACAACCCATTCAAAACAAAAAAAAAAAATAGTTAAAATGATTGAAATTATTGAATTTTTATCACTGAATTTATTATGATTAAAGCTTTAAAATTCACTATATTAACTTAGAAGGAAGAGACATTAACATTTTCAGTCCTACAAAAAATTGTCATAGACATTCTTATATATGAAATCAATAGAATAAATATTTTTACCTTGCGCATTTTTGCTTTCAATAAGTAAATTATAATGAAAACATATATAATATCTTTAAAATTATTTATAAAAATAATATATTAAGTATATATATTAATAAAATATATGTATATAATTCATCGATTTGGTTCGATTATTTCTTTGATTTTTTCGAATAAAATCATAACCAAAATAAATACTATTAATTTTCAAATATCTAAAATCAAACCCAAATAAAATTGGTTTTATTTTATTTGTTGATTCTCTATTTCGATTTGAATCGGTTTCTATATAAACCATGAGCATTCCTACATATCACATACTGTATTGCAATTTATAATTATTAAGGTTAATAATTTTACTTATATATATATTATTGATATTATTAAAATTTCTTATTTAGAAATTACTCAATCATCTATAAGAGTTTTTACATCATAATATCTCATATATTTTTGTGACTTTTTGTTATTAAAGAATTTATCTCCCTTTGAAGAGCAGTTCATGCAATTTCATCTTAGGTAGCTGTTATTTCTCTTTTCACTGTAGTTAAAATCAACATCTCATTTGTACTTTATACTTTAATTTAACATTTTTTAATTTTATTTTATTATTGACATTAACTGCATATTCAAAATTTTAAGTTGATTAAAGTTATACATTACTTAATATAGAATTATAAGTATCATGATAATATATACATTCATTTATTATTTTTAAGAAACATGCACAATCTATTTTACAAAAGTAAAAGTGAACTGAATGTGTATTTCATTTGCTTTAATTCAAAAAAGTGTATAAATAAATACAAACTTTAATTTTTTTCTCTCTCTCTATAAAAATTATATTTTAACTTATAATAATATTTGTTAATTACAAAAAACTTGTTACCGAGAGTAAGATGAGAACTTTAAATTATGTTATTTTAAATTTTATAACAAATTAATAGATAGATCCAAATAAATTAAACTAAAGATTGACATAAAATAAATCCTCATAAATTGAAAGATAAGTTATTTTGGTTTATGATTTATGATTTATAATGGTTAGCAGAATCATGGTTGGGTGGAATACGTGTGTTATCGAAGATAATTCTATGGCATATACTGTAAAAATAATAGACATAATAAGGTTCTATAACTAAAGTTTTGATAATTGCGCTTAATAACTATAATTTTATTTGCTATGAAGGCTATAGTTCATATATTTTTGTCTGTTCGTATATTTCGTTTGTGAATATATATTTAGGAATTTGTCAGAATCCTATTTGTATATTTCGCTTGCCAATATACAAACAAGACAATGTATTAAGATTTTTTCATAAATCGTATACAAATAGTTAGGGTTAATATGTACAAAATTCTGAATTTTTACAACCAAAAATCGAATTATACAAATTTTGAATTTATACAAATCAGAAGATTAACAAGAATTGAGAAAATAGTATTTTTCTTAAATTGTAGTTATAATACCAAATATAAGTTAAATGTTTGCTATTCTACGTAATCCCCTTCCCACCATTTTGCCCCACTTATAAAGCTTTTTTTGTTTTGGTTATTTTGTTAAAAAAAAATGTTTTGGTTTTATTGGAAAAATAACTTAAATACAGAACTATAAGTTTAGTATTCTCTAATTTTCTCTTCTTTTTTTTTAAATATTACATAATTTTATTTTTTTTAATTTTAGCAGAATTTTAGAGATACATAGCGTTCTTTCTCCTATAACACACACTTCCCCAATATCATGCCTATTTTTTCTCCACTAAAACACTCAATTTTCTGAATCACTTTTTAAATTTTGAATTATTAATTTTAATTAAAAACGTTTCACAACATTTAATATGAAATTTTGAATTTCAAAATTCAAAAAAATTGAAATTTCTGAAAATTGGACCATTGTTCTCTGGTTATTCTTCTTCTTCTTACTCCATCATCCGTCTATAGTTCTTCTTCCTCTTCTTAATCCATCATCTGTTCTTATTTTCTTCTTTTTTTTCTTCTTGTTCATTGCTATATTACATCAGCCGTCTCTAGCTCTTCTTTTTCTTCTTACTCCATCACCCGTTCTTTTTTTTTATTCATTCTATTACATTATATTAATGGATCCTTTTACTAATAGAAGGATTTATGATTCGGACGATGAAAATTGAAAAGAAAATAGAAAAAAGTCTTTGCATGATCCTATGAATGTTCGGAAGGATTTAAACAAAGATTTTAACGAATCATCTAAATCAAAGGTTGACAAAATACACCAAAAAGGAAAAAAGAAGCAGCAACCATTGTTGTTGAAATTAGTAAAAAATTTTAGTAAAGGAATCCCATATGTATCATGAATTTTTGAAAATTGTTATCATGTATTAGACAATAAGTTTAATACATAAGTACTCAGTGTGTTATAATGTGTTAGTCGATGCATTGATACATGAATTAGATGTGTATCATATGATTTCCTATGTATCAAGAGTTTTTGAAAATTGTTATCATGTATCAGTCAATAAGTTTAATAACTGCGCCATCAAGTGTGCTTGCTGATACATATCGACTCAGTGTGTTATAGTGTTTAGACGATGCATTGATACATGAATTTGATGTGTATCATATGATTTTCTATGTATCACGAGCTTTGAAAATTGTTATCATGTATCAGTCAATAAGTTTAATAACTGGATGTTCATAAAAATGTCTTCAAACTAGATGATATAATCTTGAATTTTCAAATTTTGAAATTGTTATCCAATTACGTGCTGAATTAATGCTTATTAATGAACTGTTACCGTAATTTAAGCTGATTTAGATAACAAATTTAAATGTTCCGTTTTCCCCCCTTTTAATCTCAACAGTTTTAAGTTACTGTGTATCATTTACCATGTATCACAACATACTAATGTATCACGCCACAGCAATTTTGAGGGATTATTAGTAAATACTAATTTTACCGGGACAAAATGTAATTATTGTATTACACTATGGGATTAATAACTTTTTTTATGGGATTAATAACCGTAGCATATTAAAAGTAGGAATTAATTCAAATTTCAGTTTTTAATCCCCCAAATCACTCAACAAACGGATAAAATGGCATACTATATAATGTATCCGACTGTTTTATTATGTATCAGAAACTTATTAAAAATAAGGGATTTTTTGTAAATTCAAAAAGAGTAGGGATAGGAGGTAATTTATGTTTTACACTATGTGATTTACATAATTTTTAATTACCTGAATATACAACTTAAGTTTACATATTCTCCATATTTCCCTTATTTTTTTAAAAAATACTAAAATCCCTATTTTTTTAATAAATCTAATCTAACAGATACATTATTAAATTAAAATCCTAATTAATACTAACCAATTAAATCTTACCCCTAATTTTACTCTTTATTTTGCCCAAATAAAGAACCCATTTACACCACTCCCAAAATTAATGCATCAGCAATATCGTAATATTCATTACGAAAACGGATACAAAATTACCTTCAAGGAAATTTTGAATATTGTTTTTGCCAAAAAAATGGAAGATCACTAATGAAAATATCGTTTCTGCCAAAAAAAAAAGGGAAGATCACTAATGAAAAAATATAATTTAATTTAGAGTTTTATATTGGATAAAACTGATTTTGAAACACACAATTTAATGCCTTTTTTTTATGGGATTAATAACCGTAGCATATTAAAAGTAGGAATTAATTCAAATTTTAGTTTTTAATCCCCCAAATCACTCAACAAACGGATAAAATGGTATACTATATAATGTATCCGACTGTTTTATTATGTATCAGAAACTTATTAAAAATAAGGGATTTTTTGTAAATTGAAAAAGAGTAGGATAGGAGGTAATTATGTTTTACACTATGTGATTTACATAATTTTTACTTTTTTATTTCATATACTAGTAAATTGGTTCGCGTTTCACGCGGTAAATTTATTAAAATAGAACTTTCTTGTATTTTGATGTTATAGTATTTTTATATAGATTTTTTTAATAGTATAGAGGTTATCCAATTCTAGTTTACCATTTGTTTCATTAAAAGAAAAGGAAAACATACAAATCATAACACTATTTTTTTCTAGTTTACGTAATTTCATTTTACCATTATTACATGGTGTCTTTAATTAGAGACTCACATAAATATTTTTTTGAATTTTCTTCTTTGCAAATTTCGTTAGTATAACACTATCAATTACATTCAAAATATTAAATATTTTTAAAACTATATATATGTATAACACTAATGTGTTTATGAAGAGCAAAGATTTCATAATCATATAATATACCAATAACTAATATGTTGTCCTAACATATTTTCCAAAATCGAAATTCATATGTAGTCTAATTATGATAGTGTTTTGTAATTGAAATTGTGCATAAATAAGACATTAAGGAATCATTGAAAAGGAAGATAGAGAAGTAATATGAAAAAGTTCAAAAAAATACTTTGGTGTGAGAGAAATAGTCATCATTGTGTATCATATAATTATGATGAATTGCTAGTTTTAATTCTATCATTTGACTTTTTATTTTTTACTCTTATTTATATTAATTAACATTATTATGACAACAACAAAAAATCTTATAAATTTTTTTGCTTGATCTATCGGAGAAGAAAAGATTTCTTTGGAGAATGTTGTAAATAAATGTATTCTTTCAAATTGTAAATCTTCAGTAGATGGATTTACATATAGTCTGTACTAACAAATACTTATAACAATAATTTTATGGAAACATAAACATAAAAATAAGCAATATAGTTTAAAACATGCACTCTAAACAACAATTAATATCATAAGCATAAATTAATCACAGTAAAAAAATATACCAGGATTTGGCACAATAGAGTGAAACAGAAAGGAAAAATCGTGCCCACTGAATACAAAATGTCTCCTTTTAAATGAGTCACTCAACAGGTTTAAAGTATACAAATATTTAGTTGTGCAAAAGAAGAAGAAGTTCAGAATCAAATGTTTAAACTGTGCAGAAGAAGAAGAAGAAGTTCAGAGTTTTTGATATAACGACATTTTTAGTCCATGCGTTAAGACTATATTCTTATTTTAGTCCTCGTGTTATCTAACTTAGCATTATTAACCTTCAATTATATCAAGTAAGTGATTTTAGTCATTCAATTTACAGATTCAAATAAAATTATCAGAGAGTTCACTGCTAATAGAGATAGTTCGGGTATTTCCTTTTTAATTCTCTCTTTGAAGAACAAGCTAAGTCTTCCCTATCTCTATCTAGAAGAACAAGCCCGTCGATTTGAGCTACAGTTTCAAAAACCAACTTGATAGGCATTAAACCTCCCTCTCACACCGACAAACAATAAATTATGCAACTAATGATTTTTTAAAAAAAGTTTTCTGTTTTCTCAAGCAATTACTTTAAAATACCCGAATTACCCCTTTTAGCAGTGAACTCTCTATTAATTTTTTTTGGGTCTGTTAGTTGAAGGATTAAAATTTCTCACTTGATATAATTAAAGGTTAATAGTGCTAAGTTAAATAACACAAGGACTAAAATAAGAAATTAGCCTTAAAAAGACTAATAGTGTCATTTCACCTTTATAATTAGAGAAACCTTTCTATTTATAGACAACAAAAGGTAGTGTGAACAAATATTTATTTTGTCTTATCGGAAATGTCACAATTTTTTAAAAAAGTCACAACTTTTTAGAAAGGTAAGAACCTTTCATAGATCTTACAACTTTTCATAAAAATTACAACTCCTTATAAAAGTCGCAATTTTCATAAAAATTACAACTTTTGATAAAAGTCACAACTTTTTTTTAAAAGTCATAGCTTTTCATGAAAGTTACAACTTTTGATAAAAGTCGCAACTTTTCAATAAAAGTCACGATTTTTCATAAAAGTTATAACTTTTCATGAAGAAAAAAGGTTAATTTTGAAAAAAAAAAATTAACAGAAAATTCTTGTTTGTAATGGTGCCACTTAGGTGGACCTATGATTCTTTTATATATATATATATATATATATATATATATATATATATATATATATATTCAGATAGTAAAATTATTAGAACTCTAATCTTATTTTTTGAAAGTTATGATTTGAACGTGTTTTTCATTTATTTTTTAAAAAAGTTCTTTTAAACACTTCGCAAATCTTCCAAAGATCACGATCATGCTCTTAATGAATATACGACCTTCACAACTCTATTTTTTTAAAAAAATTCTTTCTTAATCATATAACTTTTTTATGCTCGTTTTTAGTCTATCACTGTATTTTATCAATTAAAAGCGATAAAAAAAATTTGTAGCTTGGATTTTTAATACATAGTATTTCAAAATAAATAAATTGTGTGACCTTGTTAACTGAGCATAAAATTTAAGAAAAAAATATAAAAATTTAAAGTTTATGATCTCTAACTTATAACAAATAAATTTTTTTATCTATATATACCATATCGAACTCAATATTACAAAATATAATAATATTTCCTTTTGTTTTACATGTATAATGGATAAAAATGGACAATGCAGATGATCATGTTAGCTGAAGACACGTGAAGGGACAAATATACAATAGTTTATTAGAAGTTAATTGTCATGATCTAAATCGTCGTAATTGGCACTTACATTAACACTTTGGTAAAGAATCACTATTACCATTCAACTAAGTAAATAATTTAAAATTAAGGTATTTAAGCTACGGAAGCAAGTTAAATAAATTAAAACAATGTGAAAAATACGCCAAGAACCTAAAAGTCAATGTACCAACACTCTAACAACGACAAGTCTAAGAACAAGAGGTACAACCCCGAAACTAACAACAACTTAACAATAGTCTGAGTCCAAAAAAGAGTGGACTTAAACAAATAGAACTCAAGGTATCCCGAAAGAACTAGTTCACTCTTGAATTAGAAGCGATCATGATCTCCTAAGCGAGGTCTATCAACAGTTGCGTGAAGATGTCCTATACTCAACAAAAATAAGAGCAAGTGGAGAATCAGTACACAATCACCGTAACTGGTAGGATCACGCGAAATTCTCATTAGTGTAACATAAACAAGCAATTACAACATTATAACACATGCATAAATACCAACATATTCAATACTTTTATAAGAATCAACATCACAATTCACATGCTTCATCACATAGTTGATCCTCTCACGTAATCTAAAGTCAAACTATTAGAATGCTGAAACGTGGCAATCCGATCCAAGCTGGAATGTGTCAATCCAATTCAATTTTTATGTCGAAACATGGAAATCGATCCAAGTTAGTGTGTTGAAACGTGGCAAACGATCCCAATCTCACATCACAATAACATATCAAGATCATACATTCGAGTCATGATTTCATGGTATTGATATTCATATATCTCATTCAACATCTATGATCAATATTGCAACACACATACATATACACTATCACAATGAAGCAAAGCAAGTGTATATCACACAATCATAAAATCATGTCACGACCCAAAATGAGTTGTGAGTGGCATCCACACTTAACCTCCTAGGTGGGCGAACTAACAAATCTAAACCCCAACATACACCAATAGTTCAACTATGAATAACAAAAAAATAACGCGGAAGCTCCAAGACTTATTAAGTAACCAATTAAATAAGCTTCTAAAGTTTAACACTTATTATCCCCTAAATCTGAAAGTCATCGCATCAAGGACATCTATTCTAATTACCAAGTCTAAGTGTATTTAAGAATCCAAAATAAGTAAAAGATGGTTCATGTCCGAAATTCAAGGACATCAAGACATGAATCAGAGAATCCAACATGAGCTAGAAATAATAGCTCATCCTGAACGCTGATGTGCTGGAGACTGGCTAGAGCTGAGGGTGAGTCGAAGTCGATGGTATACTTGTTGCACTCCATAAAAGAACAACGAAGAATATAAAAGAAGGGGTCAGTACAACCTCATCGGCCAACCCAAAATAAAAACCAATAAATATTGAATAATAATATAAAATCAACTACAATACTCAACATGTGCAAGCAACAAACAACGTGAACCAGTGACAACAACACCATAGTAGGCACACCATCAATTACAATATCAAGTATACTTATGAGGACTCATGCCTCCACACCATACTCCTTTGAAAAATGGGTTCTTTGAGATTGAGTATATTAAGTTAATTCAAGATTCCTTTCCTTTAATGTTATCGTGTCGGAACATGACAATCCGATCCAATAATATCGTGTTGGAACGTGACACTCCGATCCAATTATCTCATTAATTTATTTTGTCAAGACGTCATTATTCAAGACGTCATTTTGATAGAGAGGATTCAAGATTATAAATTCAACAGTCTCATAATTTTGGGTCAACCAAAAATCACACAACCAAAATATACAACCACACAATCAATTACATAGGAAACTTCACATTATCACTCAATACATATCAATTGCTATTGAGAGTTTATCTATCAAATAGAAATAAACCATAACCTACCTCTACCAAAAAAACAAAGTTAAACAAGCTACTTCTTCAATGATTTTCCTTTTCTCAATAGCTCTAAATATTACGCAAGGATCAACAATCAAAGGTCTAATAATTCGGATTATAACAAACTCAATAACCCTAGATCAAACTCAAGATCATAATACCCAAATTAGAGTTTTTTCTACCATAATTCTTAGATCAAAACCCTTCCTCATCGATAATAACCCAAGGAAATACGTTTTACAGATCGAAAATTGAATTCGGAAAGTTAAAACCTTACCTTTAGCTTCAAAAATTGTGAAAAACTATTAAGAACTCGTCTGGGGTCGCCTCCTTAGTCCTGAAAGTTAAAAAAAAATACCAAATAGGGTCATTCAGGATTTATAAGTGACTTTAAAACGCATTTGACCAGCTCCATCGGACCCATCCCACTATAGCAGCGGTGCACCAGCGGCCTAAATCCCGCTACAGCGACCTCAGCGTGGACGAAATTTATCCATTCACGAAAAGATCAATTCCGAGAGTTCTACTTGTTCAAATTCGATTTCATAAAGTGCTCGAATTCCTTATTATCTTAGCTATCTACTTATGTAATAAAATTCTCAATTAGATCTCTTATTCAGTACTAATTTTTTCCTGCACTTTAATGACTTCAATTTCTTTCAAATATGGACTAAATTTGATAATTTTAAGTTACTGCGAAGGAGTTTCTGTCCCCAGTTTTCTCCTCATTGACTTTTTTATAACTAGGGAATCAGATCATTACATTAATAACAATCACTTCTAAATTAAGAAAAGGTGAATAAATTAATAACAATAACTAAACCAATAGAAATTAATAAAACAAATTAAATAAAGTTATTAATAACAATTTTAAAAAAATCCTCCTTTGGCACTAGTTACGAACTATTTCGGAAGACATGACATACAAAATAGGGCAACTTTCACATATAACAAATAAAAAATTCATATTTGTATGCTATAGCAAAGTTTATATAATTGCGCTCCATAGCAAACATAGAAACTGTATAATTACCCATACATATACAGTTGAAGCAAATTGTATAAAACGAAGTGTATAAAACAAGAAAGAGAAAGGCACTTGAACAAAGAACTGTATAAAAACGAACTGTATAAAACGATCTGTATTATTATAAGTGTATAGAACGATTATATACAATTTGAATTTGTATAAAATGAGAAGAGATAAAGACAAAAGAGACTTGACAAGGAATATACAATTGAATTGAATTGTATAAAATGAGAAAGAGAGAAATTAGATACAATTTGAAAATTGTGTAAAACGAGAAAGAGAGAAAGGTAAAAGAAACTGCGCAAGGGAGTATTTTAATTGCATAATTACAAGTGTATAGGACGAAAATATATGTACTTGCATGTGTATATACAATTTTCTCACGCTTTATACAAACAGAACATTTCGCTTCTGTTTGTATAAGTGGGAAAGGCGAGGGTGACGAGCGAGATTTGAGAGAGTGACGAGCGACATCTGGAAGAGGGGAGAGAGGGGAACAAAAATATATGTATTTATACATATTTCTCTGCTTTATACAATTAGAAATAATTTTTATACACTTGTGTTTGTATAAAATGGGAGGAAGCGAGCGAGAGATTGGAGGAGAGTGGCAAGCGAGATATTTGGGAGAGAGGCGCCTGACAATTTTTTGTAAACGTTTGCTATGGAGCACAATTAAATCAAATCATAGCTACTCCATTTATTTTAAGTTATTAATTTGCTATTTATACACAATTTTCCCTACAAAATATACACCTCCTTTAAATATAAATATATGAGACATCGAGTAAAAATATTCATTTAGAAATAAGTATCTCAATCAAAGTATGTATATTTTGATTTTGAATCGAAGTGAATGTCGATTCTCTCGCATTAAAATCTTATTATTTCTATTAAATATACTTAGATTTTTTAATTTTGGAAAATTATTTTAACGACGGACTTCATTGAATTTTAAATTTCTTTTTATAGCAATACCAGCAATGAATCAATTTTTTCTTTTTACAATAACCTCTTTTTTTGAGTTAAAAAATAGAAATAAGGTATTCAAACTAAATTCAAAGAATGTAAAGAAAATAAGTGATGTTATTAAATTTTATATATATATATATATATATATATATATATATATATATATTGAATAATTAATATCAAATAGTATTTTTCTATTGAAATAACACATAATAAAACTGAAGAACTAAAGAACAAAACTGAGATATATGGAGAGAGTAAAAATAAAAATTGAGGACAAATTAAAATAATTCTCTATTTATTTGGCCAAAATTGAAATAATGATTCTTATCCATGATTTGATCCAACAAAAGTACAAACTGAAAAAGCGACAAAAATGATTCCACACTCCATTCAACAATTAAAGAAAAGGAGAATCATGCAAGTGGAAGCACATTATTTTTTTATAAATAAAATAGGATAAATAAAAAATAGGCGAAACATGGGAGTAGCATGGGCTACATATATATGGAGCTCATATTTTATCTCTCTTAATTTAATTATCTTATTTTAATTTAGCAAAATATAAATATTTTTTTTAAAAAAAAACATTGTAATAATAAATTAAAAATACGTATAATATAATAAAATATTATTTAATTTTACAATCTTAAACAAGTTTCAAAATTTAAAAAATATGAATCGATATTATATTGTAGTATGAATCGAACTTTGTGACACGATGTGTTAATTTAATTATTTTAAAAATATCATAAAATATATTTTATACTTATTATACTCTATCTATAACTATTAGGGGTGTGTATTATTTGGATTAAACCGAAAAACCAAACTAAATCAAATCAAATTTCAATTTGGATTGATTTTTTGGATTATTGGTTTGATTTTGGATTTATAATTTACTTTATTTGTAATGAAAATCGAAAAACCGAAAAAATCGAATTATATATATTAAGTTGGAGTTAACAAACTTTGTCCCTTTTTAGTTATTTTCATTATGATTTAGTTTATTTTCTAATGTTTGAATATTTATAATTGATATACTTTTAAGTATTGTGTTTTACGTTTTACTTGTAATTTATATTTAAAAGTATATTTAAGAAATTTAATTTTATATATATATATATATATATATATATATATATATATATATATATATATATATATATATATATATTATTATTATTATTATTATTATTATTATTATTTAAATTGCAAATAATTTTGTCATGTCCGATTAACCAAATCGAAAAAATTCAAACCAAAAAGAGAAAAATCAAACCAAACTGAAAAAACCCAAACCAAAAAGAGAAAATTTAAACCAAACCGAATTTATTTTGGTTTGGATTGGGTTACACTTCTTCAAAACAAAAAATCAAAAATCCAAATCGAATAGTATAAAATCGAACCGAAAAATCTAATGCACACCCCTAATAACTATATATTATTAGCATAGATATCTCTGTCTCTCAACTCTTTCCCGTTTTCTTTTTATATGATATACTCCCTCCGTCCCATTTTATGTGGCAATATTTAACTTGACACGGAATTTAAGAAATAATGAAGACTTTGAAATACTTACCAAATTGTCCTTCAAATTCTCTCTCCTCATAAATGTATTAAAAAATTAAGTGGGACTAATAAGGGTAAAAAAGAAATTATATCTTTAAATATTTACCATATAAGGAAATTGTCACGACCCAAATCGGGGCCGCGACTGGCACCCACATTTTACCCTCCTATGTGAGCGAACCAACCCATTTAACCCTTAACATTTCAATATATAACAACAGAAAATAATGCGGAAGACTTAACTCATTAATAAAACAATTCAAAACTATTATTAATATCCCCAAAATCTGGAAGTCATCATCACAAGAACATCTATTTCAAATTACTAAACTAAGAATGTCTAAGAACTAAAAATACATAAAAGCTAGTCCATGCCGGAGTTCAAGGCATCAAGACTTGAAGAAGAAGATCCACCCAAGCTAGACGTATTAGCTCACCCCGAATTTCCTGTAGTAAGACTGGCTTGAATCATCACGAGTTGAAGATGACTAACGTTATTGTATTCCACAATTAGCAAAGAAGAAAACATAAAAGTAGGGGGTCAAGATAACCACAAGTACCGAGTAGATATCATCGGCCAACTCAAAATAGAAAACAAAGATATATCGATTAATATCATAAATCAACTATAAAACTCAACATGTAGCAACAACAAGTACTATAATCATCAAAAGTACCATTAAGTTCATCCACGAGGGCTCAAGCCTCAATACCATGCTCATTTGGGAATTAAGTTCATTATGTTGAGTATATTCTCATCTTTCACGATTCATTATTCATATTCCTCTTGTGTCGGCACGTGACACTCCGCTCCTCATATTCATTAATCCTTCAGCGTCGATGCGTGACACTCCGATCCCCTAAATCTACGTGTCGGTTCGTGACACCCGATCCCCTACATCTACGTGTCGGTTCGTGACACCCGATCCCCTAAATCTACGTGTCGGTTCGTGACACCCGATCCCTAAATCTACGTGTCGGTTCGTGACACCCGATCCCCTATATGTGTCGATGCGTGACACTCCGATCCCTAATTCTACGTGTCGGTTCGTGACACCCGCCCCACTAATACTATGTGTCGGAACGTGACACTCCGATCCACTAATTCTCATTATATCCGCTCATCAAGCCTTCTATACCAAGGCATCATCAATCCCATTACTTTAATTCATCAAGCCTTCTTTATACCAAGGCCTTATCATTAACAAGTAGATTAAAGTTTCTTTCAAGATTTGGGATTCAATAGCTTCACATGCTTATTTATTCATAATTACATAATAACATCATTCATGCAAGCATACAATTAAGCATATAGAAGGGTTTTACAATACTACTAACATATATCATTCGCTATTAAGAGTTTACTATGAATAGCATGAAAAACCATAACCTACCTCCACCGAAGAATTGGAATCAACAAGAAATCTCCCACGCTTTGTTATTCCTCTTCCCTCTTCGATCGATCAATACTCTCTCAATTCGTTTCTCCCTTTTCTCTCTTGTTCTTTCTCTTTGTTTTATTCAAACCCTCTTTCCTTTACCCTAATTATTGTATAATTAAGAATAAAAGAGGACAATAAAACCCCTAATTAACTTAAGGTTACCTCTTTTAACCCCTAAGTAATTAGACTTATTAATACAAACCTCAATCTTTATAATTAAGGAAAGAATAGTCAAAACGACTTTAAAACGCGTGTGGAGAAATCCTATTTTGCTCGGGATTGCGTGACTGCGATTTGATGCCGTGGATCGCGACGGTCCCGTCAAAGGGCCGCCGCAACATCCCAGGTTCCAGGTGGGCTGTGACGGCCCGTCACCCTCGCGACGGTCCGTCCCGCCTCCGCCCCTGGCGGTCGAACTCGTTTCGTCCCAATTTCTCAAAAGTTGAAGTGTTTTGCAACGGAAACTCACGACCGTCCGCCGTCGTGGATGTGACGGCCTGCTCGGCCATTTCGCTACGGTTCGCAGAGTCGATTTTCAGTACCCAAATTAAGAATTCTAAGTGTCATGGAACGGAACACCCACGACGGTCCGTCGAGCCTGCGACGGTCCGTCGTTGGCTCCGTGGTTTCAGCCAGTTTTTCCCGAATTTGTTCTGCAACTCTAAAACGACTAAACAGGTCGTTACAATAGATACCAATTTACCCATCGTTCGTCCCCGAACGATCAAAAGAAGAAAAACAATGGCGAAAAGGAGTACCTGAATCTGTAAACAGATGTGGGTACTTTTCTTGCATATCTGCCTCCTTCTCCCAAGTAGCCTCTTCAACGGGTCGATTCTTCCATTGAACTTTGATGGATGCAATTTCTCTCGACCTCAACTTGCGAACCTCTCTATCTAATATAGCAACAGGCTCCTCCTCATATGACAAGTTCTCATCGAGTAAAACTGAATCCCAACGGATGATGTAGTTTCCATCTCCATGGTATCTTTTCAACATGGACACATGAAATACCGGATGTACTCCCCACACCCCTCCCCCCAACCCTAATTCATAAGCCACCTCCCCTACTCGCTTTAGTACCTCAAATGGTCCAATATACCTTGGACTTAGCTTACCTCTTTTGCCAAACCGCATCACCCCTTTCATAGGTGAAACCTTCAACAAGACTCGTTCACCTTCCATGAACTCCAAGTCTCTAACCTTTCGGTCTGCATACTCCTTTGTCTACTTTGCGCCGCTTAGAAGCTTTTCTTGAATGCCCTTCACCTTATCTAACGAATCCCTTTAAAAGATCGGTACCCCAAGGTCTAACCTCGAATGCATCAAACCAACCAATGGGAGACCTACATCTCCTCCCATACAATGCTTCAAATGGAGCCATGTCAATGCTTGAGTGATAGCTATTATTGTATGAAAACTCCGCTAAGGGTAAGAAGCTATCCCAATGGCCACCAAACTCTATCACGCACGCGAAAGCATATCCTCCAACACTTGAATCGCTCGTTCGTGACCGACCATCGGTCCGAGGATGGAACGCAGCACTAAGGTCCAACCTAGTACCCAATTCGCATGCAATGTTTTTCAAAACTTAGAAGTAAACTGCGTACCTCTATCTGATATAATGGAGAGTGGAACCCCATGCAATCGAACGATTTCTGAGATATAGATCTTGGCTAACTTCTCTGCGTTGTAAGTTACCTTGACCGGAATAAAATGAGCGAACTTAGTTAACCTATCGACAACTACCCAAATGGAGTCATACTTACCCAATGTCTTTGGAAGACCAACCACAAAGTCCATTGCAATTCTCTCCCACTTCCATTCAGGAATGGGCATTCTCTGAAGTGTTCCTCCGGGCCTTTGGTGTTCATATTTCACTTGTTGACGTTTGGACACTTGGCAATAAAGTCAACAATATCACGCTCATTCTACTCCACCAAAAGTGTTGCTTTAGGTCACGATACATCTTGGTTGCACCCGGATGTATAGAATACCTTGAGCTATGAAGCTTACGCCAGAATAGTGTTGATCAAATCATCAACTCTGGGTACACATACCCTTCCCTTAATCCTCAAAACACCTTCCTCATCAATTGTTGCTTCTTTAGCCTCTCCTTGCAACACTTTGTCTCGGATTCGCCTTAGTTTCTCATCATCAAACTGCTTTCCTTAATCTTGTCAAGAAAAGAAGATCTCGACTCCACACTAGCTAACAATCCTCCCTTCTCATTTACTTCTAACCTCATCAAATCGTTAGCCAAAATCTGCACTTTCTAGCCAACGGGCGCCTAGAAGCTTGCAAATGAGCTAGACTTCCCATGCTTCCCGCCTTTCTACTCAAAGCATCCGCTACAACATTCGCCTTCCCTGATGATACAAGATAGTGATATCGTAGTCCTTTAGTAGTTCCATCCATCTCCTTTGTCTCAAGTTCAGATCTTTACGAGTAAAGACGTCTTGAAGGCTACGATGATCCGTGTAGACTTCACACTTAACCCCATACAAATAGTGTCTCCATTGTTTTAGTGCAAATACTACCGCGCCAACTCCAAATCATGGGTCGGATAGTTACGTTCATGCACCTTTAATTGCCTCAAGCATAAGCAATTACACTCTTCTCTTTGCATTAGCACTGCACCCAACCCTGAATAGGATGCATCACAATACACAATGAAGTCTTTACCTCTATCGCAAGGTAAGAATTGGTGCGGTAGTCAACAAAGTCTTAAGCTTCAAAGCTTTCCTCACATTCATCCGACCACACAAATGGAACATTCTCGCTTAGTCAAGTTCGCAATTGGGAAGCAATAGAAGAGAATCCCTTGACAAATCTGCGGTAGTAGCTAGCTAACCCAACAAAACTTCTTATTTCGACACATTAGTGGGTCTCACCCAATTCTTCACTGTCTCAATCTTAGATGGATCTACCATCACTCCATCCTTAGAAACTACGTGCCCTGCCAGGACACCGCATCTAGCCAAAACTCACACTTAGAGAACTTGGCATAAAGCTTTTCTCCTCAACATTTCCAATACCATTCTCAAATGCTCTTCATGTTCCTTCTTGCTCTTCGAGTATACCAATATATCATCAATAAATACGATCACGAAAGGTCCAAATATGGCTTAAAGATCCCGCTCATCAAGCCTATGAACGCAGCAGGGCATTCGTAAGACCAAAAGACATCACTACAAATTCGTAATGCCCATACCTCGCTCAAGCGGTCTTTGGCACATCCGTTGCTCGTATTTTCAATTGATGATAACCGGATCTCAAATCAATCTTAGAAGACACAAGCACCTTGTAATCGATCGAACAAGTCATCAATGCGAGGAAGAGGATACTTGTTCTTTATGGTTACCTTGTTTAGTTGTTCGTAGTCTATGCACATCCGAAAACTCCCATCCTTCTTCTTCACAAACAAACCTGAGCACCCCTGGGGATGCACTTGGTCTAATGAAGCCTTTGTTCAATAACTCTTGAAGTTGTGCCTTTAACTCTCTTAACTCATGAGCCATTCTATAAGGGGGTATAGAAACGGGGCGAAAATTCTGCTCAAGATCAATGCGTAAGTCAATATCCCTATCCGTGGCATACCAGGAAGATCTGCGGGGAACACATCCAAAAACTCACGGACTACCGAAACCGACTCAATTGAGGGTACTTGGATAGTGTCATCCTTAAGATGTGCCAAGAAAGCTAAACACCCTTTACTAACCATTTTCTTAGCACGAAGAAAGGATATGATACGACCGGATTAGAAGTGTAGTCGCCTCCCACACTAACGGATCCGCCTGTGCTCGCTAACGCCACCGCTTTAGCATTACAATCCAAAATTGCAAAATTCGGAGAAAGCCAAGTCATACCTGCAATTACATCAAAATCACCCATTTCTAAGATAACCAAATCTACGTAAGTGTTGCTCCCCACAAAATTCACCAAACAAGACCTATACACTTTTTCAACTACCACAGACTCACCCACCGGAGTAGAAACACGAATAGGCGTGTCAAGTAATTCACAATGTAAATTTAGACCGTTAGCAAATGAGGAAGATACATAAGAAAATGTGGATCCAGGATCAAACAATACAGCCATGCAATCACAAACCAAAAGATTACCCGTGATGACAAAGATCGATGCCTCCGCCTGCATCGCCCAGTGAAAGCGTAACAATGGGCCCTATCGTTCGCCTGGTCCGCTGTTGCCCTACCATGTTGTGATGTAGTGGCTCCAGCTTGCCCATCACCTCTGCCGCTTTGGTGACCACCATTACCTCGACCACCACGCCCTCCGTAATAACGGCCTCTACCATGACCACCTCTACCTCTAGCTATCGGGGTCTATAACTTTGTTTGGGACAATTCCTCCTAATATGTCCAGCCTCCCCACATCCATAACACTCTCTGTAGTCAAGCATAGGTCTCTCGCAGAAGTGTTGACCGGTCTGAGGTGGTCCCCAACTACGCCTGTAGTGAAGACTGGATTGGTCGACTTGAGTAACCTCCGAGCTCGCCCTCTAGTATACGAACTATTAAACTCACCTCCTTTCAAACCTTTTTGATGTCGGTTGTGGTGAAGTCGTCTGGCTTCACTCCTTCCACTTCTATCACAAAGTCTACCACCTCTTGGAAGGATTTTGCCGCTGCCGCTACCGTAGGCCGAAATCCGCACTCGCCTCAATCCCTTCACAAAACGGCGGATCCGTTCTTGTGGATCAAACAGAGTTGGGTGGCGATCTGGATAAGGCGCTAAATTTAGCCTCGTATGCATTAACCGTCATTCTACCTTGCTCCAGACTCAAGAACTCATCCCTCTTCCTATCCCTCAAGGTCCGGGGGATATACTTTTCCATGAACAAACTCGAGAATGATTCCCAAGTCATAGGTGGTGCCTCTGTTGATTGACACTCCACATGTGAACGCCACCACATTTTGGCGTTCCCTTGAAACTGATAGCTCACGAACTCGACACCAAACCTCTCTACTATACCCATCTTTTGTAGTAGCTCATGACAATCAACCGTAAAAATCGTAGGCATCCTCTCGATTCTCGCACTTTAAAGACTGGAGGTTTCAATTTCAAGAACTTCATCAAAAGTTCATGTTGATCGTTTGTCATAATAGGCCCAAGAGTCGACGTGGAAATGTGCCTATCTCCAATGAGGCATCCATGCGGGAGCCATAGTAGCCGCATGTCGTATCTCCTCAAACCGAGGTGTTGGTGCGTAAACCATCGGAGGTGCTCGACCGATCGGATAATCCACTAAGATAAGCAAGTACTTGGTTGATCATCTCTGGGTAGGTTGGGGTGGCAATTCCTCGTATTGCGCTTGTTCATTCACCCCGTCCTCCCCCTCTCTTACTACCTCTTCAGCCGGTGGAGGAGACACTGCCCTACCATCATATGGGCTAGGTGCTCGTCCTCTCCCTCTAGAGGACGCCCTCCCACGACCTCCCACGGCCTCTTGCCGTTGTTCTCCCTCGAGCCACGGCCCAGCTGGTCGCTCAGACGCTTCTTGTCTTGCCGGTGTTGTTGTTGGCGCTGTCGTGGCTCTAGTTCTAACCATCTGCGAAATAGAGTGAAGATGGTCGATACCACCAGACGCCTAGATACCAATTGGACTCAAGTAGTAGCACGAAAGAAAGAATGAAAGAGTGAAATTTTCCTAAAGTCTTATAGCCTCTCAAGGAAAAGTAAAGGCGTCCCCCTACCGCTCCTTAAGACTCTACTAGACCTGTTTCGTGTGATGAGACCAACGAACCTAATGCTCGATACCAAGTTTGTCACGACCCAAATCGGCCGCGACCGCACCCACATTTTACCCTCCTATGAGCGAACCAACCCATTTAACCCTTAACATTTCAATATATAACAATGTAAAATAATGCGGAAGACTTAACTCATTAATAAAACAATTCAAAACTATTATTAATATCCCCAAAATCTAAGTCATCATCACAAGAACATCTATTTCAAATTACTAAACTAAGAATGTCTAAGAACTAAAAATACATAAAAGCTAGTCCATGCCGGAGTTCAAGGCATCAAGACTTGAAGAAGAAGATCCACCCAAGCTAGACGTATTAGCTCACTTTGAATTTCCGGTGTAGTAAGACTGGCTTGAATCATCTTGAGTTGAAGATGACGGAACGTTACTGTATTCCACAATTAGCAAAGAAGAAAACATAAAAGTAGGGTCAAGACAACCACAAGTACCGAGTAGATATCATCGGCCAACTCAAAATAGAAAACAAGTATATATCGCTTAATATCATAAATCAACTATAAAACTCAACATGTAGCAACAACAAGTACTATAATCATCAAAAAGTACCATTAAGTTCATCCACGAGGGCTCAAGCCTCAATACCATGCTCATTTGGGAATTAAGTTCATTATGTTGAGTATATTCTCATCTTTCACGATTCATTATTCATATTCCTCTTGTGTCGATGCGTGACACTCCGCTCCTCATATTCATTAATCCTTTGTGTCGATGCGTGACACTCCGATCCCCTAAATCTACGTGTCGGTTCGTGACACCCGATCCCCTACATCTACGTGTCGGTTCGTGACACCCGATCCCCTAAATCTACGTGTCGGTTCGTGACACCCGATCCCCTAAATCTACGTGTCGGTTCGTGACACCCGATCCCCTATATGTGTCGGTACGTGACACTCCGATCCCCTAATTCTACGTGTCGGTTCGTGACACCCGGCCCTCTAATACTATGTGTGGGAACGTGACACTCCGATCCACTAATTCTCATTATATCCGTTCATCAAGCCTTCTCTATACCAAGGCATCATCAATCCCATTACTTTAATTCATCAAGCCTTCTTTTATACCAAGGCCTTATCATTAACAAGTAGATTAAAGTTTCTTTCAAGATTTGGGATTCAATAGCTTCGTCATGCTTATTTATTCATAATTACATAATAACATCATTCATGCAAGCATACAATTAAGCATATAGAAGGGTTTTACAATACTACTAACATATATCATTCGCTATTAAGAGTTTACTATGAATAGCATGAAAAACCATAACCTACCTCCACCGAAGAATTGGAATCAACAAGAAATCTCCCACGCTTTGTTATTCCTCTTCCCTCTTCGATCGATCAATACTCTCTCTCAATTCGTTTCTCCCTTTTCTCTCTTGTTCTTTCTCTTTGTTTTATTCAAACCCTCTTTCCTTTACCCTAATTATTGTATAATTAAGAATAAAAGAGGACAATAAAACCCCCTAATTAACTTAAGGTTACCTCTTTTAACCCCTAAATAATTAGACTTATTAATACAAACCCTCAATCTTTATAATTAAGGAAAGAATAGTCAAAAACGACCCTTAAAACGTGTGGAGAAATTCTATTTTGCCTGGGACTGCGTGACCTGTGACGGTCGCCGTGGATCGCGACACGGTCCGATGGCACGTCAGCCGCAACATCCTGTGTTCCAGGTGTGACGGCCCGTCACTACCCTGCGGACGGTCCGCCCCGCCTCCGCCCCTGGCGGTCGAGGAACTCGCTTTCGCCCCAATTTCTCAAAAGTTGAAGTGTTTTGCAACGGAAACTCACGACCGTCCGTCGTGGATGTGACGGTCCGCTCGTCATTTCGTTACGAAGTTCAGAGAGTCGATTTTCAGTACCCAAATTAAGAATTCTAAGTGTCATGGGACGGAACACCCACGACGGTCCGTCGAGCCTGCGACGGTCCGTCGTTGGCTCCGTGGTTTCAGCCAGTTTTTCCCGAATTTGTTCTGCAACTCTAAAACGACTAAACAGGTCGTTACAGAAATGTGACATTCTTTTTGAGACTGACCAAAAAGAAAATGATGCCACATAAAATGAGACGATATATATATATATATATATATATATATAATTTTTCATAATTAAAAATTTGAGAAGTCCATTTGAGAATATCCAAATGAAAAATTATGTTTTTATTTAGAATAAAGAATATTAGAGAGTAGTTCCATCTTTGCTTTAATTAAAAAAAGTTTTTAAGATTCGTCACATTCCATCTCCACTCGTTGCCAACTTGCCATAATTATTATTTAGGCACCTAATTGGTGGTATATATGCAATGGAATATGAGGCAAGTTTCATCATGTATACATTGAGAGACAAATTTTCATTTGAATACAAAAAGAACCAATATCCAACAAAATTATACACAATAATAATGACTTCTAAAAAATATATATTAAGTCATCATCGAGGGTTGTGAATCCTAAACGTGAGTTAGACTTTATTCATATCATGTCAATTCATGTGCAAAATGTTATATAATTACATGAATCAAGACGTCAAATCAAAAGTTACTAACTCCATAGGATTTGAAAATTGATAGAGAAAGGTAGCAACAAAGTTAGAAGTATGAGTACTTATTTAAACCACATTCATCAACTTTTTGTTCAAATATATACTAGTTTCGTGGTGTGTATACGATCACATGCATTAATACGATGACATCTTTATAATATTTAACTTCAATTTTTGAGTTTTTAAATAGACAGCTTTCCGGGGTTCTAAATGATTATCTTCTTTTTTAATCTTTTATTATTTTGTAGAATTTTAATTGGAATATTGTGGGATTAACAATTATGTATTCTAGCATTGCAAGTATTGATTATTATCCCAAAATTTAGCTGGTCTCTTTTCACCATTCTCTTTATAAGCTTAGAGTCATTTAGACAGTTGTTTGAAGGCCAAAAATCTTTACTTTGAGAAAAAAAAAGGTATTTTTATTGAAAAATTAATGTTTGACAAATCAGTAAAAGTGTTTTAGATAGAATTTTTCTGTGGTTGAAAAGAACTTACAAATTTCTTTTTTTTTTTTTTTAATTTAAAAAAAAAAGAAGCAGAAGTAGAAACAAAAAATATTTTTCTCAAGACTAAAATATACTTTTTCATATATACATATTTACCAATACATTAATTAATTGCATATTTTAGGTTAAATTTCATTTAATAATTTTATTTTTACATCATAAATTTTATAATTTATTTTATGTTTATGTATGATTTTATATATTATTTTTTAGAATTAGAAAAGGTAACAACAATATTTTTATAACATTAGAGCAAAAAAAAAACAATTAAAGATTTTAACCTCCCAAAGAGGGTGTAATATTGGTTAAAAAATTTAAACATGTAAATTTATATTTAATAAAATAAAATTTTCATTAATTTCTTTATGACAAATAATTTTTTAAAAATATAAGTTGACTCTCAAAAACTCTTTTTAAAAATATTAAACAAACATTATTTGTTTATAAAAAACACTTTATAAATGAATTTTAATCAAACATAAAGTAATATATTTTTTCAAAAAGAACTTTTCTAAGAAGTCATTTTTAAAAAGTCTTTTTAGAATAAGTTATTTGTAACACCAATACCAAACATGCTCTTAATATTTTTTAATTATTATAATTTATTTAATTGCATACACAACGTTATGAGTATCTAAACTTCATAATCAGATAAGGAGACCTAGAGAATGGGATTAATAATCAGATAAGGAGACCTAGAGAATGGGATTATCATACTTCACATTATGTTTTTTATTTTCTGCCAAATTTTAACATATTAATAAGCAATTTTTTTTTCATAATTTACCATACTTTCTGTATATTTCTTTTATCATATATTTTTTTTAATTTAAGATATCGAATAATGTAATATAATTTAATTTTAAAAATTGATTAAATTGATTTTAGAATAATTTAATATAACAATTAAAAATAAGTAGACATGTATATAGTTCATTAATTTTCCCTATACTAACTTTTTTTTTCCTTCTTAAGAGCTTCCTCCCTTTCGTTCCTTTGTTAATTACTCAAATTTGTGACCTTCGAATTGAAAGTGAAGGTTGATTACAATCAGATCAACTCATCTTTGTCAAAAATTTTGTCTGAAAAGTTACAACCAGTAGATAGTGGGGAAATATGACGCTGCACAACGTTTCTATATAATTATTAATTAATTAATATTTGTCGCCAAAGCTTCCGTTTTGTAACTTCAAAATTTACTTTTAGGACTAATTAACACACAAACATAGAAGCATGACATATAATTTTGAAATAAATTTGTTGGAAATTTCAGTTGGTCAAATCAATTCTGTAAGTTTGTTCTACTGCAAATATTCGAATTTTTTGGGTATTTGATGCGGTTGTTTGTTGAGATGTTGATTGATATGAACATACTGATGTTCCCTTTCTTGCTTATTTCCCTGGCCACCCTTTGTTTTTAATTTTGTTCCATCTGAAGTGAAATTTCTTGACGGTTGAAAAAATGGGAGGAGGCAATGTCAAGAATTTAGGGCGGAATTAGCGAGAAGCTCAATTTTGTAGAAGACGGAATATAGGATTGGAGGTGGGCGGACTCCTCTTGTCTTCCCATGTGAACCTGATAGGGTAATCGGGTGTTTCATCTTGAAATGCAATGATCAAATGCACCACAAGTTGTTTCTGCTTAGCATAGGCTGGCGTTGTTGCGATTTTCGTCTAATATGCCCTAGGTTTATCATAGTATGTTTGTGGTTTAATCACTCGTTTCTTGTTGCTCTGCTACAGCAGGGGATGTTTGTTTGCTGATAGATCAGAATATAAGTGTACACTATGATTTCATCGTTGGTCTTTTCGGTACCAACGAGTAGAATATTGTGCGGTTTAATATCACCATGAACAAAACCCCTTCCATGAACAACACCAAGTCCTATTAGAATGGATTTTGAGTATTTTTTAACCTCAAAATCCGGCAACCCTGATTTTTTAGCAATTCGATGGGCTAAACTTCCACCAATAGCATATTCCAGCAATATATTATAGACAATATTGTTATCTTCTTCAGTGACATCCGCTCCAAAACATCGAATAATTTGGGAACAATCTTGAAATTGGTTAAGGAATTCTCTCTCTTTCTGTAACGATTTGGAAGAGGAAAAGAGAGAAGATTTGACAGCGATAGAGAAATTGTTGTGTGTAGTTGCTAAAGTGACAATACCTTCGGCCCCTTTTCCAATACTTCTTCCTCTGCTCCATCTAATGGAAGCCATTGAATCTCTCTCTCTGAGTTTTAGGTAATTGGGGTTTTTATAATAGGGACGGTGTGTTTCTCAGTTCTACCAGGTTTATGGGCCGCGTTACTAATATTTTTTCTGTCATTTTTAAAAAATATTCTTATTAAATAAACTTGAGCGAACATCATGTGAAAAAAAAATCAAATAAAACATGATTAAAGAACAATTTTTTTTTTAAAATACTCATAATTTTTTAAAAATAATTAAAAGTGAAAAGATAATTAAATAATTAAAAAAGTTTTGAAGCGAAAAAAAATTAAAAGAAATATTTTACAAAGAAAGAAATAAAAATAATTAAATATATATAAATTTTAATATCAATAAATATGTGTACTAACTAATTGTAAAGTTATTAATAAAAAAATGACTCATATTCATATTTAATTGGTGTATTTATTCCATATCAAATGGCGAAATCTTAGGATAATAACTTTTTTTTACCTTAAGAGTTCTTATATTAAAATAAAAAAATGACTCATATTCATATTTAATTGGTGTATTTATTCCATATCAAATGGCGCAATCTTAGAATAATAACTTCTTTTTTTTTACCTTAAGAGTTCTTATATTAAACAAGTAGTGTGTTTGGTATAAAGAAAAATATTTTTTGGAAAATGTTTTTCAATTTTATTATATTTGATTGGATAAAAGTTTTGAAAAATATTTTTCCAAATCGACTCATTTTCCTTAAAATTAAGTAAAATGACTTCCCTTCAAATATTAAGGAAAACATTTTTCAAAACTCTCCTTCAATTTTAAATTACATTTTTTTTTTGGGAAAACAACAATTTAAAAAAAATCAATTTTAATTTTTTTTTTCCGATCCCTGAACCCCAACCCACCCACCACTGGCCAGCCTCCCTCTCCAACCCCACCCCCTCCCCCAAAAAATACTTTTATTTTTTAAAAATATTTTCAACTTCAAATTTTAATTTTTAAACTCATATCCCCATACCACCCCTACCCACCCCGGCCCCCCCCCACCCACCCCCACCCTCCAAAACAATTGATTTTGTTTTTTAAAAATACTATAAAGTTCAAATTTTATTTTTTCACCCTTACCCCCTCCTCCCTGCCCCTTCCCCCACCCCACCCCCACCACCACCCCAAATAAAAATTAATTTTTTTAAAAAAATCGATTTCATAAATTATTTTCTACTCTAATAAAAATAAAAGATGTCTCTCAAAAATATTTTTCAATCATAAATCAAACACTAAAAATTATTTTCGAAAAAATATTTTCTACTCACTAACCAAACCTGAGAAAATAAGGCCAAAATCTACTTGTTTTCCACAAAAATATTTTCTAGAAAAACATTTTCCATAGAAAACATTTCCTTCATACCAAACACACCCTATATCAAGTCATGAGAGACATTTCAAATGAGTCCAATCTTGGTGGAAACTATGGGAAAAGAATGTTAGAAATGTTAATAAGTTTCCCACATAGAAAACAAATGGCATAATACATAAATTATTCTTTAATTTTGTTTCAGCTCTCATTTATGTCTTTCAATATGAATGTTGATCTTCACTTGTTTAATTTTATACAAATTTATATATCTACTTGTGCACATCCAAAATTGAAAGACATAAATATCAGTTAAAGCCAAATTAAATAATATCGTGCCAAAACAAATTGATAAGTTTTCTTTTTACTATTTGCGTTGAATAGGTTAGTAAAAACGCGTACTTCTTCCCCTTTTGAATTAGCAAAAACATATTCAATAGTTCCATTCACAGAAAGCATAATAACTCTCTTTGAGAACAACTCAAAAATACTTCTCAGATGCACTGAATTGACATTCCTTTCATGTTCCAAAGCAATCTGAGTCTGAATCAATCTTCCTTCACTTGACAATTCTGAGCACACAACTTCTCAAGTTCCTCCGCATGTGTACGACAATACCTTCATAACTTTGTCATACTTCAAAACAACGAGACTTTAACAAATTGATACCAATTGTTGGAATTCTACCCTCCTGAATTCTTCAAAGGAACACGTACAGGCAACGTGTTTCTGTTTGTTTGAAATTTAACGATAAATAATTTGAGCAACACTTTGTATTATTTATAAAGTTTAAACAATACAACGATCACAAAGCTATGTAATCTAAGGAATTATAAACTCTAATTCCTAGAGGAATCATAAACTCTAATTCCAAGCTAAGAAAGTATGAGCTCTAATTTCTAGCTACCCAAAGAAACAGAACCCCCCCAGTTTTATGTAAAAGTCTTGGTACGACAAAATTTTGTCCTTGTATTTTTATGAAAAGGTCTTGGTAAGACAAAATTTTGTCTTGACCTACAGATTAATAATTTGACAAATGAAATATTTGTCTAACAGTGCACATACACTGAAAAGTTTTGATGCAATTTTATATGGATAAATCGCATTCATGGAGTACCCCAATGATTATGAGATCACTTGACATAAATGATGATTTAGTTTGATCTCAAAAGAAGGATGAAGAGTTTCTTGGTGATGAAACTCTATCTTGGTGCAATCAGGGCACTAGTGCGTCTTACTAACAATATTTGACCAGATATTTGTTTTGCAGTAAATTTACTGGCAAGATTCAGTTTCTCCCCGATAAAAGGACATTGAAATGGTGTTGAACACATGATTGAATATCCTCGAAGGACCATAGTTATGGGTTTATTCTATTCCGAGGAATCCAAGACAAAATTGATTAGTTATGCAGATGTAGAATATTTATCTGATCCGCATAAAGCTCTATCTCAAGCACGCTATGTGTTTGCATGTGGAGGCACAATAATATCTTGGCGATCAATGAAGCAAACAAATATTGCTATGCAGAAATAAAAGTCCTCAATGAAGCAAGTCGAAAGTGCGTCTAGTTGAGATAAATGACACACCATATTCAAGAAATGTGTGATTTTTCTTTGAAAAAGAATATACCAACCACAATGTACGAAGATTGGAGACATCATCACAAGAAATTAAGTGATGTTTTAATCAGGGGAGTATAATACGCGTTGCACTCTTTTTCTCTTGACCGAGATTTTTTCCCACTGGGTTTTCCTGACAAGGTTTTTAATGAGGCAACAAATAGTGCGTATCAAAAGATATGTGTACTCTTTTTCCTTCACTAGAATTTTTTCCCACAGGGTTTTTCCTAGTAAGGTTTTAACAAGGCACATTATCTATGGACATCCAAGGAGGAGTGTTATAAATACATTGAATTAAGTGGATTGTCCATTAAGTTTATCATAAACTTATCCTTATCATGGATATGTATTCCCAAGGTAATGAATCTTTTGGGGATAGAAATGTATCTACTATGTGACATTAAACATGGTGACCTTTTGTTGATTTCTCTACCTATAAATAGAGATATCATTCACCATTGTAATATACACTTGAATAAGAAGAAAATTCACCTTCTTCTATCTACTTTTCTTGTCTTCTTCTCTTTATGATTATATTCTTATGAGCTTGTTTTATAACCGTTAAGACTTTTTACAGAATATTTTCATTATAAAATGATACTACCAACTTTAGATACTTTTAATAATTTTCGAAATTAATGGTATAAATCATAACTTTAAAAAAGTCAAATATTTATGTCAAAATCTATAGTCAAATCGTAATAAAACTTCATTCAAAAATAACTTACCAAAAATATTAAATAGTTATGATCAAACTCTAGCTCAGTTAAATAAAAAAATATAAGAGTCTATTACAATTTTAAGATATTTATAGTACCAATAACACAAGTCACATATTTCGTCCTCAGCGATTCGATTGCTTCCGTATACAATACTAGAGTATTTCTTATCTTCCTTTTAGTGTAGGAATATTTTTTAGAGAATTTAATCTCTTTCTAAAACCTACGATCTATGTAAGTTGTAGAATATCTATTCTTTTTTATTTAGTTAGAATTAATAAGAAAAAATAAAACATATTTCTTCCATTTTATTTCCTTTTAGTTTTATCCCTAATTTTCATGCGATAATTATTGATATTGTGGTCCACATACCACCAATAATTACTGTTACTGATTTACGTCATTGCACCAAATTAAAGTTTATTAGTAAATATACTCCTCCATGAAATCTGTATTTATGAAGAACTACTAACTTTATCGATCAAGTTTTCAATGTCCTAGACAAATCAACACCTAGCTTCTCATTTTTAACCGTGAGATTTCATTATTATTATTATTATTACTATTATTTATTTTCTTGCTTTGATTATTATCTTATTTATTAACGATATTGTTTACTTTTTTTATAAGACTGCGTACACATCATTCTCTTTCAAATTTTATTAAAGATATGTTATTGTTGTGTACTTGTGTTTATGGGTATATGATTATCCAAATTAATAAGTAGCCCATTAGTCGATTTCCCTTTCAACGAGTACGTATATTCTTTTTCATTATAGCAATCAAAATATTATAATCTTGATCTAGAAACAATGAGCTACAACACTATTTAGTAAAGATCAAATCCAAATGCATTAAAAAAAAGTTAATCAAGTGTATAATATACTTGAAACAAACATGTCGTTGTAGTATAGTGGTAAGTATTCCCGCCTGTCACGCGGGTGACCCGGGTTCGATCCCCGGCAACGGCGAATTATTTTATATTTTATTTTAATTTCTTATTACAAATTTGTCGTTATTGTGGTGAGTATTTAATTTCCTTCTAAATGATGATCCTCTATTGTTTACTGTACTTTATATGTCAATGGAGTAAGCATTTGAGCCACTGTTAATGTTTTATTATAATACGTCATCGGTAGTTTGACTTGACACAAAGTTTAATAAAATGATCCAGAATGAATAATAGAAATTTGTGTGATCAGTTCATTAAGGATAAAATAGACACTTTATAGTTAAATTGTTACTTAATATAAAAATGTATCATTTTTTTTTAGATTGACAAAAAAGAAAAGTAAACCTAACATATATTATATTGATACAGAGGAGAGCAAACAATCTTCAAGTGTAATGTTTTTTTCTTCTAAAGTAAGCACCTCTTAATGCATCTCAAATGTTGATGATACTGACAAAGCACCTACAATATATTAACAATAGATTATGACATTATGTTAATATAAATTAACACATCATGGAACGACAATTTATAGGAACAAAAAATAGTTACAATTACATTTTATGTGTTATCGGATTTGTTGTGGTAATAAGCATTGGTGAATGGGGGAGAAACTCTCCCGATATGGAAGCAGCATCGGATGAGAGGAGCTGTTGTTTACAGATACAAAAATTGGGGGAAAACCCCAAATGCTTTCAAATACTGCTAAGCTCTCTGGAGCTAATCCTGAAGTTGCGATGACTATTCCTATACGTTGCAACCTTGCTAATCGTCCTGTTGGCTTCAAATGTGGACGTATGTTCTTAATTTTCGTAAAAATTGTTTATATCTATGATCTCTCTCTCTCTATATATATATATGCTGATTGAATCTCATATTGTCCTGTCTTGAAGAAAGAAGACTGGAGACTACTTGATGTGCTGTTATGTTATCTACTTATTAATGATTTGCAACTTCTCTATTACAAAAATAGTTTATGACTGCTACTAAGACAAATAGAAATTTCAATTAATAAATGAGTAGTCACTAATTTCATATATTGAACAGTAATTATAATTGTTATTTTTTATTAGAAAAATTGCAAACTGTAAAGTCAAATTAAATAGAAAAGGGCTTAAAATACCCTCAAAGTATTGGAAATGGTTTAAAATTACCCCGCATTCACCTATTGGCTCCAAAATACCCTTCCCACCCACCTATTGGGTCCAAAATACCCTTGTCATCCACCTTTTGGTTCAAAATTGACCACTTATTTAACGTTTTATATTTAAATATTTCTTAAAATACATGGCGCTCAACTATTTGTTCTAATTGAACTTATTAATATAATTTATAAATCAATTCAATACCCACCCATTACTAATTAAACCCCTCCCGTTACATTATTAATGCAACAACAGAAAAACTACTGCCAATGAAGGGTGTGCTTGGTATGAAGGAAAATGTTTTCCATGGAAAATGTTTTCCTAGAAAATGTTTTCTAGGAAAACAAGTTGATTTTTAACTAGTTTTCTTATGTTTGGTTAGTGAGTGGAAAACATTTTTCGGAAAACAATTTCTAGTGTTTGGTTGGTGAGTGAGGAATTTTTTTTAGGAAAATAATTTTCTATGCTCTTTTACCCCAAACTCCCTCCCCACTAGAACTTGATATTTTTCTATTATTTCTACACAAACTATCAAATACTAATCCTTTAAAATAAGATCTCTAATTTTGCAATGAATATAAGATATTTTATGTATCAAACTGTCGTTTTAATCAAAAAATAACTTGAAAATAGTGTACCATACATTAGTACATACTTTTAGCTAACACTATACTATACAGTGAGCCTTGAAGTTTTTCACATTATTGTGCACAATTGCTCATCTCTGTACACCACACACATATCAAACAATAAGTTGTACAAACATATCATAATAATATAATTGTGAATACTTAGTTCAATAACACCATTAAATCAACAAACTAACAATCTGTAAACATGTAAAACAACTTTGTCTCAAGCACACAAATCAAATTCAAGCAAAAAGATATCAAGTCCTCTAATAATAGTAGTACTATATAGAGTTATGTTCTTCCTATTCACTAATATATTCTATTTATGTAGTCGCTTGAACCTTTCCAACCAAACCTTACGAAGATTTTGATTTTTAGCCATGAATCCCTTAGCTAAAGTATCACTTTGTACCAAATAGTCAAAAGCATCCCCTAAGAACTCTTCCCCATAACCTTCAATTGCCATAACTTCTTCATACAACCTCGTCGCATCTAATCGGCTATCAGCTATCTTACTTATTGCTGCTGCCACTTCTCCAAGTTTTGTTGAAATATCATTGACCACATCTTGCACATCAGAAGGACGATTTCTTTTACGACTTGACTTGACTTGAGAAGTTTCACTCACATCTTGCACTCCATTCTCCTTAGACGGTCCTTCAATCTCATCTTCATTACCTTTCTCTGAACTACAATCCAAGCCTATATCTTCAAATGACTTAGCACAATTACCCCTAGCTCGATCATTCCCACAAACAAGAGACATTTCTTCAAACATATCAATCTTCTTGTTGATGAACTTATCATGACTAGGATGCGCCTATAATATAAATGACAAAAATGTGGTATTAAACAAGAGACATCAACATATAACACAATTGTAACATAAACTTCATGAAATGGCGAAATATAGAACTAAAACCACCCCTCTCTTTTCTTCTTTTCCTATAAAACTAAAGCCTCAACTCTTTAGTTTCTCACAAATAAAAAAACAGCGTTCAAGTCAAAAATTAATATCTAAGATATTTCATGAATATCTTGAATATTCATAGAGTTGCATAAACGACGTCAATACTGATACAACAACCTTACCTGAATATGCATTGCATACACTCTGGGACTGGCAGTAATCATCTTCAAGTTGTCATCCCATCCAAGACCACTTTTGTTTAGTAGAGTTTGCACTATATTCCATGTGCTTCTTAGCGTTTTGAGATGATTCTCCACATGCTTTGGAGAACAGTCCATTCCTAATTGTTCATTAATGGCATTCGAAACACGATTGAATGAGATAACCTTAAACTGATTGGTTGATTTATTTCCCTGCTTCACTTCATCCGCAAAGATCTCCAACATCAAATATTCCATTGGCTTTGACCACCTAAACTGCTTCTCTCCTTTTTTGCCCATTATTTGCTGTTACAGAAAACATTCAAATATAAGAAAGACTCCCTCACTCTAATACTTAAGATGACAATTATATAGTCTCAGTAGATTCCTGCCTTAGTCTTTATATACCAAGTGACAACCACATTTTTACATGTATCTGCAGTAAATTCACGGACAATCGTGTTGTGATCTTTTTCGATCTGTAAGCAAAAGGACAATCTGGCGATTCTTGATAAAGTAAATGTGGTTTTGTTAGGTGACAAGATTGCTTGGATATTAGTCGATATTACATTCTATAGCTATATATGTGAATCTTGAATACATGAAGCTATTCCACTCAAGTTCTAACCTATGTCGTTTAACTGACAAAACAACAAAGAAGTAAGGATAAGAAGAACCCACATTCCTAAAGAGATATTCATCTTTGAAGTTTATAGAGATTAACACTGGATTGAATATATGAACCTATTCCATTTCAAATTCTATACTGTGTACTTTAAGCTAATGTAGCAGCAAGAACGGTAATAGCAAACAAATCCCATATCCCCAAAGGGATTTTCACAATGAAGTTTCAAGAGATTTTCACCAAGTGTATGCACAATACATGAACCTACTCGGCTCAAACTCTATACACACGTCATTTAAGCTATTAGAACAGCAAGAATGGTAAAAGCAAACAATCCTGACATCCCAAAAAAGGATTATTCACAATGAACTTTCAACAGATTATCACTGAAGTGGATGCAAAATACATGAACCTACTCCAGCTCAAACTCTATACCCATGTCATTTAAGCTATCAGAACAACAAGAATGGTAAAAGCAACAGTGTTAGAAAAAACAGCAAGATACAGTTCACAAAATCAGGTCATCTAATAATTAAATCAGGAACTTTGACTTGATAGTTATACCTACTCTTTAAGAACATCTAATTCCTCCTCCTATCATAATCGGTAAACATGGCATGAGCAATGGCATCTCTTTTCGACGATCATTCTCTAGCTTCTTCACGCCTCTCTCTTTGGGTTTGATAGCTTTGACTCCCTTGAGAGCTTTGAGTAATTTGAACATTTTGAGGTTGAACTAGTGGTTCCACATCAACTTCTTGAATTATCATGTCGTTAGGCTCCAAATTAATCATGTGATTATGTAAAATGCATGAAGCTAATACCACATCCACTTGAGTTTTAAAGTCCCAAAAGGGTTCATTATCAATTACATGAAATCGTCGCTTGAGAATAGCAAAGGCACGTTCAACTGTGGATCTCAATGATGCATGCCGAAGATTGAATAATTCCTTTTCATTTTGGGGTGGACGATCACTATACTCTTGTAAGTGATAGCGTACTCCATGATAAGGAGGAATGAATCCCTTACGAAGTCCATATCCCGCATCTCCAAGATAGAATTTATCTACAAAGCCATGGTATAGTTAATTAATATACGTTGTCCACCTAATTTTTTTGATAAAATTACTTTAGATTGAATAAGATACCTTGGGGTATTTGAAACCCATGTGGTCTCTCTAATGCATCATTTAATATGCGAGAGTCATGCGCAGATCCTTCCCAACCAGCTAGTACATAAGTGAACTTCAAATTAAAGTTGATGGCAGCCAACACATTTTGTGTTGTTGTGCCTTTTCGACCACGAAATCTACTTTGTTGTTCAATAGGAACGGATGCAAGCACATGTGTGCCATCTATTGCTCCTATACAATTCTATATACAACTAAGTTAATAATATGTACTATTTTTCATAAAATGATTGAAATTTTAGTATGTCACTTACAGCAAACCATGGATAATATCGATAGTTGTTCCTTATCTCCGGTTGAATACCACCATCTGGTGGTTTTATAAGGATAGGGTAGAGCTTCAAAACTGCTTGAAGTACCGTGTGAAAGCATCGATGAATAGATTCGATTGACCTATAGAAGTGTGATCCAATCTTGCGAAATTGTTCATTAAAACCAACGATCTCTAAAAATATTAATACTTGTTCTTGAATAGACATGTTTTTGCTTGAACTCAACAAATTGTTTCTTCTAAGAGCATTGCATAGTTCATAAAACACATGCTTGCTCATCCTTATTTGTCCTATACAATGAACATCACTTCCATTCAAAATACTATTCATGTAAAATTCCCTTTCTTGATCTTTATTCCTATAAGGTTCTCTAGAAATGCTACTTTGATTTTTATAGGCTACATTAATCGCAACTCCAAAAGTTAAAACAGATGTAGCTACAGCTTCAACTATTGCATCATCTTCATCTTTGTTTGTCATATCCATCTGTTCCAACGATCAATATAACCTAATTGCGTTTACGATATAACAAAGAAAAGAACATAATAAGAAAATCTGCCAAGGCTTATAGCAACGTCTGATCAATTTTGAGGAAATCAATATCAAAACCAGCAGAGAATTGAAATGCCTTTCCTCCAAATTACCCAATAAAAAGGAAAAAACAAGAAATCTAAAGGGAATACAAAGAATCCACGAAAGGTAGTTTGAATCCTAATTGCAGCCCATTCTTCCCTAACAGCCTTAAAATCATTAGGAGGAGCTCTAACTACAAAGAATAACAATACGGTGTATAAGTATCATTGTTCATTGATGAACAATCAGACCCTTCTGACCCAACCCCATTTCTCTGTTTCAAACCCTTAACATCACTCCTCCATATCTTCCATTTCTTAACCACAAATCAAAATCTAAAATCTTATTTCAAATCTACATATCTATGAACAAATAACATTACACACACAACCAAACATACTTGGGTCAAATCCCAGAAAAATATGAAATAATCGAAAGTAGTAGGCCACAATTCATAGATTTACCAAAAATATTGAATCAAATGCATAAATTCACCAAATAAAGTCAAATTCAAACTCATGAGCAAGTATTTCAGTAAAGAAGCAAGTGAAAGATGAATATTTTGAAGAACTTCGCAATCAAAAATGGCACAACTATAATTATTGAAAGCATACCTTCGAATTTCTTACAGAAATATGAATGAGAAGAACAACAATGGGAACCCTAAATTTGGAGAGGAACAAGATGGAGAAATAATAGAGAAACAGCCTCCTTCACTACGTTTGAGAGTGGGGATATGCGAGGGGTGAATTTCGCGTCGGCTTCTTTTCTGGAAAATGACTTCCACAGATTTGTTACGGAAGTCGTTTTCCTCTGATTTTAGGAAAACAAGTCGTTTGGGAAAATGTTTTCCCAATATTTTGTTGCAACCAAACAAAAGAAAATAGGAAAATGTTTTCCAGAAAACATTTTCCTCCATACCAAACACACCCGAAGTGTTTTTAAAAATTTGAGGCGAAAAATATCTATAGAAGTAAATATCTAAATAAAAATTACCGATAAACTTAAAAGTCTGACTATGTTCATCTTAATTATTCTTACGTCTCAATTATGTGATGTTACTTCATAGGTAACTTCTTTTCAAAATAATATATTAAAGGTTTTAAAATAAATCATAAATATTTATAAAAATATATTTTAGAAAAGTGCATGAATTAATTCACGATATATTACTTCGTTACCTTTAATAATAAATTTCTAATTCAATCTTGAAAGAGAATCCTATTGAAAGTGTCCTCCTAAATAAGCGGCTCAACCTAAATTTAATTAGGGCTTCATTTCAGACTCGAATGATTTGGACATCATTTTCAGGAATCTATAATTTCATCATGTTTTAGTAGTGTTTATAACGATTTTTATATTATAATTGGATTATTAATTGGGTGGGGTTTAGTTAGTAATGAATGGGTAGTGGGTTGGTTTATAAATTATATAAATAAATTAAATTATAACCAATAGTTGAATGCCAAGTATTTTAAAAAATATTTAATGAGTTTAATTTTAAAACAATTAAAGAAGTGATCAATTTTGAATCCAAAGGTGGATAACAAGGGTATTTTGGAGCCAATAGGTGGATGAAAAGGGCATTTTGGAGCAAATAGATGGATGAAGGGTAATTTTATACCATTTTCAATACTTTAAGTGTATAATAGGCCCTTTTCTAGCAAATTAAATTAAATGCTATAAATATACTTTGGTTTAATTGTACCCTATAACAAACTATAACTATTTTCGCCACTCTCCTTGGTAGAATCTCACTCGCCACTCTCGTTTGGTGGCAGTCTCGCTCGCCGCTCTCGCTTTTTATAAAAATACAAATGTATAAAATACGTTTGTGTTTATATAAAGCGAGAGAAATTATATAAATACATATATTTTCATTCCTCTCTCCCAGATCTCGTTTGTCACTCTCCCTAATCTCACTCGTCACCCTCGCCTCTCTCGCTCATACAAACAGAAACAAAATGTATACATTTTGTTTCTGTTTGTATAAAGCGAGAGAAAATTATATGTACACTATACATTTTGTTTCTGTTTGTATAAAGCGAGAGAAAATTATATGTACACTGTTTTTCGTTTTATACAAATTCAAATTGTATATAATTTGAAAGTTGCCCTTTTATTTTTATTTTTTTCTCTTTTTTTTTTTTTGGCTTTGCAAGGAAAATTGAAATAAACTAAAAAAATGCGTCTGCCGGGAGTCGAACCCGGGTCTATTGCTTGGAAGGCAATTATCCTAACCGTTGGACTACAAACGCTGATATGTCTTTCTGAGCAGTCATTAATTATATATATTTATTAATGTTCGAGTTCTTTGGAATAGAATTTTAGTTAGATTAATTTTTATATTTTTGCTAATAATATGATTTTGTTCATCCCATAAATTCCTTCATATCACCATAACATGCGATCAGCTAAAATTTAAGTAATAGCCTAATTAATTATACTTGGTGAGGTTGTAAAGTAAGTGTTCTGACCTGATTTAATTGGAGTTCGTAAAAAAAAAAAAACTATTTGAAGTTGAAATCATGTTTTGACATGAATTTCACTTCAAAATCAAATTATAACAACTTTTTCATCTTAGCCTGTTTTTTCAAACTTCAAACTTGAAATTGAAATAATGAATCAAATTTTGTAAATAATCTCCAAATAAATAAAAACAAGTATGGTTCATGAAACCAACATGAATTGTGGTGCACTGGTGAGAGTGTTTCACCCTTAAATAGAGGTCTCGATTCTCGAGTTCGAACCTTGGTACGAAGAAAATCCTGTTGAGAGCGCTACCCCTTAATGGGCTCTCCAGTGACCAAGTTGTAGATAGCCCTAGCCTATTCTTGACTTGCCTCATTAAGCAACATATATAACAGTTCCTAGCATTCAACTTGATTTCGATATTCACTTGTTCTGCAGTTTTCAATTGAAGGTACTGCTAGAGACATTTTAAAGGTGAGCAACGCCCGATTAGTAGTACAATGGATGTGATGTGTTCTCACTATCTTCTCAAGAAGAAGATGATAAAGAGTCATTAAAATGGGCTGCTATATATAGAGAAACTTCCAACGTATCTTCGTAGAAGGAGAGGTGTATTAACTGAACAAGGACAGTCTAGAGAAGTTGATATAACTGATCTTAGAAAGACTTGTCGAAATTGCAGAGGAAGACAATGACAAGTTCTTGTTAAAGCTCAAACAAATCATATTGATAGGTAAAATGTTCTCTCTATAATGTCATGTTCAAGATTTCAGACTTAACATTCTGTCATATCAAATGTTTAAACATACATTTTCTTATGAACTTTGATAGACATCAAAATAAATTAATGGTCTTTTTTTTTTGATTAGTGTAAGCCTCAATGAGGTGTTTGTTGTCTTTTGCTTTTTGAATGATACAGAGTTGATCTTGGTCTTCCAACAATACAAGTAGGGAGCTTCGATCAACTGAGTGTAGATGCAGAAACTTGTGTTTGTCACGACCCAAATCCGGACCGCGACTGGCACCCACATCTACCCTCCTATGTGAGCGAACCAACCAATTTAACCCTTAACATTTCAATATATAACAACAGAAAATAATGCGGAAGACTTAACTCATTAATAAAACAATTCAAAACTATTATTAATATCCCCAAAATCTGGAAGTCATCATCACAAGAACATCTATCTCAAATTACTAAACTAGGAATGTCTAAGAAGCTAAAACAAATACTAGCTAGTCCATGCCGGAAGTTCAAGGCATCAAGACTTGAAGAAGAAGACCGATCAAGCTAGACGCATTAGCTCACCCCGAATTTCCGATGAAGTGAAGACTGCTAGATCTCATTGTTGAGTTGAAGTTGACGGAACGTTTCTTTGCATTACACAAATAACAAAGAAGAAACACATAAAAGTAGGGGGTCAAGATAACCACAAGTCTTGAGTAGATATCATCGGCCAACTCAAAATAGGGAACAAAGATATATCAATAATAATGTAAATCAACTACAATACTCAACATGTAGCAATAACAACATAAATTCATCAATAACTACAACCGAAGTTCACACATGAGGACTCAAGCCTCAATACCATACTCATTTGGGAATTAAGTTCATTAGATTGAGTATATTCATTATCTTTCAAGATTCATTATCTTTCTTCCTCTTGTGTCGATGCGTGACACTCGCTCCTCTATTTCTATCCTGGTGCCTAACGTGGCACTCCGATCCTCATATACTATCCTGGTACCTAACGCGTGGCACCCGATCCATATTCTATCCTGGTGTCGGAACGTGACACTCCGATCCTCATATTCATTCTATCCTGGTACCGAACGCGTGGCACCCGATCCTCATATTCATTCTATCCTGGTACCGAACGCGGCACCCGATCCATATTCTATCCTGGTGTCGGAACGTGACACTCCGATCCTCATATTCTTTCTATCCTGGTTCCGGAACGTGGCACCCGATCCCCTAATTCATCAAGCCTTCTTTTACACTAAGGCATCATCATTCTCATTATATAATATATCAAGCCTTCTTTCATACTAAGGCATCATCATTCTCATTATATAATATATCAAGCGAATTAGGGTTCTTTCAAGATTTGGGATTCAATAGCTTCATCATGCTTTGTTAATTCATCACAATTTCACATTCATATTCATGCAAGCATACAACTTAAGCACATAGTAGGGTTACAATAATATCAACACATAATATTCACTATTAAGAGTTCACTACGAATATCGTAACATAAACCATAACCTACCTCCACCGAAGAATTGGAATCAACAAGCAATTTCCCAAGCTTTGATATTCTTCTTCCTCGTTCGACTCTCTCTCTCTCCCAATCGATTCAATCTGTCTCTCTTTCTGTTCTTTTCTTTTTCTTATTCAAATCCTCTTTCTTTTACCCTAATTCTATATAATTAGGAATGAAAGATGGTAATAATGACCCACTAATTAACTTAAGGTTACCTAATTTAACCCCCAAGTAATTAGATTTATTAATAATAACCCTCAAACTTTATAATTAAGGAAAGAATAGTCAAAAACGACCCTTAAAACGTGTGGAGAAATCCTAAACTGCCTGGGATTGTGCAGCCTGTGACGGGCCGTCACGCCTGCGACGGTCCGTCACACAGGCCGTCGTGTCTCCCTGCACTCAGTGGTCATGCGGCGGCGTCACCCTGTGACGGTCCGTCCTGCCCCTCCGCTACGACGGTCGAGACTCGCTTCTTGTACCAAATTCTCAAAAGTTGAAGTGTTTTGCAGCGGGTACTCACGACGGTTCGTCGTGGATGTGACGGTCCGCTCGCCATTTCGCTACGGTTCGTAGAGTCGATTTTCGCATTACCCAATTTCGAATTCTAAGTGTCGTGGAACGGAACCTCCTCGACGGGCCGTCGTGCTGTGACGGTCGTCCGTCGCAGTTGTCCGTGGTTTTGGCCGATTTTCCGAATTTGTTCTGGCGCTCTAAAACGACTAAACAGGTCGTTACAATAGATACCAATTTACCCATCGTTCATCCCGAACGATCAAAAGAAGAAAAACAGTGGCGAAGAGGAGTACCTGAATCTGTAAACAGATGTGGGTATTTCTCTTGCATATCCGCCTCCTTCTCCCAGGTAGCCTCTTCAACCGGTCGATTCTTCCATTGCACCTTGATGGATGCAATCTCTCTTGACCTCAACTTGCGAACCTCTCTATCTAATATAGCAACCGGTTCCTCTTCATAAGTCAAGTTCTCATCCAACAAAACTGAATCCCAACGGATGATGTAGTTTCCATCTCCATGGTATCTCTTCAACATGGACACATGGAATACCGGATGTACTCCGGACAGCCCTGGAGGTAAGGCTAATTCATAAGCCACCTCCCCTATTCGCTTAAGCACTTCAAATGGTCCAATATACCTTGGACTTAACTTACCTCTTTTGCCAAACCGCATCACCCCTTTCATAGGTGAAACCTTCAACAAGACTTGTTCACCCTCCATGAACTCCAAGTCTCTAACCTTTCGGTCTGCATACTCCTTTTGTCTACTTTGCGCCGCTAGAAGCTTTTCTTGAATAGCTTTCACCTTCTCCATAGAATCCCTCAAAAGATCGGTACCCCAAGGTCTAACCTCGAATGCCTCAAACCAACCAATGGGAGACCTACATCTCCTACCATACAATGCTTCAAATGGAGCCATGTCAATGCTTGAGTGATAGCTATTATTGTATGAAAACTCCGCTAAGGGTGTTAAGCTATCCCAATGGCCACCAAACTCTATCACACATGCACGAAGCATATCCTCCAAGACTTGATTCGTTCGCTCAGACTGACCATCGGACTGAGGATGGAACGCAGTACTAAGGTCCAACCTAGTACCCAATTCCGCATGCAATGTTTTCCAAAACTTAGAAGTAAACTGCGTACCTCTATCCGATATGATGGATAGTGGAACCCCATGCAATCGAACGATTTCGAGATATAGATCTTGGCTAACTTCTGCATTGTAAGTCACCTTTACCGAATGAAATGAGCGGACTTAGTTAACCTATCGACAACCACCCAAATGGAGTCATACTTACCCAATGTCTTTGGAAGACCAACCACAAAGTCCATTGCAATTCTCTCCCACTTCCATTCAGGAATGGGCATTCTCTGAAGTGTTCCTCCACGCCTTTGGTGTTCATACTTTACTTGTTGACAGTTTGGACACTTGGCAATAAAGTCAACAATATCACGCTTCATTCTACTCCACCAAAAGTGTTGCTTTAGGTCACGATACATCTTGGTTGCACCCGGATGTATAGAATACCTTGAGCTATGAGCTTCTGCCAAAATAGTGTTGATCAAATCATCAACTCGGGGTACACATACCCTTCCCTTAATCCTCAAAACACCTTCCTCATCAATTGTTGCTTCTTTAGCCTCCCCTTGCAACACTTTGTCTCGGATTCGCCTTAGTTTCTCATCATCAAACTGTTTTCCCTTAATCTTGTCAAGAAAAGAAGATCTCGACTCCACACTAGCTAACAATCCTCCCTTCTCATTTACTTCTAACCTCATCAAATCGTTAGCCAAAATCGCACTTCTCTAGCCAACGGGCGCCTGTAAGCTTGCAAATGAGCTAGACTTCCCATGCTTCCCGCCTTTCTACTCAAAGCATCCGCTACAACATTCGCCTTTCCCTGATGATACAAGATAGTGATATCGTAGTCCTTTAGTAACTCCATCCATCTCCTCTGCCTTAAGTTCAAATCTTTACGAGTAAAGACATACTTGAAGGCTACGATGATCCGTGTAGACCTGACTTAACCCCATATAAATAGTGTCTCCATTGCTTTAGTGCAAACACTACCGCGCCAACTCCAAATCATGGGTCGGATAGTTACGTTCATGCACCTTTAATTGCCTCAAGCATAAGCAATCACATTTTTCTCTTGCATTAACACTGCACCCAACCCAGAATAGGATGCATCACAGTAAACAATGAAGTCTTTACCCTCTATTGGCAAGGTAAGAATTGGTGCGGTAGTCAACAAAGTCTTAAGCTTCTGAAAGCTTTCCTCACATTCATCTGACCATACAAATGGAACATTCTGCTTAGTCAAGTTCGTCAATTGGGAAGCAATAGAAGAGAATCCCTTGACAAATCTGCGGTAGTAGCTAGCTAACCCAACAAAGCTCCTTATTTCTGATACATTAGTGGGTCTTACCCAATTCTTCACTGTCTCAATCTTAGATGGATCTACCATCACTCCATCCTTAGAAACTACGTGCCCCAAGAAGGACACCGCATCTAGCCAAAACTCACACTTAGAGAATTTGGCGTAAAGCTTTTTCTCCTCAACATTTCCAATACCATTCTCAAATGCTCTTCATGTTCCTTCTGCTCTTCGAGTATACCAATATATCATCAATAAATACGATCACGAAAAGGTCCAAATATGGCTTAAAGATCCTGCTCATCAAGCTCATGAACGCAATGGGGCATTCGTAAGACCAAAAGACATCACCACAAATTCGTAATGCCCATACCTTGTTCGAAGCGCCTTTGGCACATCCGCGTCTGTATTTTCGCTGATGATAACCGGATCTCAAGTCAATCTTAGAAGACACAAGCACCTTGTAATCGATCGAACAAGTCATCAATGCGAGGAAGAGGATACTTGTTCTTTATGGTTACCTTGTTTAGTTGTCTGTAGTCTATGCACATCCGAAAAACTCCCATCCTTCTTCTTCACAAACAAAACCGGAGCACCCCAAGGGGATGCACTTGGTCTAATGAAGCCTTTGTTCAATAACTCTTGAAGTTGTGCCTTTAACTCTCTTAACTCCGGGAGCCATTCTATAAGGGGTATAGAAATGGGGCGAAAATCGGTTCAAGATCAATGCAAAAGTCAATATCCCTATCCGTGGCATACCAGGAAGATCTGCATGGAACACATCCAAAAACTCACTGACCAATCAAACCGACTCAATTGAGGGTACTTGGATAGTGTCATCCTTAAGATGTGCCAAGAAAGCTAAACACCCTTTACTAACCATTTTCTTAGCACGAAGAAAGGATATGATACGCACCGGATTAGAAGTGTAGTCGCCTCCCACACTAACGGATCTCGCCAGTGCTTGGCTAACGCCACCGCTTTAGCATTACAATCCAAAATTGCAAAATTCGGAGAAAGCCAAGTCATACCTGTAATTACATCAAAATCACCCATTTCTAAAATAACCAAATCTACATAAGTGTTGCTCACAAAATTCACCAAACAAGACCTATACACTTTTTCAACTACCACAGACTACCCACCTGAGTAGAAACACGAATAGGCATATCAAGTAATTCACAATGTAGATTTAGACCATTAGCAAATGATGAAGATACATATGAAAACGTGGAGCCAGGGTCAAATAATATAGATGTCATGCAATCACAAACCAAAAGATTACCCGTGATAACAAAGATCGACGCCCGCTTCAGATCTCCCAGGGAAAGCGTAACAATGGGCCCTATCGTTTGTCCGTCCATTGCCCCTACCATGTTGCGTAGTAGTGGCTCCGCTTTGCCCTTCACCTGCCGCTTTGGTGACCACCATTACCTCGGCCACCACGCCTCCGTAATAACGACCTCTACCATTACCACCTCTACCTCTAGCTATCGGGTTCTCAGAACTCTGGTTTGGACAATACCTCTTAATGTGTCCAACCTCCCCACATCCATAACACTCTCGAGGTTCATGCATAGGCCTCTCGGAGAAGTGTTGACTGCTCGAGGTGGACTCCCCAACTACAGTCCAGTAGTGAAGATCTGTATTGGTCGATTTGAGTAACCTCCTGAGCTCATCCTCTAGTATACGAACTATTAAACTCACCTCCCTTTCGAAACCTTTTTGATGTCGAAGTTGTGGTGAAGTCGGCTGGCTTCCCTCCTTCCACTTCTATCACAAAGCCTACCACCTCCTGGAAGGATTTTGCCGTAGCCGCTATCTGCAAGGTGAAATCCGCACTCGATCTCAACCCTTCACAAAACGGCGGATCCGTTCTTGTGGATCAAACAGAGTTGAGTGGCGATCCGATAGTGCGCAAATTTAGCCTCGTATGCATTAACCGTCATCCTACCTTGCTCCGGACTCAAGAACTCATCCCTCTTCCTATCCCTCAAGGTCCGGGATATACTTTTCCATGAACAAACTCGAGAATGATTCCCAAGTCATAGGTGGTGCCTCCGCTGGTTGACACTCAACATGTGAACGCCACCACATTTTGGCGTTCCTTGAAACCGATAGCTCACGAACTCGACACCAAACCTCTCTACTATACCCATCTTGTGTAGTAGCTCATGACAATCAACCGTAAAATCGTAGGCATCCTCTCGATTCTCGCACTTTAAAGACCTGAGGTTTCAATTTCAAGAACTTATCAAAAGTTCATGTTGATCGCTTGTCATAATAGGCCCGATGGTCGACGTGGAAATGTGCCCATTCCCACGGTGCATCCACGCGAGGAGCCATAGTAGCCGCATGTCGTATCTCTCAAACCGGAGGTGTTGGTGCAGAACTCTGGAGGTGCTCGACCGATCGATAATCCACTAAGATAAGCAAGTACTTGGTTGATCATCTCTCGGGTAGGTCAGTGGCAATTCCTCATGTTGCGCTTGTTCATTCACCCCGCCCTCCCCTCTCTTACTACCTCTTCCCGGTGGAGGAGTCACCGCCTAGCATCGGATGGGCTAGGTGCTCGCCCTCTTCCTCTGAGGGCGCCCTCCCACGACCTCTACCACGGCCTCTTGCCGTTGTTCTCCTCGAGCCACGGCCGGTGGTGGCTCGAACGCCTACTGTCTGCCGGTCTTTGGTGTTGGTGTTGGCGTAGTCGTTGCTCTAGTTCTAACCATCCGCGAAAGAGAGTGAAGATGGTCGATACCACCAGACGCCTAGATACCAATCGACTCAAGTAGTAGCACGAAAGAAAGAATGAAAGAGTGGAATTTTCCTAAAGTCTTATAGCCTCTCAAGGAAAAGTAAAGGCGTCCCCCTACCGCTCCTTAGGACTCTACTAGACCTGCTTCTTGTGTGATGAGACCAACGAACCTAATGCTCGATACCAAGTTTGTCACGACCCAAATCCGACCGCGACTGCACCCACATCTACCCTCCTATGTGAAATGAACCAACCAATTTAACCCTTAACATTTCAATATATAACAACAGAAAATAATGCGGAAGACTTAACTCATTAATAAAACAATTCAAAACTATTATTAATATCCCCAAAATCTGAAAGTCATCATCACAAGAACATCTATCTCAAATTACTAAACTAGGAATGTCTAAGAAGCTAAAACAAATACTAGCTAGTCCATGCCTAAGTTCAAGGCATCAAGACTTGAAGAAGAAGACCCACCCAAGCTAGACGCATTAGCTCACCCCGACTTCCGATGAAGTGAAGACTGCTAGATCTACTGTTGAGTTGAAGTTGACGGAACGCTTGTCGCATTACACAAATAACAAAGAAGAAACACATAAAAGTAGGGGTCAAGACAACCACAAGTCTTGAGTAGATATCATCGCCAACTCAAAATAGGGAACAAAGATATATCAATAATAATGTAAATCAACTACAATACTCAACATGTAGCAATAACAACATAAATTCATCAATAACTACAACCGAAGTTCACACGAGGACTCAAGCCTCAATACCATACTCATTTGGGAATTAAGTTCATTAGATTGAGTATATTCATTATCTTTCAAGATTCATTATCTTTCTTCCTCTTGTGTCGATGCGTGACACTCCGCCTCTATTTCTATCCTGGTGCCTAACGTGGCACTCCGATCCTCATATACTATCCTGGTACCTAACGTGGCACCCGATCCATATTCTATCCTGGTGTCTAACGTGACACTCCGATCCTCATATTCATTCTATCCTGGTACCGAACGCGTGGCACCCGATCCTCATATTCATTCTATCCTGGTACCGAACGTGGCACCCGATCCATATTCTATCCTGGTGTCGGAACGTGACACTCCGATCCTCATATTCATTCTATCCTGGCACGAACGTGGCACCCGATCCCCTAATTCATCAAGCCTTCTTTACACTAAGGCATCATCATTCTCATTATATAATATATCAAGCCTTCTTTCATACTAAGGCATCATCATTCTCATTATATAATATATCAAGCGAATTAGGGTTCTTTCAAGATTTGGGATTCAATAGCTTCATCATGCTTTGTTAATTCATCACAATTTCACATTCATATTCATGCAAGCATACAACTTAAGCACATAGTAGGGTTACAATAATATCAACACATAATATTCACTATTAAGAGTTCACTACGAATATCGTGAACATAAACCATAACCTACCTCCACCGAAGAATTGGAATCAACAAGCAATTTCCCAAGCTTTGATATTCTTCTTCCTCGCTCGACTCTCTCTCTCTCCCAATCGATTCAATCTGTCTCTCTTCTCGTTTCTTTTCTTTTCTTATTCAAATCCTCTTTCTTTTACCCTAATTCTATATAATTAGGAATGAAAGATGGTAATAATGACCCACTAATTAACTTAAGGTTACCTAATTTAACCCCAAGTAATTAGATTTATTAATAATAACCCTCAAACTTTATAATTAAGGAAAGAATAGTCAAAACGACCCTTAAAACGTGTGGAGAAATCCTAAACCGCCTGGGATTGCGTGACGGCGGGCCGTCACGCTGCGACGGTCCGTCACACAGCGTCGTGTCTCCCCAGGACTCCAGGTGGTCTGCGGCGGCCCGTCACCCCTGTGACGGTCCGTCCCTGCCCTCCGTCATGACGGTCGGAGACTCGCTTGTACCAAATTCTCAAAAGTTGAAGTGTTTTTAACGGTACTCACGACGGTTCGTCGTGGATGTGACGGTCCGTTTCGCCATTTCGCTCACGGTTCGTAGAGTCGATTTTCGCACTCCAATTTCGTAATTCTAAGTGTCGTGGAACGGAACCTCCTCGACGGGCCGTCGTGCCTGTGACGGTCCGTCGCAGTGTCCGTGGTTTTGGCCAGTTTTTCCAGAATTTGTTCTGCTGCTCTAAAACGACTAAACAGGTCGTTACAGTGTTGGCAATAGAGGTGTACCTACAATATTAAACTTCACAATTAACATCTTAGAGTTAATTTAATCTGAACTTTTATCAAGCATAAATAGTATTGAAGATAGATGTCATTACTTCATGCAATGTGCTGATCATGCTGTTTACCTTTGGCTGGCAAACTAGATGGAGATCATAAAGTAAGAAACATAAGTCACATACAGACTAGAAATTTAATTCAGGCAATCTCGAATTTCATGTCGATAACTTTATGCATTCTTTCTGAGGTTTTCATGTGTCCAGGAGTGTGACATACAATGGTCATGGGATGGATGAGTTTGTACCACAAAGGGCATCTGCTTATATAAGTCAAAAATGATCTTCATATCGGAGAATTAACAGTCAGGGAGACACTAGCCTTCTCTTCAAGATGTCAAGGAGTTGGACCCAGATATGGTCGGAGACATTTTCTCATCTTATGAACTCTGATAACTAAGCAAGTTTCATCTCTAGAATTGGACTGCTGGACATTTTCTTAAAAAAAAAAAACTATGTGGACATGTTAGCTGAGGGTCTATCAGAGAGAAGGAAGCAAACATTAAGCCTGATCCTGATGTCGATATCTTTATGAAGGTAAAGACGTCTCAATGAATATTCGGTCTTACTCTTTGTCAATTTTGATGAGAAATGACTCGAATATTGGTTTTTTGTCCAACAGGCAGGGCAGGATGCTAGTGTTGTAACAGACTATATTCTCAAGGTAAGAGTCATTTCCTGAATTACAAGTTCAATGAAGAAATGTTTCCTGCAATACAAAGTTTCATTCTGCAAATTTTGCAGATATTGAGACTTGACATCTGTGCTGATACCCTCGTTGGAGATGAAATGTTTCGAGGCATTTCAGACGGAGATTAAGCGAGTTACTGCAAGTTAAAGCAAAACCTGATGATCCAGAACCCAGCCATAGTAATTAGTGGTTGAGGGAATAAAAATATATCGTACAGGGGAGATGACGGTTGGACCAGTTATATCACTATTCACAGATGAGATTTCAACTGTCTTAGACAGTTCAACAACATTTCAGATAATGAATTCAATCAGGCAATCAATCTACACTCTTTAAGGAACTACTATGATCTCACTCTTGCAGCCTGCACGAGAAACTTATAACTTAGTCGGTGACATAGTTCTTCTGTCAGATGGACAAATTGCTTACCAAGGTTCACGTGAAAACATCTTAGAGTTCTTTGAGTACATGGGATTCAGATGTCCTGAGAGGAAAGGAGAAGCTGATTTCTTACTAGAAGTAAGCCTCATTCCCAGTCGCGGAACATTTCAGGTTTCTGATCAAGTCTTTTTGTGTTAATATCAGGTAACATCATGGAAGGATCAAGAGCATTACTAAGCTAATCAAGATGAACCTTATAAGTTTGTAATTGTCAGACAAGTTCCAGTCTTTTCACATTGGACAGAAGCTAGGGGATGAGCTTGGTGTTCCTTTTCACAAATCCAAGAGCCACCCTGCTGCTCTAACCACACAGAGGTATGGTGTAAGCAAGAAGGAATTACTGAAGGCTTGCTCAGCGAGAGAATTCCTTCTTATGAAGAGGAATACATTCATCTGTATATTCAAGATAGTATACAAGTAAGTAACATTTCAAAGGATTGAAAAAAATTTACCCTTTAAAGCTGTTGAATGCTAATCTTGCGGTAAACAAAATATTCTGTCTACTTTCCAGCTTATCATAATGGCTTTCATAATAACGACACTAATCCTACGAACGGAGCTGCACAAGAATAAAGCAAGGGATGCGGGTGTGTACTTGGGTGCACTGTTGCTGCAATGATGATTATGTTCAATGGATACTCAGTATTGTGAAGCTTCCAGTCTTCTATAGACAAGGTGAATTTCTCTTCTTTTCTGCTTGGGCATATCAGTGTTATCAAAGGCGTGCTTAAGCCCTGGAGCGAGCCTTAAAACGTGTTGAGTGCCTTCGCCTCACTTTATGTGCGCTTCAGTGTCGTCATCAAGGTTCTAAGACAAACTTTTCTTTACCAATGAGCTTTATGAAGATTGCGACACTAAACAATTGATATTTCACTTTACCATTTCTTTTTCCAATTTCTTTTGTCATATGTTTGTCATTCTTGCTTATAATTATTAGTCTTGGACTAAACATATACATTTGTACTTTTTTCTCCCTTTGCACCTTTTTTCATTAAAGCTCACGCTTTATTTGCACTTAAAGCCCCTAAGGACCTTAGAGCTTTCTAGCGCTTTTCACCTTTGGTAACACTGGTGCATATACTCTACCTACATGGATTCTTAAGATGCCAATCACACTTGCAGAAGTTTGTATTTGGCTGTGCATGACTCATTATGTAGTAGGATTTGATGCAGATAGTGGGAGGTAAAAATCAGTCTTTTTCATTCATATGCAACAATGTTTTCAGTTCCCAATCTGATGGAGATGGATTCACAATTTGCAAGTTTTTCAAACAGATATTTCTTCTTATATCTGTTGACTAGATGGCCTCAGCACTATTTTGCTTATTGGCAGCTGTTGGAAGAAATCTAATAGTTGCAAACACACTAGGATCATTTGCACTACTTGCAGTTATGGTTATGGGTGGATTCATTGTATCTAGAGGTAACATTTCAAGCAGTGTTGAGAAACTGCAAGTACAATATACAACTTATATGTTCACCCTGTCAGAATGGTGGATATGGGGCTGCTGGTTTTTGCCTTTGATATATGCACAAAATGCCATTGCTGTCAATGAATTTCTCGGGAAGAGTTGGGCGCATGTAAATAAGAGACTATGAACTTCTATTAAAACGAGAAAAAAAAAACTGTCGAGGCTGCATCATTGAAAGCTCACCTTTTCTTTGGTTTGTAGGTTCCTCCAAACTCCACAGATACCTTAGGTGAAACACACTTAAAATTGTGTGGACTCTTTCCATCAGCAAGCTGGTATTAGTTAGGAGTAGGAGCTCTTCTTGGATATGTTTTGCTCTTCAATTTCCTTTTTTCAGTGGCCCTAACTTATCTCAACCGTAAGGATTCAGAAACCCGTGTTATGCAACTTATTCTCTATACCATCTATAATAGGAATACACATTGACTATGTGGGAGAGCTATTTGTGCAGCTTTTGGGAAACCTCAGCCAATTCTATCTGAAGAAACTGTGACAGACAAGGATAGCCAACACAAGGGGTGAAGCTACTGAATTATCAACAGGAGAAAGGAGATCTTTTGACATAGTTTACAAAAAGGCAGGAGGAAATGAAGTTCTACGAAGTGTATCTTCCAGGTTTATGTCCTCAAGAGTAGGAAGCATCAACGAGGCCGATACAAACACGAACAGGAAAAGAGGAACAATTCTTCCTTTTGATCCCCTTTAAGTTGCAATATTACTCATTGGAAAATTTACAGTGATATACCTGTTTGAAACTACTTCTAAAGCGAATGCTGCAGACAATAAAAGCTCTACTTGTTTCAATCTGATCTCCTATCCTGCACAAAATAAAAATAGTGTTGTGACTCCAGGAAATGAAAGATCAGGTTTACTGAGGATCGGCTTGAACTCTTGTAAGGTGTAAGTGGTGCTTTTAGGCCTGGAGTTTTGACAGCTCTTATGGGTGTTACTGGAGCTGGTAAGACCACCATGATAGATGTCTTAGCCGGAAGGAAAACTGGTGGACATATAGAAGGAAGCATCACCTATATCAGGGTACCCCATGAAGCAAGAAACATTTGCTTGAATAGCAGGATACTGTCAGCAAACTGACATTCATTCACCACATGTGACAGTATATGAATCCTTGCAATATTCTGCTTGGCTTCAGTTGCCTCAGGAAGTTGACAGTGCAACTAGAAGGGTAAATTTAAGAAATAAGAAAAACCACTCAGGTAATGCTTATAGAAACTAGCTCCTAAACTATATATTGATGCTGCAGATGTATATTGAAGAGGTCATGGAGCTTGTAGAGTTAACCCCATGAAGATAATTAGTAGTTGGCTTGCCTGGAGTGAATGGTCTATCAACTGAATAGCGAAAGAGACTTACAATTGCAGTTGAGCTTGTTTCCAGTCCTTCCACAAGATTCATGGATGAACCAATCTCAGCATTAAATGCTACGGCAGCTGCAATAGTGATGAGGATAGTGAGAAATGAAGTAGATACTGGTCGAACAGTGGTATGCAACCATTCATTAGCCAAGCATCGACATATTTGATGCTTTTGATGAGGTGAATACATTTTCTTTGTTTAATTTTTATTTAGAGACAAACAACCTAAATCTTCTACAACTAACTGCAGCTGCTACTTCTAAAATGGGAGGTGAAGAAACATAGGTCGTTCCATTAGGACACCATTCTTTTCAGCTTATTAAGTATTTCGAGGTGAGAAAATGTAGATAAGATAATTGACATCATAATGCTGGCTAGGTACTAAAACTAATGGCTCTTTAATTTTGGCCTCGGGGAATTGATGGAGTACCTTAGACAAAAGAAGGTTATAATCCTGCGACATGGATGTTGGAGATCACTACTGCAGCACAAGAAGGGAACTTCTTGGAATCGACTCTGCAGAACTGTACAAGAACTCAGAGTTGTACAAGTATGAAATTCTTTTTGAAACGAAATCAAACTTTAGTTAAACTGAACAGAACTTGACATGTTTAATCATGATTCTAAAGTAGACTCGTTTACCACATAATTCAGGAGAAACAAAGCATTAATCAAGGAACTAAGTGTGCTAGCCCCAGGGTCAAAAGATTTATACTTCCCTACAAAGTATTCTCAGTCTTTCTTCACACAATGCATAACTTACCTCTGGAAACAGCACTGATCTGTGACCATACTGGAGAAATCCTCCATATACAGCAGTCATGTTTCTGTTTACAATCTTCGTTGCTCTGATGTTTGGAACAATATTCTGGCATCTTGGCTCCAAGGGGTAAAGAGGGAAAAAATAAAAAAGGTACACTACAAGAACTGCTCCTGATTTTGAAGACATTTGTTTCTCTTAGTTTCAGGTCTAATGTTTTGCTTGCACCAAATTTCAGTGGGAAGGCAACAAGATCTTTTCAATGCCATAGGTTCTATGTATGCTGCTGTTATGTTTCTTAGTGTGCAAAATTCTTCAACAGTTCAGCCAATCATCTCCATTGACAGGACAGTTTTCTATAGGAAAAGAGAAGCTGGGATGTATTCAGCTCTACCTTCATGCTTTTGGGAAGGTATAGATTCATATTCCTTGATGGATTGGCACTGATTCCTTCAAAATCTTGGAAACCTTCTGATGCCTAAAGGACAAACTGTCATGTCCTGCAGTCGCGGAAGTATCTTATATTAAGAGGTGTCATTTAGCCATACACCACTTGAAAGTAAAAATCAATTTGTGACAGAAAGTAAACACTACATTTGCAAGGCGAACCTTTACATATAGATGGGAACTTGTTGTTGAAAATTTTGTGTACTCCACTGATGTTCTGTGTGCTCCACTGATATCATGGAATAATTGAGCTCCTTTACCTATTCATCCGGACAGTGATATATGGAGTCATAGTAGGATATGAGTGGACTGTTACCAAGTTCTTTTGCTATCTCTTCTTCATGTACTTCACCTTGCTATATTTTACGTTTTCTGGGAAGTAAGCATATGACAGAAGTTTCCTTTTTTCTTTTCACCATTTTTTCCCTGATCAATTTAATAATGGAAAACTTTATCTCATGTGCATTTATTTACTCTGTATACAAACATAAACATTTGCTCTCTGGATATTGAATATGGAAACTGATAGCGCAACGTCAGATAACAAACAAACACTTGCAAGGAAATTCTTTTTTAGAAACTATATATATATATATATAAGAAAATGATAAAATAAATAAACCACTTAAAAGAAGAACACATTACTTTCTTGCTCAATAAGACCAAAGGAAAGTTCAAATTCCTACATGGTCATTCTCAGTATAAATGAAACTCAGCTGTAGATTTCCCATACACAAGAAGATATTATCATTCGAAGTGTGACAATCATTCAGAATCCATATAGTGAATTTCAAAAGCTCCAGCATGAACATAGCACAAGCATACAAACTCGCACGCAATGCGGTTTCAGTTATCAATTAAAATATATACATGGGATTATTCAAAAAGAAAACACACAAAAAAAAAAAGCATCTCATAAGGTACTGCCAACTGGATGATAGACTTAAGTTCTTCAATTCACTACCGCAACATCCGATCGAAGACATATGAGTCCACTGGAGCATCTCCTGCAATCTGAAGTGATGAGACAGCCTGTGCTGCAAGAAGATCAGCAGAAATTCTTTGAACCTCCCAATTCCCATCATCAAACCATTGATGGTGAACATTCCCTACCCAAGGTACAGAAGACACCATCCATGCGGTATTTTCCTGCTCATTCCACATGCATCCATCCCCATTGGGACCAGACACCCACCGTGTTCCTTCAACTGAATATATTGAGAGGTCTTGATGAGGAAGTATTGCTCTTTCTCCACCCATAAAAAGGTCAAAATTTCTAGCAAGATCCCATTGGTTGACTTCTTTATCCTTCTTAAGCAAAAGCTCACATGAATCATCTGATTCTTCACCTACCAAGACATGCAGAGCAACTGCCTCGGCAATCGCAGCACCTTCTTCATCAAGCTTTTGCTGTTCTTCTTTCTTTTTCTGTTTCTTCTTTTCCAATTCTGAGCGAATGGCAGCTGAAGTAGCCAAGGCTTTCTCTAAGCGCCTCTTTTTTTTCTCAGCCTGTTTAATTCGATCCATCTCATCCTTTACTTGCTTCTTCTTTCCTTTTCTAACAGCAGGCGAAGCTTTAGCACATTCCATCTTATTGACAAATTTTGAGATCTATTGCCCCTAGACCTTCTCAAATTTCCTTTTGTTTCAAGTTTCTTTAAGAGGTATACATTATCTCTACAACTATTTATTTTTCATTCCTTTTATATCCTGTTATTAATAGTACTATAGCGAAAACTAATGATTCCAAATATGAAAAACTATTATGAAACCAGTATACTAAAATTATACCTACACCCACTCAGGTATGCTGGAATACCTCATTGTGCGCACAATACAATCCCAAACAGAAACAACGGGAGAATGAAGAAGAGAAGACTGGTAAGCATTCACAAGCCTGTCTCTCACCATTTTTCCCGGTTTCCCACAACCCTTGCATTTATCCATACCCCAGCAAGGCAGCAAATACCAAACTAATATCGTGACTGAAATTTGATAAAGTATCCGTCCGACTCTTTTTCAAACGACTCCCATGGCCTACCCTCCTACAAGCAGACAAAAGAAACTTAGTATGTAAACATAAACTGTATTAGAACAACAATATTTTCACAACACAATTAATAAAGTCTATACCACATCATATGTCTCACAAAAAGAACCACACAAGTGAAATATCATCAAGACGCGTGAACCTTCATAAGCAAGATGCTTTGCAACACTCCTTTTTTTTTTTGATAATGTGATAGATGCTTTACAGCAATTAACTTGCTTATCACGAGAACTCTTTAACTAGATATAACTAACATCTCCTCAACCACCAGAACAACAGAGAGAAAGATAGGACATGAAAGCTTAGTAGCAACATTAACAAGTGATTCTTTCTTGGGTGGAACAAGTGCAGGTAGTCAACCAAACCCAGCCATTTGAGTATATTTCAAAATTGACGGCCCGGATTAACATTCCCCCAAGATATGTAGCTTAACAAAGCATTAAAATCCACATACAACCAAGGAATCTGGGTAAAATGCACACAAAATATCCTTAATACTCCAATTAATTCACTTTAATCATTTGCAGGGAATAAATCCTCCATAATTCCACTGTTCAATGTAGAGAATACCGGGAATTTCATGAGCTTTGGTATCAGCTAACTATGTTTAAATCTCATCAGGCATTATAATTAACCCTCAGTGAAAAAGAAAGGAAAACCCACTCCTACTTTTAACTTAGTTGTTTTATAAAACAACAATTTATTCACTCGTTCTGGAGTAAGCACTGAAGTGCGGTTTGGAAAAATCCCAAACTTTCCTGTTTTCTTTATAAGAGAAAAGACCCAATTTGTTCTCACACAACAATAAGCTAGCAATCAGCAGCTGAATTAGTACTATCCTTTCCAAAATGAGTTAGCTAGCCATATGTAGCTAAATCAACCAAAAATCTCTAATCGTTCCACAAATAATTAGATATCACACATTTTCCTAAAAGAAAAAAAGAGGCCTGGGGCTCAGTAAGTAACTTGAGAAAAAGAACTGATTGTTTCATCACAGCATAAGTTAGTATTCGCAGTTGGAACTCGCACACTGTTTTCCCAATCAAGAACACCATTAGTGAGCGGGGCAAGGAAGTAATTGAATAAACCCCAATTTCACAAAATTGAGATCATCTTAAGACGCTACTGGAGATCCAATTCAACATCAATAATCATACATAAACAACAAAAATAAGAAAAACCCAAATTCAATTTAGTTCATATCCAAATTAAAAATGTAATTTTGATAATCCTACTCGACCCACATCCAAAAGCCTCAATTTTCACCGAAACCAACCACTTTTACACGATAATATGACCAGATCGAACATACCCACGAGCCACACAGATCTTAATTCAACATAAATCGTAGATACTCTATAAAAAAAAAAAAAAAAAAAAAAAAAAAAAACAGACCTGTCGGAGATAGCCACCAACCAAAAACTCTGCCAGCGCAGGTTCAACAGAAATAAAAAGACGATGATATATATATATATAATATAAGTATAGATCTAATGGTAAGGCACTCAAAATACAACAGAAAGGATGAAGAAAAAAAAAAGGCTCTATAAGAAATGAAAGTGAAATTTCAGGAGAAGTGGTAGCATGAAATTGCTAAGAGAAGAAAGAAGGGTAAAATCGTAAATATAGATAACGAAGGATGGACACGTGGAAGATAATGTATGGTTAATTTAGAATTTGTGACCTTTCTAGTGAAGAATGGACACATGGAAAAACAGCTATTATGAACTGCATCACCGTGCACACGGAGCTTTGAATATGAAAAAAATTATAAAAAAAGTTTTTTAAAAGCTTTAAATATGAAAAAAATTTATAAAGAATTTTTTTCAATGAAATCATACATGTTATGAATTTAAAATAAATAATTTTAATATAGATATCGATTATTGAATGAGAAAAAAAGAATCTATAATGAAACATATGAAATCTGAGCCGTTGGATTTTGTTGATATTTCTTAAGTGGGACCTATACAAGAAAAATTATTGTATATTTCATCCTATCTTAGTAGTATTTGTTAAGTAATTTGTGTTTGATTTGAATTTGGAAGCATTGCACCTACACATTCCGACAGTGTTTAAAGCAAAATAGACTAGTCAAAGAGTGCAAGAGAAAAAAGAATTTTCCAACACAAATGTCACATTCTAGTAATGACGGTCAAGATGAACAATACAAAATTACAAATTTTCTGTGCAAGTCTACAGAAGTTGTAGAGAACAATAATAACATTTGCTAACTACTAACTATAGTAAGATTAGATTTGCATCATCTTACCGAAACCAAGATCCAAATATTATTGTAGTTATTTCTCTTTTTTATAACTTTAAAGTCTTATTCCCTTTATCACAATTTCGTGTCTTCTCTATCATTTGTTATTTTCTTTAACCCCCTTCTCGAACTCAAATAGCTTAACTATCTT